>JAGGNH010000053.1:0-317807 GCA_026586065.1 Dioscorea zingiberensis | reverse complement strand
TTCCATCACTTGGGAAGAAACTTCCCATTGGCAATATATTCATGTGTTTCCAAGTAATCTGTACCAAAAGAAAGATGGGTCAAGGAAACTAGAACAAACTTAAATTGCTTGCAAAAAATACCTGGATGATGGAATCAAACCTGGGTGATAATGAAATCAAGTAATGTTACCACAGGGTCCACAGCTGTGATGCAAGATTCACTATATTTCTATATACAACAAAATCAATTATAAACTTTCCCATCACAAGTCACAACCTGCACTTGAGAAATTCAAAGATTAATTTCACGTATCACAATCATCAACTAGTTAGAGAGCCCAAGCAAATAGCCATTCAACTAAGAAAAATACCAAAACTTCATGCAAAGCATGATACTGGTAATTTGCCCAAGCTGATTGTTCTGTTGTGAGATGTTATGCAGCAAAGTTGGAGCATTAGCCTACCAAAAAAAAAAAGTTGGAGCATTACGCATTACAATGTTCAAAATACTTCTAAATCTCAGATCTAATCATAAACCCCCATAGAAAGACATGTACAGTACTATGTCAAGTTTGAAAATGAGTATCAGAGCATGCTTCGATCATGGTTAGAAAACCCTGTGTACAAGATCATATATGAGCTCCACTGTTATCAGCATCCACAACTGGGAAAGCAAAAAAAAGTTAGTCTGTCTGAGGAGCATCACTAGAAGATTGGTTATTCTTGCCAACTTCAGGGTTGTTACAAGCCTCCTTTATCTCAAATTCAACTTGAGAAGTCAAGCTTCAGAAGTAGGTGGTGCAGTGTTTGTAGGCTGGTCCATCCCATCTTTTAATTCCTCCAGCCAGGTCTTCTGGTAAAGCATTAATTTGAAGTTGAGCTCCTAGTCCAAGAGAGTCCTGCACTTCACTTTCAGTCTCTTTTCCTACAACATTACTGTCAGAAGTTCCACTGTTGGAGTGCACCTGTTGCGCCATCCACCATGCCTACTTCAACACCACTAGGTGCCTGAACTGCCTCTCAACTTGAGCTTCAGAACCTAGGGTGGATTTACTGAAAGAGACTCCTCATAAGCACCTGAAGGCACTTGTGGGATTATACTCTATAGATTCTTTTCAGATTGGTTAGGTTCAACTGCAACTTGATTGCTTGGCTCTACATTAATTTCTGCAATAGTTGTTTCCATGTTTCCGGGCTTCAAAGATTGAACTGCAAAGCATTAGCCAAATTCTGTGTGCATGGGTTCATGTCATTTGATATTCCTTCTGAAGCCTGCACTAGAGTAATTGGAACTTTGTTGGATAAATCTTCAGGCACATGGATTACAGGAGCACTCAAGGAAGTAGGAATCAGTTGTTTTGGGCATTGCTAGGGGCTGACAATGAATTGGAGCAGAAGCAGCAGGTTGATTCTGTTTCTCCAGCCATTTGTGTTGCAACATCTACTCTTTTGCATAGGAAGATGAGGAGCAATATCATTCTCTGCTGTGACAGGAACAGATTGACCAGGCACAAAGACCATGCCCTTGAAAACAGGTCAGACTCACCAACACGAACAGTTAAAAGATGGCGGAATCAAAGCTACCATCCAAGTAGCCAGAAACTGGCTGGCCTACAAGGGCATCAGTAGAACTGGAAGCGGATTGATCATAACAGATTGAACCTTGTTAAGCTGCTCAAATCCCTGAACTCTCACTTTTTAGAGAGTGCGACCACGCTTGCGTTTCACTGGCTAGTTTTCTGGACTAACAGTGTTGCTTTCTTCATTCATGGGGACCATGTCTTGGCTAGCACTCATTAGAGTATTGGTTCTGGACAAAAACCTGAAATAATAACATATGTCATCATTTGTTGTCTCAACAAAAGATAATTGAGGATCAGAAAGGCAGTCATTTATATATGCATGTTATTAAACAAAAATGGGCACAGTGCTCCCATGTTAGCAGAATAAACACCCTTCCTTACTATTTAAACAGTATACTCACTACATGAATTCTCTAACCGCTAAATCCTAAACCCTAATGGCTACTTAATTTCTCATTGAAGGAAATAGAGGTAGAAGAGGATGAAGGATAAAAGAACTAAACATATTTTTAACAGATTAAAGGCAAAAATAATGAAATAAAAGGAAAATAGAAGAAAATGATTCTTTATGGACATAGACCAGCAAACTCCTATAAAACTGAACACACATAGGATACACTCCTAGAGACTTGCAAGCTGTCCTGCTCCTCACCAAGGCTTTCGGCTTTCTCCATCTTTTGAACACGACCTAAGCTCTATGGTCACTTTGTAGAGGGCCCCATGTTACAGTCTTTTTAGGGATCAGCATAAGGACCATAAAAAAAGCATATGAAATACAAGATGAACATATATTAATCTAGTGACAGACTTCTAGGTCCCTCAAACACTCTCAAATGAGTCAAAATGACTCCAAGTGGGATCATACATTAACCTGATTAGTACCGATTATTTTTTTTTGTTACAAACTTACAGCTCTCATGTAGAGCTGGGGAAAATAGCAATGTTCTCCAAACTAGTTTGGTTTCATTCTCCAGGGCATTAGGGAAGAGAAAAATAATCATTTGAAATTTTGATCATAAATAGACCTCCCACAAGGCATCAAGTATGAGAGTCCACAAGAATGTTTGCCATACAGAAGTCACTCTCATGGAAATGCAAGTTACATGAGTGCTACAAGTTTAATTGTTACTTTAGATAGATTTGATGCCCAATTTAGATGAAGATACTTACATTTTATAGTATTTTGGGCTTGTATGGGTCCTAAAATATAGCACTGTAATTTGAGAAAGTGATTTGCTTTGCACTTAAAAAGTTAAAAGTGGATGCTACAACCAATTAAAAATGGTTTGATTAGGCAGGATACATTATCAGCCAGGTGATAATTGTCCATCCAGAATCTGCTATAAGAAGGAAAAGCATCTAAAAGGGAATAAACCATTTAAGATGTCTGTTTTCTCTCATGAAGAATAGAAATGCAGGAGACAATAGATCCACAGGACCACAACAGTTCAGGCATGCTTGATAAAAAAATGTGAAATGATACTTTTCATAAGTTCTGTGTTATCACGCCACTGCTCAGATTTATACAGTTTTAATCAAGTTGATATTATGGAGCAAGAGGCCAATATCACACATAGGAAAGTGAAAAAGTAAACCCAAATTTCTCCTTCATAACCATACCATGAACTTGCAAAACTTAAGAACAACAAAATGTTACATGAAAACAAGGATGATGATACAATATAATATTTTGTTTGTGCAAAATGATAAGATCAAGAGATGAAAACATAGCTTAACCGTGCTAATAATAAAGCTAATCACTATACAATGCAATAACAAAAGGTGATTTACTGAATCTGAAATACATAAAAAGAAACACTTGTCAAAGACAACATATTTTGAAATAAAACATGGTTGGTATTTTATCCTCCCTATGATCCTTTATTTGTTTATCATATCCACTTATTTTGTTTCATGATCATTAACCAGAATTCCAATTTTCCATGTCTTCTATCATGCCACACACACACACACACACTTAGAAATGCAGGTTATCTACCTAAAACACCAAGAATTTAGGTGACATAGGTTAATTATTCAAAAGTATTGCAACAAAAGAATCAAGTTGGATACGTAGCATGTTGCAACCAGACTTATGTATGACTATAGGGTCCTTTTGAAGTTGGTAGATAAATTTTACCAGACTAATATTTAGGCAGCCCATTATGTATCTAGTTAACCTTGGGCCAAAAAAAAAAAAACATCATATTGATAAAATGGGTATCGTAATAATGAAAATGTTTAGTGAGTGGTAAGGACAACCTAAGATATGAAATATTGTTGCTGAATTATGCATGAATTCAATAATACATAATGAGAACGAACTATTAAGATGGTTTAGCAATGAATATTAAAAGTCTATAAAGCAATGGCCCAAACGACTGAGAGAATAAGTTATTAGATCAAAACAGAATCATTAAAAGCAACATAACAATGAAACAGAAGAAATTTCCCCAAAGGGAAAGTGAAAAAGAATTAAATAAGTGCAAAAGTTATGAAAGAGAACATGGACTGGGTTTAAGAGAAATGAAGAATGGCATGATTCACTCCAAAGTAGTTTTTCTCTAATGGATCCATTTATTAAACTCTAACCCACACTCATTGACCTTGTTGTAGCAGAAAGATATAAGAAGATGCAGAAAGTCATACATGCCTTTTATCCAAGTACACTAACAGAAATACAAGTAAAAAAAAAAACAGCCAAAATGAAAATTAGAAGATGGTTTTGATATAATAACAGGCTCAAAAATAAAATAAAGTCCAGTGAATTTATCAACTAAAAGTTACACAAAAAAAATAATGGCAGAAAAAAAACCCCAAGGTTTACCATAACTAAGAAAATCTAAAACCATAAACACAAAAATTGAAGGAATTTGGAAAGTCAAACAGGTGACAACAAAAAGAAACTTAGCAGGTAGATGCACAAAACACCTATAATTTCCAAAATAAGCATTCATTCACTTGCAGGGAAAGTTGACAAGAAGCAAGAATATGTTTGAAAAAATAATTTCAATAAAGAGTTTGATAGAAACTTTCTTTAGACAGCTTTCATTCAAAGATAAGCAAATTTTTGCAAGAACTCTTTTACTATAGATATAAAATTGTCCTCATCAGATTATTTTATTGTTGAAAAATAAAGTTTCCATTCCCTCGTACTAACTGAACAATCTATTCAGATTGCACAATCTTGCTGTCCATCATATCAACCAATCTTATTTCTCAGAAAGAATGCTTTTGATCAATATTTAATCAGTAAATGAAAATATGTAAAATCAAATAAAAATACCACTAATTGTCAATGTCTTTTCTTTTTTATTCTTAGAGAAGGATCAAATTTGTCTGAATCAAAAGTTAACCAACACAACTTGGCCAGGCTAATATAAAGGTCAATGTATACAACATGTCAAATATCATCCTGAGCAACTATAAGAGAAAAAACACTACCAGAGGAAAAAAAAATTCTAGATCAAACAGTTCATCCAGTCAGCCAAGCATCAACTCCAGCTTCCATATAGAAAACCACATGCTATATTTATAGGAGAAGGATAAGCCATAAGAAAATCAAACATTGCACAACTGCAACTAAATCAAATACTTCATAAATACATCATTTTCATTCATACAACACCAAAAAAACATAGTCAAAATGAATAGATCAACATATTTTAGCTCAATATAGCCTAAATCATCCATGTTCAAACTGATCTCTACCACTTATAATAAGAATATAATACCCTGTTTTCCATTTCAGTAGCATGATCTTAAGATATACTGCTTCCAAATAACAAATATTCAACCCTTATCCAATCAAGATCCACGTATCAACAGAACCTGAAGGCCACACACGAAACAAAAAAAAAAAAAAAAAACACAGAAAGCTCATCACTGTAGCTATGCCAAAATCACCAGAACGAAGGTCTCCAACCACGCACACACTCCCACTACACCAGTTTCCTCTATGATCCAAAAATATGCTTCTAAGATAACTTCATACCATTGATCAAGCTCTCCGATTTGGCCAAACGAACATATAGTTTCGAAAATCGAATTTAAATAAAAACTCCCAATAAAAAAAGAAACCCACCTCATGGAAACCATCAGGCATAGAAAAACGACCTCGAAAACAAATTCACCAGGGTAAGAAGATCACCTTAGCTCAGCGGGTTTGAGAAATGGGAGAAATGGGAGGTGGAGGGCCTCAATCCCTCTCGCTCACACCGAGCGACAAACCCTAGGAAGGAGAGCCACGCGGAGTCGCTATAAATGCACGCATATCTTCCTTCTTTCCCTCGGGTGTATCTCGGAGTCTCGGAGATATGCTGGTGGTTTCGCCCCCGGACCGTTGCGTTCACTGTGGAGAGCTGATCTCAAGGCACAGCTTGATGATGCGATCCTTTTTGACATTTTAGTTTTTTTTTTTATTTCTTTGTGAATAAATGTTTTAAATAGGTGGTGTTCAAACATACATATATGCATCCAATTTGAGCATTCTGTTTTAAAATTATATATATAGGAAAATTAATTTTAGGTCTTTGAAAGTTTCAAAACTTCCCAGACAGTCCCTCTGACATTTAACTTTCTCGCACTCCTTTTATGCAAAGTTATTTTTAGGTCCTTCCATTAACTCCATTGATTAGTTTTTATAATGCCAACTTTACCCTTGTTGTTGGTGGAGAGCTTTTCGATCAAATCATGTCAGATTTTTTAAATATTACACTTCACCCATCACTTCCTCACCTTTGCAATCTTTTCACTGACTTTTTTTACTTTTCCCAGCGTTTTATATTCTTCTTCTTCTTTAATCCATTTTGTTCACTTTTTGCTCTTCTTCTTCCTGACCTTTCTGCTCCTCTTCTTTTTCGCCTAAAGTGAAGAGCTCTGTGACCATCTCTATCTCGGCGAGTCATTGCCCAAGGCTAGTCGAAGAAATATTCACCTTCACCGTGAGTTTTTTTTCTCATTTTTTTGAGAAATTTTTTGAATATCTCGTGCAGTTTAAAACCATGCTAGTGTAAGGCGCTTTTGCTGCAGGTTGGCAATGGGAGACCTTTTATGCGATCGCCCGGATATAAGGGGAGGGGCGAGTGTTGCTTGATTCTGAGTGTTGACTTCATGTACGCGTCAATACTAACGAGATATATAGCGATGTGGTAAATATCATGTCTTTTCTTTGGATGACCCAACCAACCCCTCGATCCATTTAATATTTACGTGCATTTAGGTGTTTCCGCTTAAATATATGGGTTTTAGATTTAGTGTACTGCTTTTTAGTTTAACATTTTGACTTTTAAGCTAAAATATATGGGTTTAAAACTTACTTTCCGCTATTTTAGTTTGACATTATGACTTTCCGCTTAAGATATCCCAATCTCATTAGTGATATATGCACCAACAGGAGGGATTCATTCTTAGAGAGCATATCGTTCAACCGAGGCACAATTCCATCCCAAAAAGGATTTGCGGGGGCCTTAGCCATTTGTACTCTACCAGAGAATGTTGAAATTGTGTCAGTAATTCAATTAAACTTCCAAGTATGACCAAGTCGTTCCAACATGGGCTGATACAGATGGACTTTGGTAACATTTGTAGTTGTTTTGCCCTTGCGGGAATTCATCTTCAGCGACTTCTCTTCGAAGAGAATGGCCTGCACAAACTGAGACTAAGTCATCCACTTCTGCGACTGAGTGGCCTTGTGGATGACTTTCTTCACCCGCTTCTATATAATGGGTGGGGATGATACTGGCGGCGCCGCAAGCTCCTTTTTCTCAAACGGCGGAGCTGGTGGTTCAACGCCCTGTCTCTGTCCCTCCATTTTGTTATGTCAGGACATGTTGCAAGCAAAGTCTCTTGAAATAATATCATATGCCTTCTCAAGGCGTGTTGCAGTGTCCTCGTCCATTGGCCTTCTTGCCGGAGTGGCCATGGAAGAATGATGTTGGGTAGTACGCAGGGGGCTGCTGGGCTGGGAGCGTTCCTGGACCCTTTTCATGCATTGTATGTGTTCCCCTTACCACCCTTGCCACGGGATGGGGGCGTAGTGACAACTTTTTTATTTCTTTCCGGTCGGGGCCGTTGATCGTCCTTCCTCACGGCTTGTATATTGACTTCTTCCACCCGTGTGATAGGGACAAGCTCAGAAAACTATGAAGAATCAAATAATATCATATGTTAAATGAGAACTCTAGATATTAAACATAATCTGATAATATTAAACGCGAACTCCCAAAATTAAGCTGAAATACCTTATATTAAACGGGAAGTCAATAGATTAAACGGGAACACACTATGTTAAACACAAACTCCAAATATTAAGCGAAAACAACTTAACTTAATTGAGAAGTTTTTATATTACACGAAAACACATTATATTAGAAAGGATGATGGAAACAAAGCAAGGAAGATACTGAAGGGCATCCTTGAACACATTAAACAAGAAAAAAAAAGAAAGGATGATGAAAACAAAGCAAGGAAAAAAGATGAAGGGGTCCAGGACCACCACCAGCAGTATCTATTCAATCAGTATCTTCACCAGGGGTACTAAGGGTACTAGGAGGAAGATACTGAAAGGCGTCCTTGAACTCCATTGCAGTCAAGTCTAGCTCGGGATGACGACGAGAGATATCTTGAAAGATTTTGAAACCTTCCTCGATATCTTTTCTCCCTTCCTCACTGACCAGGCCCTGAAATTCGTCGAATTCCTTGAAGTCAACACAAGAGGCGATCTCGCGCTCTCGGACCAGGTTCTCATTCGATATCTGGTAGAGCTCGATAGCGCGACGAATATCCATGTGGAAGAGTACCCCGCATTTATACGTCACCACGTCGTTCTCTCGGATCCTTTTAAGGGAGACCAGTCGTGCGGTAGGTGACTCCTCCTTCTCCTTCTCAGAGGCCTCTGCACTCTACCGGAGTTCCGGGCTCGGGACCGGTAGAGGTCCTTCGGCGAGTTCCCTTAGTGATCTACACAACCAGTGAGGATCCATTCGAGGGGGATAGAACCCAGCAGAGGAAAGAGTAAGGAGGGTGTGCCCCCATCGAGGGCTATTTAAAGAGCGAAGGGCGACGTAGGAAGGCGTACACAGGATTCGCGCGACGTTTTGGGTTTCAGGAAGTATCATTATAACTTTGCCCACCTACATGCAACGAAAGGAAGCGCCATCCGGATAACATGAAGCAACACGGAGTGGGCCAAAACCTCATAAATGGAAAAGGGATTGTGAGAATTAAATAGTCGCAAAGCGCTTTCGGGTGAGAAGTGCATGGTGGACTAAACCAGCGGGTCTCACCACTAACAAGTCATAGCTCGCCACCTCACTCCCATGAAGAATACCCCTGGCCACCTCATTCCCCAACTAGTGAGATTGGAATATATTAAGTGAAAAGTCTGAATGTTAAACGAAAACAACTGAAAGTAAGCGGAAACTAAGCAACGTAAGCAGAACCTGTAAGATATAAGTGGAAACGCGACATTATAAATGGAAAGTAATTATTATAAGCGGAAAACTTAGTTGTCAATTTTGAAGTTGAGAAACATACCAATTGTTGTTTGTTCTAGTTTGTCCAGCCGCATAAAACCGGCAAGACGTTTCTTCTTCGGTATAAAATTCATCTTCATTGGATTAGGTAATGTCGTTGGCTATGCGGTCCTCTGTATGGATCACCGTCCGATCTCGGATCGGTTATCGCTTGATTGGCATTTTAATGGAGGTGGTGATTGGAAGAGGCGAGGAAAGTGTTTGTTCAATTGAGAAAACACATGTGGTTATTTATAGGCAACCGATGGCTCAACATTGGTGATCGGTCGTTCCGTGCTTAGGTCTCGTGTGGTTTAGAGTCCGTCGGCTGAGAGGTATGTATGGCGGTGGTTCTTTCTTTGGCAGCAGGTAGCTCGGCGTTAGCGGTAGGTGGATTCTATGCTAATCTTACGTGGTTTTAGAGTTAAAATGGCCTTTGAGGTAAGTATGGCTGGTGGTTTATTGCCGGCACTCGTTGGTTTATTAGCTGGTTGTTTAGAGGCGGAGGTGGGTAGAGGGACTGCGGTCGGTGGTTCAGCAGACGTGGTCAAAACTTCATTGTCAATGATTATTTGCTCAATGATCCATGTGCCATCCTTCTGGGTAGGCTTTCCGTACTTCAATTTTGTCAGTAATTCGATTACGTTGCCAAGCGTGACCATGTCGTCGTTGCCAACATTTTTCAAATTTTTTTGGCATCAACGGCCTGCTCAGGATTTCAACTGCCCCAGCCGCCGATACGTGCCTTGGAGGGTATTTTCATAATATTGAATATTATTTATCCATATAATTCTAAATCCATGCCTTTGGGAGGCCCAACCATTGTTTTAAACTTTTAAATTCATGCTTTCGAGGGCATTTTCGTAATATTGGATGCTATTTTTCCATAATATTTTAAATCCTTGTCTTGGGGGGTCAGCTCTGACCTCCTTTTTCAATTAAAGCGTTCGAAGGCATTTTCGTAATATTTAAATCCATGCCTTAGGGGGCTAGCTACGATCTGTTTTTCAATTAATGCTTTGGAGGCATTTTAAATCATACATGAGGAAAAGTAGTTACGTCAGTGGAATCTCAAAAGAGGGATGTTTTGGGATGTTTCAAACTTGTGAGGATTTTTTGTGGATTTGTGAAACTTCCAGGGATGTTTTGTTCATTACCACTATATATATATATATATATATATATATATATATTTGATATGGTAGTTGATGTAAAAGTAATTTCTTATTTTTAAAAAAATCAAAGAATTTTTTTTGAAATATATACCACTTATAATTTGATTAACATTGGGAATGATAGCTTGAATACAACATTTCAAACAAGGGAAATTCTATTATTTCTAAATTTAATTTTCTTTAGTCTTTGAATTTTTATAATGTTTCCATCAAAAGAATTTCATGAAATTTCAATTTACCAGTTTATGAAAAATAATATTCTTTTTAAATAATTAAATTAGTTGGGAAAAGATTTTTTCTTTTATTTTTACAATTATACTCCTGAATTGAACACAATATTCACATTACAAATATTTACCTTGTTTTTGTTTTTCATTGTACAAGCTTATGTAAAAAGGGCTTGTATATACTGAACCTTTTTTTTAATCTTAATAAATATGATTTATCTATTTTTTAAAATAAATAAATAAATAATATAGAGTTTAAATTGAAAATTAAGAATTTAAGAACTAATGAAAAACCATATGATTCAATATAATTATTTATTTTTCAAAAAGCTTACCTCTCCTTATTTCTTCTTCTTTTTTTTTTTGATAAAGTGAATAAACCACATTCAATACATTCAATAGTCAAAATAACAAGGTTCCTGGTTGAATCTTTAGTACAAATAGTTTTATTTTACATATTACTAGCAGATACAAATATTTGTGTTGGGGAGTGAGGTCATCACCTCTCACAAGATAGTCTTTCAACGTTTTCAACTATTAGGAATCAGGATCCACCGACTGTTAAGTAACATGCCAACAATCCCGCTATTCACATGGTATCCTTGAGCAAATTTTCACTACAAGAATTCAATAAAAGAAAACAGTAGTTCAATGAGAAGGTCATATTCTGGCTTATTTAATCTAAAAAAAATCCAATAAAAAAATGTGGAAATAAAAAATAGTACTAAGAAATTTTATGAGGAAAAATCCCAAGAAGGGTTCATGGACCTTAACAAGATTTTCAGTTCTTCTATATCATTGAGGAGTTCTCTGTTTTCTGAAATCCCACGCTCAATATCAACATCTAAGGCTGCAATTATTCAACAACTTGAAATCAATGGGGAAAAAACTCAAGAAGATAAAGATAATTGGCTTAAAAAAAAAAGTAGAAGCTCACAAACCTGTTCTTTAAGATTTGTCCATATGATCCTAATGAACTACCAAACAATGAAATAACAAAAATAATCTTGGCATTAAATCATTGAAAATAAGTTTTTTTTTTTTATCAAATATATTCCACAAGAGTATTTGCCTTGAATTGGGAAGAAATTAATCGGGGAATATTTGACCTTCATGATTCTCTGCAGAGTACAAACTATTTCCCACAAGAGTCAAGACCACATTACGTAAAGAATCAGGAGAAGAAAAATGAAATATTTGATCTTCATCATTCCCTAGTGTAAAGATGGGAAAAAAATAGAAAAAAAAATTTGAATAAGTATAAAAATTAAGATCTTAACAATCACAGCTTAATATTCCTGAACGTTCTCACACAAAAGTAGTATCAGCCATCCAGGGACATGAGGCAAGGGATAGTAAACAAACTACAAATATCAGAGTTAAAAGAATCTCAAAGATCAACAAAGATACAAACTTTCATAAGAAGGTTTTATATTTTTATTAAATTATTTGATATGGAGAGAGAAAGAATGAAATAGTACCAGAATTAGATATCTGAATTTCTTCAAGAATTTCTTCCAAACACTCCTTGGTAGAATTTTGTAGGGCATTAATCTTCATATTCAAGGTTTCTTTTTCATTTTCAAGGGCCTCTTTCTCTGATAACAAACATGTTAACTCTTCTGTTGATGATAGAGTCTTGGCCTGAAAGTGACTGCTAAAAAGAAGGAACAAATCCCTGAAAATGAAAAATAAGTCAGGGCTCACATCCTTCTTGTTCTTGTAATCAAGTTTAACATAACATGTGTTAATTTTATTTTCAGTTCAATAAAATAAATGCACTGAATGGCCAGGGATATGTAAAATAGTGTTGAACCGTATATAAACACTTCAGATATTAACTAATGAACTAATAATTTAACACCTAAATTTTCATGTATCTATCAAGTGGAAGCTTGCAAGTTTGGTACCTAATAATCCATAGCATTGACTAAGAGGAACTTTGTTACTTTCTAAGCATAGTTCCTGGATTGGACAACTGTATATGACGTTGGGAATAACTGAAGATGGAGTCAACTTTGATATCAAGAGAAGGCTTCAAAGAGGTGAGGATTTCATTCACCAAGACACTTTCTTATAACAGTTGAAAATCATGCATCAGTTACTTTGTACACTTGAAACTACATTCTACATTGCAAACAAGCATGTATATGTAAAACGTAAATTGTGGTCAAATAAGGGCAAGTCTCTTATAAATAAATAATTAAAATTTGCCTTGTGTTAATAAAATAATACAGACATGTTAGTCAATACCTTTTCTGTGAAATTCTCTTGAGAATTTCATCCATATTTGTTTTCAGGAATCTCAAGTCACACTCCAAAGCTTCCAATGAGTTCCTTGCAATGGTTGTTCCAAAACTAAAAATTCAAGTTAAGACTGAATAGATAACAAAGAATTGAAATATTCCGAGGGAGTATGAATGCAATGGATCAAACCAGCAGAGATAACCATAACAATTCACCAGCCAATGATGTTGAACAAGACTTACTAGTTTCCTTAATAATAATTGCTGATAGTATCATAACTGTATATTTAGAGAATAGGGGAATTAGACTGCCTCCTTTCCAAACAATTATTTCTTCACAAACTACAATCGCACCACTACTTTAATGCCCTAATTCTACTAAAAGTTAAAGTGAATAATATTTCAATGGCAGGAACAGAATTGCAGTTCAATGAGGAGATACTAAATCACAGTCCACTCTAAACAAAGCCTAGATTCAGCTTTAGAGATTACATATAAGCAAGTTAAATTGATCCATTGAGCATGAAAAGCCTAGAAGAATATAAATGAGTTCTACCTTTTCTGCTAATCCAAGTATGTCTTGTTCTTTCTTGAGTTAAGTATACAGGAACAAATCCGAGTCTCTATTTTCTTCTAAAAATTGTCCCTTTAAGTTTTTTTGCTTGTTTATTTTTGAATCACAAAACTGAAATAGGCATTTGGAACTTCAAATGATATCAGGACATATGAGAATTCACTTTGATATCAGTTTTGCTGAGGATTGGATTGATTCTTGTATATATTATATAGTAAAAAAGGCATCTAAATCAAAGAATACCAAAATTCTGTACACAAACCAGAATGCAGGAACAAAGAATACAAGATAAACATAGCAATGATCAAACTACAAATAGCAAACTATTACCAGCAACTTGGACTAATCCATTGAGCTCAAAATCTCCCATTGAAAGCATCTTTAACAACTCCGATTCTTTATTAACTGAATCCTTTTCAACTTCAGCACACTTCACAATTTCTGATTCTATTTCTCTAGTTTTCTGAATGTTTTGTTCGATTTCTTCATTGACCTGGTACATTTTGAACAGAAATTCACAATTCCGAGTTATAACCTATATTTGAAAAACTAAAATAGATAAATAACTAGTGAATCTTATCATATAAAAACTGAACAATTTGTTGCATATAAATACAGCATTTCAAAATGATTCTCTGCATGACAACGAATGTCACCGATTATGAACAGAGAGAAGGGAGGAAAAGGAAGAATACCTCATCAAGCTTGTCCTTGTACGCCGAAATCTGGCAGAGTATCGCCCCAGAATCATCCATAAACGCCGAGCAAGCACGAAGACCCAGTACTAGAAAAGAAAACTTTTTTATATATAAAAATGATTAAAGCCGGTTCATGCCTCTTGGATTAAGTTAAGTTGTTCAATTTAAACCAAAAATGTAATTTTTGTTTCAATTTGTTAAAATGAAAAATGAAATTTATGGTTTAATTTTTATATGAATTAAATTATAGGGGTGTTTGGATTGCTTATGAAAAAAAACTTCTTTAGAGTAAGAGGCGTTTATATTATTTTTATGTTTGGATATGTTAATCTAAAAGTATTTTTATAATAATAATAAATAATAATAATAATAGTAATAATGATATTTTGATAATTGACACTTTTTAAAATATATTTAAAAAATTTAAAAATAGTATTTTGATAATTAACACTTTCTAAAATTGTTTCTACAAAATAGTTTTTTTAGAAGCACCAAACCATTAGACACAAAAAAAAACATTCAGGAGACTTCTTTTAGTGCTTACATTTTTTGAAAACAGCATTCAAACACACATTTCTTTAAAAGTGTTTTAACTTACTCTAGAAGCACTTTTGGGTGAAAAAAAAGCCTTGTTTGGAATCCAAACAAGGCTTATATAGATTTAAACAAATAATATAGCTTACGATAAATAATATTACTATAATTTTATTAATCATTTTGTATTATATCGTAAATAATTATAAATGTGTGAGAGTTAACAATACTTTTAGTATTGTGAATTAAAAGAGACTAATAGAATCCAAACACCACAAATTCAGAGGCCCATACTTAATGCCCATACTTCCAAATCCTTTCCAAATACCTCCAATTGAACACCAACACAAAGAAAGCACATCACCAAAATATAATGAACTTTATTGTTGAACAAAGACAACTGGTTGTCAAATGTAAATCGGATTAATAGAAAATTGAGGAGAGAAGAGTGCGTGATACATTGTTCAAATTCTTAGTTACAGAAGGATTGCTTAATGACAGCATTTATGAATAAACAAGAAGCAAGACGAGTGGAAACAGATTGACAACAAGAGGGCAATACCTCAGGGCTTATAATACTTGGTAGGAACAAATGGCATTTTTGTGATAACACCGTCGTAGGATTTACCGCGGATGATGATCTTTGCCTCACTACCAGGCTTGTGGCATCCAGATTTGACATAGCCCATCGCTATGTTTTTCTTCAAACAAGGACTGAATCCTCCACTGGTCACCTCGCCAATCTTTTCGCCTGAGCTGCTTTGAATCTCACTGTGGCTTCGGGGAGGTGGACCAGACGAGAAGAACCCCACACGCCTGATTTTTGGCCCGTCTTCAATTTGTTTAAGAATTATATTGGCTCCCGGGAAGCCACCTTCTGCTCTTCTTCTCTTGCCAATGGCCCATGTAAGGCCGGCCTCCACTGGTGAAACATGTTCATCCATGTCATTACCATATAGGCATAGCCCGGCCAGTAGGAGAATGTCACGAGCACCAAGCCCTGCCAATTTTACCTTCCCTTCAGACTTTTCCAGGATAGCTTTTGCAAGATCTACAGCATTCTCTGAGGGCACAGAGATTTCAAAGCCATCCTCACCAGTATAGCTGAAAAAAGTTCGGGGAAGAAAAAAACTAAATTTGATTGCTACTCCAAATGCAGGATGTACTAGCAATATAATTAATTCAACATATCGAATGGTCAACTGAAATACAGCATCCTAAGCTATGCTCATATTCCAGTGATATAATACAGGTTTCAACAAATTGGATACAAATCAGAGGCATGAACCTCAACAGTTGAACATATTGACATAAACTACAATATTAGAAGAATGTAAGAAAAGCCTTATCCTATAATCATACAGACTTGGCAGAGATTTAAACCACATTACAACAAATAGACTATGGTCAACATTGCATTGAAAATGGTTGCCAAACCTTTCAAACAGACTATGCCATATTTTGTTCTAGAGCAATAAATTTCTTCGTAATTAGGGTTGTTGATGAACTGAACAATTTGCAAGCAGCTTGAGTGAGTGTGTCAAGCCTGATCAAAGATGATTGGTTTGATTACCTAACAAGCTGAACTTGGGACAAAATAAATTGAGATATAAGCTCTGTTTCATTCTAGTTTTTCTTGGGAAAAATTTTCCGAAATCCTCATTTTGCCATTTGAAAAAGGTCAAGAAAGAATAAGGATGACAAAGTTCTCAAGAATAACACTTGTAATGTTATTCTTAAAAAAATGGACAGTAGCATGGAACGATAACCTATCATTTGGCTGATAATAAACCAAAATGAGTGCTACTATGAGATTGCATTAACACCACCAAACCATGAATCTTGTATTTATAGCTAAAACTAAATAAATTCCTTTAGTACCAGTAGATGTTGGCAAAGATTGTTAGAAACAACAACATGAAAATGTATGTTGAGTACCTAAAAATGTTGAAATATCCATGAGAAGTTTTGTTTATAAGTTGCACTTTTTTGGTTTGTTAGAACTAGTCACTTATATAACATACTTAACATGAATGACTTTTCAAATTAACAATAAATTTCTCTAGGTCTATATGTTCAATTCAGCTTAATAAAAGGTTAGGCACTTTTTCCAACATCAACTAATCAGTTGACTCCACTCATTTCTGTTAATTAACAAATTGCAAAACCCAAAACAAGAGTAAGGTGATTCACATTTTTAAATTAATGAGTTATTGGAGACGGAAACTACACCATTGGTAATTTCACAATAGCACATAATTTTGGACCACAAAATGATAATGCTGCTTTTAGTATTCTTCAATATGCTATTCACAACCATTTATTACATGCTATTAAGGACTAACAATCATGCAATGAAGAAAAAACTTATAAAACAAAATATAATGGGAGATTCATGAAATTTGATCACAAGAAAACTCAAAAGGTGAGGTTGACAAGAGTTGCAAGATGAAGCATACCCAGTTCTAGTAAGAAAGCAGTGGGACCCATTAATGTCCAGCTTACGGAATTCACCAAAATAAAGTTTGCTTAAATCATCTTTTGTCAGCAATTGAAGAACTGGGGCAGCAAGTGGACCCTGAGGTTCATTCAAAAAGAATTTCATGAAGTTCAACAATAATAGCAAAACTATGTTACACATGTAATAAAAGTTGCATTCTTCCAGAATCAGGAAATTTTCAAAAAAAACCCTAGAAGTTGAAATTAAGCCATTATTGAAAACTTTATTTATTGATACCAACCAACCAAAATCAATTGTCCATAAAAATATTCAAAAAATTCCTACTGACCACATGCTGGTTGCAAGAGTGATGACCATACAAGAATGCGACATACTCAAGTGTTCCACTCCATATTTTTTGCCTTCCCAACACCTTCCATATCACACAGGCCATAGCCACTTTTAGTTCAGACCCCAAATCTAAGGCTTAGTTCCTCATACTATCATCCATTTTAGAAATATAACCACATTTTATATAATCTAAATCGGTCCCCACAGTAACTGTAGATATTCCAAAAATAAATTTATTATTGACTTTGATTAACTCTGACAAGCAAATGTTTAAAAGGGTGAAGGCTTTAAAAGGTGAGATGCAAGTCTTAAGAATTTTTTAGACACTGATTTAAAATATAATTTCATAATTTTAAATTCACAAAAGACGAAATACAGAAACAAAATTTACAATAAAAACACCATCATTGTACTTTTAAACCATCAAATCAAAATTAACCAGCTTAGCTCAATTTGGAAGTTGGTTAAAGATTTTTGCAAGAGAACCAACTTTGTCTCATGTAGAATTAATGAATGTACTGACAGATGTAACAAAAACCCAAGAGCTCAGGTACATCAGTCTATGAGGTTGTTTACATCTAAAAATAATAAGAACTTCAAAATAGTAATAACCTCACCAAGAAAGCATATAAAGATAAAGTTTTGTCAATTGTGTCGAGGATTGCTGTAGCTGAATTCTTGTTCCAAGCAGGGGGGAATTAAGTCAATTTACATAGTGTCAAGATAGGAACTGTAATAGCATGGATAAAATTCAGAAATATTATGAACAATTAAGGCTGCTAGATTCAAAGAAACCAAGTCAACATAAATACTTAATAGTTTATACTTCATGTCATAATGCCAGAAGAATCTGTAGATGATCACGGACAAGCATACAATAAAAATATGAAACCCAGACAGAATGGTTTCTAAAGATTGAGAAATTTATACAGCAATTAATAACTAAGAGACAAACATACAAAAATTGATAACACGAAATCAAATCTTAGGACACGAAGCAATATAATATGAGCACATCATCAGATCCGGAACCAAATGCAATGCATCCGCAAAGATCCAAAAAAATATCAATTAAAAACAAAGGAAAAAGAGGAAAAAAAAAAAAAAAAAACCTCAGACCTGAAGCGCAAGGAGGGATCTTTCGTCGTGGATGTGCCAGCTGACGTCCCCACCCTTTGCCTTGAACCCCTCCATGCGAGATCCAATGTGGGCGAGATCCTTATCCCTACACCCGGCGTTCACCACCAGGTAGATGAGATCATCGGTCACCTTGGTGATCACAGAGTCATCGATCGAACCTCCTTGCTCATTAGTGAAGACAGTGAGACTCCCCGTCCCGGGCTTGAGACCGGCGACGTCAGCAATCACGAGGCTCTCGAGGAACGGCACGCAGTCCTTACCCATGAGGCTAAGGCCGCACATATGGGAGACGTCGAAGAGGCTACCATTCTCGCGGCAGTTGAGGGTGGAGTCTATGATGGAATCCTTGTACTGGAGGGGCATGCTCCAGCCAGCGAATGGCACCATCTTGCCCCCGTTCTCCGAATGGAAATCATGGAGGACCGTCTTCTTGAGCTCCCCGGCTGCGGCGGCGAAGCAACGGTGCTTGCGGTGATTATGGGACTGGGAGAGGCGGCGGGTGAGCGATTGCCCCAGCTGCCAGAGGCCACCCCCTCTCATCTTGAAGGAGAGAAGGTGAGGGAATGGGGGAGGATATGAGAAGGAGAAGAGGAGGTGAGATGAAGCCCTCGAGAGGGGTTGGTGAAGATGTGGTGTTGTTTTCGCGGTATTTTATCGGGGAGGTGGGCTCGCAGTGCTGGGCCTGGGTGGAGGAGGATCCTTCGACTGAATCCTGGGAGAGATAATGGTGTTCTAATTTTCCTATTATTTAATTCTTTTTTTTTCTTCTATTTTTTCCAATTTTTTTAAAAGAAAAATTTTCAGAAGGTTGATGATTGAGTTTTTAAATTAAATTTTATTATTTAAATAGCATTTATTTTCTGACAATTTTATCAGCACATCTGATTTTGATGTTTAGAAGTTAACTTAATTATTATTTTTATTTTTATTTTTTGCTTTTCATGTTCCCATGTGAAAACCATAAAAGGGGTAATTATACTTCCAAGGGATTTGGAACTATTGATACAATATTTTCTTTGAATAGACTGATAATAACTTATGTAGCTTATATGATTTAAAATTTGATTTTTATTCATATAGAGAATTTTACTAACAAATGGCTCTGGCTTTCTGAAAAACAATAGTTAGTGTTACCGACTTTCGTAAAAAAAAAAAATAGTTATATTAGATAACCAGAACTTGTTTCAGTTAACAACCAACAAAAATTTTTTAAAAATCAAAATTATATATAACTGATTTACTATACTACATAATTTAATAATCATAATTTTTAATGTTAAAACTGCTTTAAAAAACTATAAAACACAAGGAAAATAGCAAAACCTATGCCATATTATTGCCATGAGAGTGTTTGCTGAGCTACAAGACAATGGCTTATTTATAGTTTAAAAGCTTCCTAATTCTAGAATAACATCTATACCAAAGATTAAATGTGAGCAAGAAAAATGAATAGAAATGCTGAAGAACTGTACAAAGATTTTGCTAAGAATGAAAAGGGATGTACTTCTCAAAAAGTATTCTCCCCTCCGTCTCTATTTTTTTGCTGCATAATAGAGTTCTATGTAGTCCATAGCGGGGCGGTTCCAAGACCAATCTTGCTCCATTACGCGCTTGCATAAGGAGTAAAACCATTCCCGACCATACATTACCAGGCCGAGATCGCTCTGAGAATTCAATCACAGTATAAGATGGTTTGTCAAAATTGAAAGACGAAGAACAAGAAGGCATTACTTATTCCATGCTGGTTATTCATTGATGACAAAGAAAAGCAATTCAGAGGTGCATCCTAGAATACCAATTTATTAGTGTAATATATAATGGTAGAAACCAAGTGTCAATCAGACGGAAAACCATTTAGAAAGACCTTAATATAGAAATACCAAAATCATGGGGAAAAAGTGAGAAGAGATGTGTAAAAAATACAGCACAATATGGATACATTGTTAATGACATCTACCAGCATGGCAAAATGTGAATGTATCCCTCTCATTTAACGAAAACAGTACAAGTTTTTTTAAAGCATGCTTGCATGCATGTTTGCAATCATGCACTACCAATAGAATATCAGTTGTGTTTTGTCTTCAGTTGGATATATAATGATTTTACTTATCACATACAAGAACCTACTTTCATGAAATTAATTAAAATATTTTCATAATCTTGAAGAACCAAATATTATGCAAACTCATTTAAAACCAATCAATACCAAATAGTAGTAATTGCATATTGCAGTAGGAAATAAATGAGATGAGTTTCAACTCAACAAATAATAGAAAAACTTGAAGAACTAGATCAAGGACTTGCCTATTGAGAGCATAATCAACACCAGAAGAATCAGCTCCTTCAAAGCTAAACCCATTTGGTTCAAGCCCTTGTATCTGAGCTCTGTCCTTGTCATTATCAACATCAAAAACTGTGTCATAGAGACCTGCCAAAATGCAGAATTTAACTTATTTACTATTTCATAATAACAATAATAATGATGATGATGATGATGATGATGATGATGGTGGTGGTGGTGGTGGTGGTGGTGAAAATCATTTATTGGAATTTAGTTATGAAACAAAAGCTATATTCTGGAAGCAAAAGGCAGAAAAGCACAAAGAAAAAAAAAAGTCACCTCCAGTCCTACGAACAACAGGAATAGCCCCATATCGCATCGCAATTAGTTGTGTCAAGCCACATGGCTCAAAAAGTGATGGTACCAAGATGAAGTCTGAACCAGCATATATCTAGAAATAAACAACATAAACTGATAGTAAATGCTCCAAACCTTAAAATAAGAACAATTAGAATATCCAACAATGTGAAGAATAACACTTGAATCAGAAAGAGAAATCTTACCAAGTGCGAAAGAGGCTCATCATAAGTTAAGCAAAGCCGAACACAGTCACCATGGGAAGAGTGCAATTGATTTGATAAATTTACAAATTCATTTTGGATACGAGGATCAGGAGCTGAACCCAGTAAAACAACCTGCAATTACAATAAATATGAAGTAATCAATAATTAATAATCAAAAGCTGTCATAAATCCAATGTTCAAAAATCAAACATATGCATAAATAAGCTACTCAGAAAATCAGCAGTATAGTGATCCTTGACTTAAGAATGGTTGCACATTTCAGAAATGAAAGATAACCTGTCCATGGCGTTCAATTGTCCGCCAAATAGCATGTTTAATAAGGTGAATACCCTTCTGAACTGTCAACCGGGTAATAATGCCTACTAGTGGTTGATCAGATTGACTCAACCCAAGTTTCTGTTGCAAAGTAATTTTTGCTGCCTTCTTACCTTCTACAACATTTTCTGATGTATAATTTACCTGAAAGACATGGAAAAGGTAAACTAATTACAGCGGTTCAACAACACAAAATATTACCACACTCAATTTGTCTGTTTCAACAATCAAACAAATAACTTGTTAAAATAAAAAATAAAAAAGAAACAAAGAAACAAAATATGAAAACTGGTTAGGTAGATCCATGATCAGATCATTAATTGGTCAAACAGGACTTATAAAGCAATTTTCACTTCATTTCACAGCAACAACTTTCTTAAAGGGAAAAAATTTACTCATATCCAACAACTTCCCAATTTTCTATCTAAGAATCCAACTATAAATGTCTTCCATTGTTCCCCTGCGTTACTATTTAATGATTTACCATGAAAATTTGTGTTCAGATTCTTTTAGCAAGACAGCCTCATATTGAGTTAAGTAAAGACAGGAAATTGGTTGGATGCCAAGTTTTAATATTATGTGATATTTATGAATAATATCATAGTAATGCAAGTCTTCTAAGGTTTGACAAGGGTGATGAAAAGAATTACCTGAATAAGAAGACCAAACCCAAGGAACACAATGCAAGATGAGGTGACATACTTATTCTGTGAGAAATGTATCTAACCATATGTATATATGAATTATCCTATGATTGTTCTTAATAGGTTAACTTGATAAGTACCTAGAAAATGATAATGTTGTTTATTTGCATGATATAGTATGTATTTTGGATCTTTTATTTTAAATATTCATGCAAATATTTGAATGCACTGTTTGTGCATAATAAATTCAAATTTGAGAATAAATTCAGATTTGATGATTTCCTGGGAGTCAAGACAAACAGCCATGCTATTAATGACAGAGAGCAGTCAACCAAACATAGAGATGTGTGCATATACATATGGCTCTATACCAACATTACTTTGGCACACTACAATTACGATTCCTGTTGTGATGTTAGCAGGCTTTTGATTGTCTTATTATCTTTTGAATGAGTAGTTTCGAGGAGATTGAAATCTTTCCGAAATTGCATATGTTTCCTTCTGGGAATTGTTGGATACCCTTTTGGATATGGGATTTTCAAAATTAGCAACAATCTGAAAACGCTGTATTGCTACATTAATAATATCATATTGAATCAAGTGTACTCACTGGGAATGTTTTACATTACATAGCAATTCACATTATTTGTATGTAAGACACATAGGTCTTCTATTCAAGAAGCAAGTTCAGAAATATCTTTTAACCAAACAGAAGTTAACCTAAGTTGCTATAGAATTTGAGTCAATTAAGAAAACCTAATTGCTCCATATCTTAAGCTTAATTAGATTGGATCCTCTGAAGGAACAAAGAACTAGACTGAAATTACTAAATAATTAATCATTTCTAGCTATGCAACCTTAGAATAAAAATGCTTACAGCATCTCACACATTATAGGAATATTAACATATAGAGATGATTAGTGGGTAGATCATATAATATGTTATTGAATATTTGATACATTTCATGATCAAGAGAATATCCATTGCACTGAGCTGTCCAACCACCATAACATACAAATATTTTCATTGTTTTGGATCTCATTTAAATAGCACATTTAAAGTATGTGAATCAGTTTAGACAAAGTCGTTCTGGCTGAATTGAACATTCTAAACTACCATAGAACCTTCAAGGAAAGAATTTGATGTCAATGCAGCATTTTTAGGAAATATTTTAACACTTAGCTGAAAATTTTTGAAAACCAAGGTTTAAGGGTTACCAAAGGTTTCAAAACTTCAGTTGTCAGAATACAAACGCAGTAACTGAAATTTTTTTCTAAATTTCTTTAGTCTCTGAAGGGAAACCCTAAGAATCCAAATGAGGAAATTCAAGTCTTCCTAATTATTTCCACACATCAAAATTTTGTAGCATCTAGATGGTAGAGTCAAGTCATAATTAAGATGCAAAAATATTGAAATAGTCCAATTTTGATTTTAATTCTAAAAGCTTAGCCGAAGTCATCAAAATTTGGTCTAAAGCCTACAAACATGTTTCTCTTGCCCCTAAACTTGGCCTCATTGGAGCATTGAAAATCTCGAGTATACAAGAAAGACAGATCTCGGGTCTCGGAGGGTTGGTCAAGCTCTTGTGCCCCAAGATGTCCTTTCTAGTTTCTCCTATTTTACAATCATCTGTTCATAAGTTTTTATTATTCTATTTCACATTTGTGCAACATTACTTTCCATCTTAACCTTAACCATTGCAGAGGAAGTTGAATGAAAATGAAATGTTCTTTTTCTTTTCATTTTGCAGGTGAGTTTCAATCCTTTTATTATACATCTATAACATATCATAGCAAATTCTACACTAATCTTGTTTATTAAATCTTATTTTGCTTTTCTTTACCCTGAAATCATGATTCATTAAACCACAAAAGAGCATATTGTTGGCTATTGATGTAAAGGTGGCAATCATATTCTAATTTGTTTCTTCATGGGCCAGGGTACATGATCACATTTGGAAAATACTGGCCAAATTCAAGGTCATATAATCATGAGTTAAACTTTCTAAGTTGGATAAAAACATAAACACTTCAAGCTACACCACAACATAATTTAGGACAAACTTGAAATGAGTTAAACGGAAATACTATAACTAAATGTCATGTTAACATCAGCATCCAAAATTTCTCTCCCAGACACAAGTGAATGCCATTTCAAAGATATAATAGCATTTAGGCGTGGGTATACAAAAACTCATGAGCTATAGACACATAGCACCAGATAATTCTAGGAAGAAGATATATTTTCAGTATTATCTGAAAAATTTAAAAAAACAAGGCAAAATAAATAATCATAATTGTCATTTAGAATGTATGCATGAACTCCAAGTCAAAAAATGCCACATTAGAGTTATATATCTTACCGGAATGAAGTTGTCATTGTATGGATCCCAAATATCTGGATCAATTCCGTTTAAGATACCATGGAACTTATGAAGATGAGGAGAAATTAAAGGATTTCCTGAAACCTCCTTTGAGTATGTATGGGACACCTGAAAATAAAAAATAAAAAACAGAACACAAGGGCACCCAAGTTAATCATTCTCCCTCAAACTGTGATATAATGGGCAAGGAAGCAGGGTCACACTTACAATGGAACTGGTATTAGATAAGGGAAAAGAAATAAAATACCTATAAAAATGGCACCCCATCACTCAGTAAGTTATATAAATTAAATTGATATGTCTGCAACAAAATAAAGGTGTGTGTCCACTAAATCTTGTTTATGAGGTTCAGCTTTTTAAGTTATATTTCTTATAATGCAGAATTTGTACCACTTCCCTTTCTTGTAAGTTGTAAAATTAGGTCTACACAAATAATAGTAAATATCCAATAAAAAAAGAGCAGCCCGATGCTACAAAGCTCCCTCTACGTGCGGAGTCTGGGGAAAGGTCAGACCACTTAGGTCTATTATGCATAACCTTACCACCTTTTTTTTGCAAGAACATTTCCACGACTCAAACCCGTGACCCGTGACCTCCACAGTCACATGGCGACAACTTTACCCGATGCCAAGGCTCCCTTCCAAATATCAAAATAAATAAATAAATAAATTAATTAATTAATTAAAAATATCCAACAAAAAACATATTGCTTGTGTAAGATTCACGTGATTATTATAATTTCATCAATGCAATTGTTTCAAGAATGCATCTCAAGCTATCATTTCCTAGTCTCAAATCAGGAATAACATAAGTACTTTGAAATATCAATGGAAAACAATATCAATCATTTTCTTCCTTCACAAAGAGTTATTTTAATTAGTAACCCTTGGGCATTTGTTAGTTGCAAGAATAACCAAGGTTAACTTGGTTTATTTTGGGTTAATGAACCAAACAAAGTTTTTAAATATAATGTTATTTAATTTAATTTAACTAATATTTTTAGTAATCACTAAATGAATCCTCAAATTCTTTTTTGATGTTAAGAAAAAACCTATTTAATTTTAATTATTGAAATACTCACCAAAACCAATCATAAAAGTATAGGGGTATAATGATCCATTAATAATGTTTGATCTATTTTAAAAAATGAAAAAAACTATTAAACAATATTTTATTTTGAGTTCATCTAAATAGTCTTTTTTTTTGGGGGATAAAGTGGATAAACCACATTCATTCATTGCTAAAATAGTCGTTCCTATATCCAAACAAGATATATGGCATAAGTTAAGTTTGATGTAAGACTTTTAACCCTTGCAACCAAACATAGGCTTGGAGTTTAAGAGTGACACACTTAAAAAGCACACTAGAAAAGACAATGCCATTCAGTATCTCTTCATAGATACTCTTCAAAGTTGACATTCTTACATGTATACTCCTATCATAGGTAACCATCAGTTATTGCATCAAATTATTTAACCAGTTTAACAAAAGACCTTTTTGCTTCTCATGTAGATACTAATTTGTAACCTCTAAACTTCTTTTGTCTAATATCTTTATTAGGACCAACCTTCACAAGGAAATTTGGTAACTCATTTCTCAAGAGAGAGTGACGGGCTCGAATCAAGCCTACGGCGTGGTTCTAGTGGCTTGTCCACATTTATAAAAATAAAAAAATCTTTATTAGGGGTATAGATATAATAATTATATAGATAAATACATCTTCAAAATATAAATTTATTTTATAAATGTTTAAAACTTAAAACGCCAAAATAAAATAAAATAAATTGTGTAAAAAACTAAATATGTGAAACTTAAATGTTTAGAAGAGTATATGTACGGGTTTAAAACACATTAACTATTATTTATCCATTACTAAATGTTAATGGGTGTTTAACATGACTCAAAGGTATACACTTAATAATCTCAACCTTACACACACAACTCTTTATGAGGGTATATGTGTGATTTCAAGATTTTAGAGGATATATAAAAAAAGGGCAGCCTGGTGCTATAAGGCTCCCACTATGCGTGGGGTCTCAGAAGTAGTGGGTTTGTTAACTAAAAAATAATTTAAGACTAATTTATACATTTCTAAACAAGAATCGAACTATTCTGGCAAGCAAGCCTCAATAGAGTGTCTCGTATTTACCTTAAAGAAACTATTTGCACTTCTAATTAAAATGATTTCTAAAGAACAACCATATTCCTAGCTAATAAAAATATGAAATTTGCATGATTTCAAGATCCTATTGCAGAATTCCAAAGGTTGATAAACATGTAAAGAATTTGATAAGAAAGAGAAAAAAAACTTCTTTTGTTTATATGCTACATAACATTCTAACAAAGTATCAGTATGAATATTTGGGACTTACTGACAAAATTAAACCGGGATGTGAACCTCACCACAAGAGATGGCAGAAATATTAAAAATTGAATCAAGACATAAATAGTAAACATTCAAATTGAAAGAAACTGAGTCAATAAACATATACTAACAGTGGTGGCCATGTCAGAATACGTCATTGCTTTTCCAATGAAATGTGCTCCAAACTCAAGATTATGAATGGTGAAGACCACTCGAGCACTACTCAGGCCATACTGCTTATAATGTTCCTTAAATAACCATGCAACAGGAGCACTAGACCAATCATGGCAGTGCAAAATATCCTGCCAATATAACAAGTTATTAGTTGGGATGTAAATGAGTAAATAGGTATAAAAAAGTAAAAAATAACAGATATAAACACAAGCAAGGTTCTGAAGAACCTGGTTCATGGACCATCAATGTCATACAAAACAGTGAATGGAGAATAATCTTTGAACATCTAACAATTTATCTAATTTTATACTTTTGAAACAAGTTTAGTTGTAATATTTTATTATTTTTGGTAAGAAGAATGACACACTTACCAAAACAACTTCTGCAACCATCAAATTTCAATATTACACAAATTATTCTTTAACCAACACTTAAAAGGTGGAGCAATGGACTCTAATAAGATACTCATTTTTGGTGAGAATAATTTACCAGAAACAGCTTCTCCAACCATCAAATTTTAGTCACACGCAGATAATTCTTTGACAAGCACTTTAAAGGTGGAGCAATGGACTCTAATAAGATGATTATTCCATCTGAAACTAAGGATAGAACTAAGTGAATTTTTAACTCACCGGATGGGATCCTGTTTGGAGGAGATATTCAAGCGCTACATGACAAAAGAAACCAAATCTTTCTGCATCATTCCTCCCATAAATGCATCCAACCGAAAACTTTCTGCAAAGCACATCAAAGTCAGAAGCTTCAAGATAATTGAAAATGATTTCTTGCATGTAAAATGTTTTTAGGAAAAAGAATAACAATGAGTAGAATGTATTACTTGCTTGAGAGAAGAAATTTGAAGTAGATACCATTACTATTGGCATATAAAGCTTCAAGATAATTGAAAATGATTTCTTGCATGTAAAATGTTTTAAGGAAAAAAGAATAACAATAAGTAGAATGTATTGCGTGAGAGAAGAAATTTGAAGTGGATACTATGACTATTGGCATATAGAAAAGATAAACATCACAAGATATTCTGAAGAGTTTTTCATGATTTTTAATACTATTTTATCTCTCAGGCAGCATCTAGAGGCATGATAATTCAACTTGGTTTATTCTAATCTAACTTAACATGAATTGGATAAATTTGGTAAGCAACACAATTAATACAAGGGAATCAATCTAATGAATTGAAAGGTATTTGGATGGTTGAGAGAGGATATATTGACCTAGATAGGATATGGCATGGGAAAATAAATACACACTTTAAATTTAAAATGTCCGCATAAAAGAGGTTTTGTGTGAGAGGTCAGGTTAGTCATCCAACGGCCAAGTAGGTCCCACAGGATAGGGGACTGTCTTTAAATGATAAGGGGCCCTCATTTCACATAACATAGAAGACAGCAGTGGCAGTTCAAATAGATGTGTCCTTTTAAAGGGTGAATTCTCACACAACGTTAATCCAGCTAAAATGAAATTAGCCATTCTTGACCAGTTATCTTGTAGCAAACATGCTAAAGCTAACCCTTTTGGAAAACCTATTGCCCAATCTATTTTAAAAATTGTAGGCCACATAGTTCACTTTATATTATTTGATCTATTTTTAATTTACTTAACTTTCAGTTAAATTTTTAGACAAAATTGTTTGCTAGACTTGATAGAAAGCACAACTTTAACAACCCAATCTATTTTTATTTCCAATCAACTAACTCTATCCATATAACCTACCACCGCATGAAACCCTAAATATCTAATGAGCATATCTTTCTTACAAGAGAGTCATAGAATCCTTATAAATTAAATTTCACCATATCAAGAATATAATAGCAAAAGAAGATCTCATACATAAAATTGATATCAACCTCAAATGCTAGACTATAAGTCTCATGATGTATTTGGAATAAAAAAGAAAACTAGATATCAGCCATCTGATCTAGTAGTTTGTAAAATCCAAGATATTGGTGGAATAAACATTTCCTAATTTTCTTTGATTAAATTAATTAATCCAAGGAAATTTCCCCAAGTTTGGAGTTAATGGAATTTATCTACATGGATATTTAAGAAATGATCTTCCTGAGTTGATTGAAAGAGTAATATAAATATATATATATATCTATATATATATATATATATATATATAGTTTACTATATATGTGATATATATATATATAATAATCATTGTATAATTTATACGTACGATCAGGGGATTGTTCGGATATTTAAAATATATATAAATATATAATATAATAATATATTTACAAGCAAGGTTACTGGCTGCCATTAAAAGGTTTTAAAAGCTCTGTGAATCAAAGCTATCAGGGGCTAAGATATATTTTAAAGATTATGGGGACTTGAATGAAAAGTTACATCCTCTTTCAAGGTTTAAATGGCCAAGGAGCCACAGGTAATTACCAACAAAAGCAAGGGCTTTTTATTCAAAAGCCAAAGAACCCATGCAAGAAAGATAACCTTCGTGCACAACAACATTTATCCACAGAACCTTCTCACGCGCGATAACCCTTATCCACGATCAACGAACCGGCCAACCGTAGTGGCGGCGATCTCGCGCGCCTGTTCCAAAGTTGTGGGGGATCACGATCACATTCGTTGCAAGCCGTGGCTTCCTGTAAGGAGGGAACTTGAAACCTTGGGGTCGACACGATCAAGACAAACTTAGAGGATAGGCTTGGTGGTCAGTAACTATGGAAGGTATCATGTTTAAATTGGTGTTCATTTAGGTTTGGCCCATGGAAGAGGTGTTGGTTATAGCCAGGGTGTGTTGGTTGAGGATGAGTGAGTGGATGGATTTGTGAAGAGTTATTATGACACAAGAAGGATTAAAGAGTGAGCTAGATAGTTAGGTTGCTAGTTCTGGGGTTAGTTCAAGTAACTGGTTTTGAGGTTTGATAATCCCGTTTCTATGAAGCAAGAGTAGGGTTGGACATGTGCATTGTTATAGAGGCTCTTTGTTGAGGCATGATGAATGGATCTGTTAAGCTGGAAGCTGGCGTATATATGGCTTTAAATATTAATGGATAAGGATGATGTTAAGTAAGGCTTAAATCCAAGTTCACAATGATCATAAGTGTGGCTTTAGGTTTATGATTCTAAGTCGAGTGGATGTATGCTCATGATGATGTAATATGGACCTTGTGTGATGGACAACTAGAAGCAATGAAATTTTGGATTCTTTGGAGTTAAGGATTTAAATCATGGGATAACTGAGGTGTTGGTTTGAGTAAGTCTGTTGGGTGAGTGTACGACAAGAGGTTTGGTGGTTCATGAGATATGATGAGCTTAGTGGTTGGGTTTGTTTTAGTTGGGCTTCTGGGCCGGTTTGGTGAACTATGAACAAGAAGATCAATTGAGGTTTTATATGGACTAGCTGAGGATTTGGTTTGATGGGTTAATTTATTTTAAATTCAGTTTAGGTCGGGTCAAGTTCAAGTTCAATTTAGATGAGTTGGATTGATTGAGTGAGAGTTAATTGGAGGCTACTGCCTGGCTGCCCACTTTGGGTAAAATCACGGGTAAGCGTACCGGCAGCATGGGTTGTGTAATGCGTGTAATATACCGTTGGAAAGATGGGGAAGAGATCTTTCCAACAAGCTTTGGTTCAACTCAAACGGGTTTCGGGATCAAAAGTTATGAGCGGTTCTTTGGGACTGCGCATTAATTTCAGGAAGTTCACATTAATGTCGTTATTAATGTTAATAGCCCACTTCGTATTGGGGATGATACTGAGTAGTGATTGTCATTACCAGATATTCTCGTGGATGCGTCGGGAGACGATTCCGTGGAACACTAGACTTCGCGACTTCAGGTAAGTTACTTATGCCTAGTTACCACCTATTGTCGGGTTTCTTGTTTTGATGTATAATATCTATTTGGCATGTTTCTCCTTGATATGATCTGTTATTGGATTTGTGCACATGCATGCTTGTTATTTGCTTTTGTTCCTAGTATGTGCATGGTTGATATGCTAGAGGTAGGGTGTAGCTCTACCTGTCTTTGATATGTGAGTTGGCCATACCCACCCGTGGGCCGATACTTGATTATGGGCACATGGTCTTGTGTGTTGGCCGGGAGGTATGTGCTAACTGAAATAGTTTCTTCCGCCCATGCGGTGGGCGTGGAGGCTCGGTTTGAAGAGCGTTAGGGGATGGGACACTTACTGGCGTTCGGCATTCCATGCGGAGGAGGATACTGCAGGTACATCACACTGTCGGTGGGATTGTCTGGCCCAGCCATGTCGGCACGTCTGCGGGAGATGGCGCTACCGAGATCGACGAGGTTAGTCAGCGCCATGGATTGTTGTGCTTATATATCCGAGGGATAAGCTTGGTCGATCTTAGATCTTAACTTCTTGAGCAGGAGAACACTTTGGATAGGAGTTGTACCTTGTTGTTTGTGGTAGACTCCTAGGTTTTGTTGATGATTCTTGATCATAGTTGACTTATTGATTTATTGTACCTTTGAGATTGTTGCAGGGTACTTACTGGGCTTTCCATTCAAAAGCTCGCGTACTTGTTTTCCCTTCTCTCTTTCAGGATCCCGAAGCGTGGGAGACTTCGAGGAGGGGCGTCGCGAGGGTGGGGTGGGGTCGATTCTTAGAGGTGAGGAGGATCTGGTTATCTCCTTTCTCTTAAGTGAGATTTATGTTATTAGGACCCATGTAGGGCCTTGCTATTTAGGGTCCCTGAACCTTGGATTTGATTTTATTTATATTGTTAAACTCTGATATTTAATTTCGACTTTTGAGTTATATCTGAATTTATGTGTTATCTGCTATACTTATCTAGGTCTTGTATCTGAGAGGGGCTCGTCTCCACTTAGGTATGGCGATGCAGTAATGCGATGCTTAGAGGTCGAGATTGGGGCTCGGTCGGGGCGTTACATAGTTCCTTCAGATAATTTATAATCACTACACTCTTCAAAGCAACTTTACAATAATAAGGTTGTATTATTAAGCGTGCTTGAGGATGAATCTAAATTGAATAAACAAGGATGGAATGCCTCCAGCGATTAAGTGTTTGACTAAAGTAACAAAGATTGATAACTATTAAGTGACGTAAGTATTACCATGTTATTGGCTACTTTCTTGAAAATCTAGTGCAACCAACTATCTTTGAACTGTGATTGCTCAACTAAAGTTTCTTGTTAATCTCAGATTTCAAAACACCAGATTTGTCAGGAGAATTCTTTCAGCTTCATAAGTTATTCCTGCATACCAGTTCCATCACATCTATGTTCACATTATATACTTAGCAATAGCTAGCAGATGCATGATTCCAAAAAGAGAAACAATGGGAAAAGGCCCAGATCAAATACTATCAAGCGAAACAAACAAATTGAACTGAAAGATAAGTAAATAAAAAATTAAAAGAAAAAAATATTTACTGCTTTACCCATCTTGTGGCTCTAAAAAGTAAACTGAAAGGCCTTCAACCCTTCCAAACCAAACTTTTATTTCCGTTCCACTCCAAAAGAAACTTCGAGTGTAATGAAAATCTTTTACCTATAACCCAATAAATACAAGTCATCAGTAAAATATGTAACTAACAAAGTTATGAGAATAATAACGACATAGATTAACACTTGCAGTAATCAAGATGAACTTACATGAAAATTTTAAAATGGCAATGGAATTTATATCAATAAATGCTTGAATATCAGTGCTTTAAAAGGCAGCCACATAAGCAACCATGAATCAAGAGGCAGTTAACCTATCCAATATGTGATTAGTCCACATACAGGGATATGCAGCCTTGTGGTTTAATACGAATTCAATTTAGTTTGAGTCTGTTTATGACAAAGTGTCAAACTTTTAGTATTTAATTTATGATTATACTTCAAATCGATGACTTAATGCTTCATAAATATTAATTACTGATTAACTACCATACTATTGTGAATATATTTTATATTTTTAGAACTAGAAATATATTTTAGAACAAATAATCATTTGGTCAATAACAAGGTGTTTGGTTAGGGTTGGAATTAAATGGCATAGGATGTCTTTGGGATTTTGAAGTTTAAATTTGATTTGGAAAGAAAACTTGCAATGACTCAATTTTGAGTTAATTAATATTAATTACAATAAATAATTTGTAATTAAAATTATATATTTTTAATTAATGATCATTATTTATTAATAGTTAATAAATTTTAATTTAATTAATAATTATATAAAGTTGATTAATTATTACATTTCTATAATTATGCACGTATTAGATGATGTCGGAGTATTTTTATATTTTTTCTATGTTATTAACTAACTTTTAAATATTTTAAATTGAGAACCATGTATGCAACTACATCGATACAGGGTGTAGTGTTAAATGAGCATATAGGTCCAAAGCAGGATAAAGGAGGAGGGTTGTGGAAGGTTGACAGCCAGCATAAAACTTTGTCAAACACCTAATATGAATTCTCTGCACAAATATAGCGTTGGGACATGCACCTAGGCACACGCTACATCGGACACCGGGTGTAGTGTTAAATTATGAGGTTCCATGGCATCACCAGGGTGTGATAGAGTATAAATGAGGGTTCCAGCATCATGGGCCGGGTGTGGGTAAAGAAGTTAGTCCATTGGCATTGGTGCGGGATATGGTGACAAATAAGCAAGGGTCCTCGCGTCTTAATGGGCCGGGTCTTGAGTAAAGAAGCTAGTCCATGAGAGTAAGATTAAGATCGGTAGTTGGAATATAGGCTCCTTGACAAGAAAGTCTATGGAGTTAGTAGACACTCTAAAAAGGAGAAAGATCGATATAGTGTGTTTGCAAGAGACTAGGTGGATAGGAAACAAGGCTAGAGAGAGTGGTAACACAGGTTATAAATTATGGTACTGTGGTGGAGATAAAAATAGGAATAGTGTGGGAATTATTGTAGAACCAAAAATTAAGGACAAAGTGGTTAAAGTGAAAAGGGTATGAGATATGATTATACATTTGAGGCTAGTGTTGGGGAAAAAGACAATCAACATAGTGAGTGTGTATGCTCCCCAATTAGGTTTAGGGAAAGAAGTTAGGCTAAGTTTTGGGAAAATTTGGATGAGGTAATTTTAGGGATTCCAAGTGAACAAGAACTCTTTATCGGAGGAGATCTTAATGGGCATGTGGGTAGTCTCAGTGATGGCTACGAGCAAGTCCATGGAGGTTATAAGGTATGTGATAGGAATGAGGAATGAAAAGCTATTTTAGATTTTGCTTTGGCTCATGATTTGGTATTGACCAACACTTGCTTTAAGAAAAAGGAATCACATTTGATTACCTTTAAAAGTGGGGGTAACTATAGCCAAATAGACTTCCTCCTTACAAGAAAAAGGGATAGGTTTATATGTAAAGATTGCAAGGTTATACCTGGCAAAGCACTAACTACACAACATAGGTTAGTGGTATTGGATGTGAAGAAAAAAGATATAGTGCAACAAAAAAGGAGGGTTAGAAAACATAGGATTAGATGGTGGGCTTTAAAAGGGAATAACCAATTAATATTTAGGAATAAAATATAGGAAGAGTCAATTGGAAATATAGAAGATGATGCAAACAACTTATGGAAGGAGATAACAAATCGTATTGAGAAGGTAGGGAGTGAGGTCTTAGGGGTTTCTAAGGGACTAGGACCTCGACCACAGGAATCATGGTGGTTCCAGGAGACTATTAAAGAGAAAAGATATTGAGTCTGAGAAGTTACGGCTAAAGATGGTGAAGCCTTCAAAAAATATAATAAGACAAAACAAGAGGCCAAGAAAGCGGTTAGCGAGATGCGAGGTAAATCTTTAGCTGATTTGTATCAAAAGTTGGGGACGCGAGAAGGGGAAAAAAATGTACAAGATAGCACGGTTAAGAGATAAGAAAGGGAAGGATCTGAACCAAGTCAAGTGCATTAAGGATGAGTCTCAGCGTGTCTTAACTTGAGGAGATAAGGAAATTAAGGAGAGATGGAGAAGTTATTTTGATCATCTATTGATCTGAAGTCATGAGGATAATTTTGTAGATCACTATACATGATAGTTAAGAGGAACATACTTGATAGCGTAAAATGAGGCCTAGTGAGGTTGAAAGAGGGCCTAAAATAAGATGAAAGTTGGGAAAGCCTATGGCCCGGATGGTATCCCGATTAAAGTTTGGAAGTGTCTTGGTAAAGTAGGGGTATTATGGTTAACCAAAATTTTCAACTCTATATTAAAAGGGGAAAAAATGCCAAAAGATTAGAGAAAGGCATTCTGGTCCTTATATATAAAAATAAGGGGGGTATTGAAATTGCACTTCTACATTGGCATTAAGCTAATGAAGCACCTTGTGAAACTCTAGGAGAGGGTTATAAAGCATCATTTCGAGGGGATATTACAAAGGTGTGAGGAAGAACCGATTTGGGCTTTATCTTAATAGATCTACAACGAAGCCATTCATTTGTTAAGAAGTTTGATGGAGATCTACGAGAGAGAAAGAAAAAGATCTTATATGGTTTCATTAACCTAGAAAGCGTATGATAGAGATGCAAGGCCAAGACAAGTCCTTTGGTGTGAGTTGGAGAAGAAAAACATTCGTATTAAATATATAAATGCTATTAAGGATATATGCGAAGGAGGCGATTCTGAGTGTGAGAAACGGTTGGAGGAGATCTGAAGGAGTTTCCTATAGCGGTGGATCTACATCCAAGGATCGGCCTTGAGCTCGTATTTATTTACACTAGTAATTGATGAATTAAGCTAGTTGTATCCAGATGGCATCCATGGTGTATGTTATTATGAGATGATATTGTCACCAGTTGATGAATTTAGAGATAGAATTAATCAAAGTTAGAATTGTGGAGGAACACACATATAGAGTAGAGGCTTTAGAACCGGTAGAAGTAAGCCCGAATATGTGTATTGTAATTTTAGTCAAAGTAGGAGGTAGGGGGAAAGTGATACTAGATGGAGTGGTAGTCTTTTCAAAGTATAGCAGATTTTAAGTATCTAGGTTCCATTTTCCAAGAGGATGTGATAATCGATGAAGATGTATCCCATAGAATCAGAACAGGATGGCTGAAATGGAGAAGTGCTATGGGTGTCTTATGTGATAAGAAGATGCCTAACAAAGTGAAGGGAAAGTTTTATAGAACGACAGTTAGACCAACCATATTATACGAGAGCGAGTATTGGGCAACTAAAGTTCAACATCTCCAGAAGATGAAGATGGTAGAAATGAGGATGTTAAGATGGATGTGTAGTATACAAGATTGGATAAGATTAGAAATGAGCAGCATCCGATAGAAGGTGCGTATTCTTTGATTGAAGATAAAATAAGAGAAGGGTGTTTAAGATGGTTTGGACATGTGTATCATGGACCCCTAGGTGCCCCAGTTCGAAAATGTGATAGTTTAGTAATAGAAGGTAAAAAGAAAGATAGAGGTAGACCGAAGATTACATGAAAAGAGGTAGTGTGCAGGGGCCTCACGTTTATTAGATGTTGATCAGGATCTTTATGTCTTGGCATAAATTTACGTGGAGCAGAGAGAATTCATATAAGCCAAGTACATCTAGTATGGGATTAAGGCTTAGTTGTTGTTATTGTTGTTGTTGTTGTATGCGATTACATATGCTGACCGGCATTTCAAAACATTGTTAAGAGCGAAGCAAGTCATATACTTAATGCATCTAATCATAATAATCTAAAACTACAAGTGAAATAACACAAAAGTTGATAAAGGCGTGATATCGGGTTATTTCGGCCAAAAGGATACATTGTATATCTACCCTCGATAAATGCAAGGGATATTATCTCAAAATTCAAATTATGATTCTTCATGAACAAGGTGTTAACCTAGAGAGTAAGAAAACAAAAGTTCTACCAACAAAATAATTGTTAAGCTCGGTTTGTAACCAATTAGACACCATTTCTACTTAGAATAATCTAACCTACATCATAGCCAAGAATGAGATCATGAAACTATCTTACTAACATCTTCCAGTTATGATATGCTTATAGTTGAAAAACCATGAGAAAGGTAAATGGAACCAATGCTTAGCCTCTCGATAAAGATAGAATTAGCAAAATAGTAGTGAAGTGAAGGCTAAAAATGCTAACATTAATACTATGATATACATTGTGTAAATTATAGTTGAAAATAAATTTTAATTTACTGTAAAGGAGTTGCTTTAACTTAGTCACAGTGAATAAGAGAACCAACCAGCTTATGAAGACAAGCTCAATTAACACAAATTATAAAAGGTAACAGAATAGTGCTTCAATGCGGACATATTATGCGTGAATGTTCAAGACAAGACACATAAAGGTTATGACTAGAAAAAAAATGCTAATAAAGCTTACATTACTAAGGTTCATGCAGTCATACTTTGGCAGAATGATATTAACAGTATGGCCCAAATCTTGAACAGCACGAGAAAGGCTAGTAACAACATCACCAAGGCCGCCCACCTACAAATATTGGAAATCGAATGGTAAAAACAATAAGACACACTATAGAAATAGAGTTCTAACTAATGCTACAAGGTCTGTAATTTAATTTATGAAAGAATTACTGTAAGATGTCTACAAAAGCTCTTTTTGTACTGCGTTAGAATAATACAGTACTGATACTTCAATATATGTACATTGATGGAAAAATAGTCAAGACTCAGAACCTTGACGACAACACTAATTAATAAAGCAATTCCTGTTTACTACAAATAAGTAAATCTATAGCTCCCAAAAATTGTTTGGATTAGGCTTATCTTTCTTTGGTATGATATACAAAATTTTCAAATAAAGTACATATCATTAAAGCTATATGAGAAAAAATCTAGAGAATGGAGTTAAAAAAGTAAAAGAGAAAGGAATTCAATATATCGACCATGTCATTTTAAAGTAGATAATTGTAAAAGCATACTTGTCCCACGATCTTTACTTAAGATAGCTTCAAGCACAAATGAAATCAAAACTATCTCAATGGCTTCAAAAGATCATAATGTGAACGTAATTTATTTTTGAAAATAGGCAACAAGTGCTTACGAGGATTTCAATGTGAACCTAATTCAAAGCCAGAGACTTACGAATAAGGAAAATGGTAATTTAAATTAAGTGGAAAAGGTAGTAATATTTTCTCTTTGAATATTTTTCCTTTTCCATGTCTTTACCACTTTGATTAATTTTCTTTAATACCAAATTATAATCCTTAATAGAATATTTCACAAGATTTTCTTATAGTATTCTCAAAGTTTGACAGTGAAGTCCTAATGATCATATATTGTTTTTATATAAGCTTTTTTATATATAAGTTACTAACAGCATTCCAACAGACACAATTCCAAGTTCATCATAAAAATATAGTCAAGGGATAAGCAGAAACAAAATATACCTTTGCAATAGGAGCCATTTCAACTGCAATATGGACAATATGCATTGGGGGTTCCTTCATTACTCCTCCATAAACAGGAATATGGTAGTCCATGCCATATTTGTTGTCGAAAAGTCCACCATCTTCCTTCTCAGAGAACACAAAGTCCATCATGTATGCGTCTAGAGGAACCTTGACTGCAAAATCAGATAGATCAGCAAAAATTTGAGATCATTTAACAATTAGAGGCAGGATATAAGAAATTCATGAAAGAACCCAAGAAATCATCAAAAAAACTAACATGAATATAGAACAGCTATAAAATAGATAATCTAGATCTACCGAAACAAATCGATATATCACATACTAAGTACATGAAAAGTTACATAACAAAACTAACTAAAACGCATCAATCTTATACATGCTCACATATCACAATTTTGACATGTTGCGGAAAAAACCAAGAAAAAATTTAAGGGATAAGAAAAAAATTTAATCGTTCAAGCAATCAAAATGTAGCTAAATGATAAATCCTTGTCATATAAAGGAAAACTAATTTAAAAGTTCACATGATCAAATAAGGAATATTTTTAGCTTTTTAAATAAGGATTTTTTGACTTTGGATAGTTAACCATTTCATTCTTCAAGTTATCTGATATTACATGAAGAGAATTAGTATAGATGCAATATGGTAGTCAAGTGCTAAGTTGCTAATTACCAAGACCTGAAAAGGAAAACCCACCAAATGATGAGATGGCAGGCAGCTTAACATATAAATATTTGAAAAATAAATACCAATTCAAAGTTTTACAATTGAAATAATGAAAGAAAAAAGCTCATTCAGCATCCAAAATAGGTTTTGACAAGTTCAAAGAATGATCAAGAAAATATTGTTATTCATGCCCACTCCAATCAGCTACTATCATTATGCATCTTGTGTCCCATGCTAGAATTACCCATGCAGCACCAAGCAAAGCAAGAGAACTAAAAAAAAAAAAAAGATCAATCAAATGCTATGAAACCATACTTTGCAATTTTTTACTATTTAATAAATCTAATAGAGCACTAAAAGGTTATAATAAAAAATCACACTTGATATTCAAATAACCTAGGTAACAGCCTCAGAAGACCTCTGGATGTACACTGGTATTAATTATGGTATATCATAAACAATGTGTTATATATAATATCTGGTTATGTTATATTGAAAACAATGGGTAAAAAGTAGTAATACCAATCAAGGGCATAGTTATAGAGAATCAATTTACTTGATAAAGATATGTTTAATAAAAATTATAGACAACTCCAATGAGGAAAAAAGGAGAAACCCTCATAATGACAAGGTACAGGAGAAGATGGAAAAGGATGGCATGGATAGAAGTTGGAGAAAGGTTAACACTTCTCTACATCACTTTTAAGATTTTTGCAAATGGGGAATGTGATTTCACAAGCAATCAGTGCAATTGACTTAAACATAGAAATTATACAACAACAACAACTAAGCCTTAGTCCCATACTAGGTGGATTCTCTGTCTCCATGTTGCTCTCAAAAAAAAAATAATAAATAAATAAATAAGATAAAAAAAATAAAATAAAAAAATTGAAAAAAAATGAAATAGAATATAATAAAATAAAAATAAACAAATAGATACATAAATAAATAATAAATAATAAATAATTCTATGAGATTGGAATGTTAAAAGCAGAAAAGCATTCCCCAAAAACAAAACTAATGAAAGAGAGATTTTTAATTGACTTATCCATAGTCCCATACTAGATGGGGTGCTTTATATGGATTCTTTGTATAAATGTACAGCTCAAGTGAAAGCAAGATCAGAAATTTCGAATATCCTAACATGCGTGGGTCGTAGGCAATTTCATATACACGTAATCCTAGGACTACCCTACCTACCCTACTCTTGCTTACCTTACATAACTAAACTATCACGTGTTTGATTTGGAGCACACAGGGGTCTCCGGCGTACATGTCAAACCATCTTAAGCGTCTTTCCTTGTTTTATCTTGATTAGTGCGACATGCACCTTACAATGGATGTGTTCATTTCTAATCTTGTCCGTCTTGTATCTTGTCTGCATAACATCCTCATTTACTGCGGCATTCGTATGAATATATGTTGAACTTTAGTTACTTCGGCCTTTCGGCTCCCGTCTGGCGTAAGCGGTCCTTCTGTATCTGTAGAATTTTCCACTTTGTTAGGCATCTTCTTATCACATAACACTGCATGTGACAACTTCCATTTTATTTATCCAGCCTTTGATTCTATGGGTTACATCTTCATCTATCATTAAATCATCACGAAAAATGGAACCCAAATACTTAAAATGGTTAAGCTTTTAGAAGCCTTCTGGCACCGCTTGGGCTTCACTTCCCACTACATCTTTTCTACTTAGACTAAAATTACGATACATATATTTTATGTCTTACTTACTATTTAACCTAAAGCCTCTACTTTCTAAAAGTGTTTTACTGCGTAATTCTAGCTTTTTTGATTTACTTTCCATCTACAATTAGTGATCCACTGTACAATATCATCCGCGAACAAATGCATTTATGGGATGTAAATCTTGGATATAAGCTAGTTAACTCATCCATTATTAGAGTAAACAAATATGGACTCACGGTCGAACCCTGACGTAAACTCACTGTTATAGGGAACTCCTTTGTATCACCTCCCACTATTCTCATTTATGGCATTCAGCCTTCATACATATCTTTAATAACATTTATATATTTTACATGAATGTTTTCTTCTCAATACTGACCAGAAGGACTTTTCATGATCTACTTATCGTATGCTTTTACAGGTCAATGAAAACCATATGGAATCCTTCTTCTTCTATACTCTACGTAGATCTCCATTGAGGTTCCTTAATAGGAAAATGGCTTACATTTGTGGATCTACGCTGGCATAAAGCCAAATTGGTTTCTTGACGCCGTGATATCCACTGAGTCGATGCTTAATTACCGCTTTCCCATAGTTTCATTACATTATGACTCATTAGCTTAATACCACGGTAGTTGGTGCAATTTTGAATATCTCACTTATTCTTATAAATAGGAACCAAAATACTCTTTCTCCAATCGTCTAACATTTTCCCCCTTCTAGGATAGAGTTGAAGAGTTTTGTTAACCACTCTACCCCCACTGGCCCAGCACTTCTAAACTTGATCGGGGATCTGTCAAGACTATAAGCTTTTCCAGTCTTCATCTTTTTCAGTTCCTCCTGGACTTCCCTATGCTTGATTCTACTCGTGTAACTAAAGTTTATTTTTATCGAAGATGTATAAAAATCTGCAAAGTTATCCTCATGACTTACATTAAACAAGGGATCAAAGTAGCGTCTCCATTTTTCCTTGATTTCTTTATCTAAATTATGTCGAGACACTTGTTGAGACTAAATCCTTAATGACTTGATTTGGTTCATTTCTTTCCCTTTTTTATCTCTTAGTCGTGTTATCTTGTATATTTCTTTTTCCCCTTCTTATGTCCCTAATTTTTTATACAAATGTTTACAGACATTTATCTAGACTCGCTTCTTGAGCTTTATTGGCGCTTTTTTTTTGTCATTTTATACTTTTCAAAGGCTTCCCATCCTAAATTTGTGGGTAATTTCTTATACCAATATCTTTTCTCTTTAATAGCCTTTTGAACCTCTTACGTTTCCACCACTTACGATTCACAGTGGTGAGGTCCTAGTCCCTTAGAGACCCACAGGAATTTCACTCACTATCTTCTCAATCTGATTTGGCATCTTCTTCCATAAAATATTTGCATCAGCTTTAATGTCTATGTCTCCCTCTTCCAATATTTTATTCTTAAATGCTAATTGGTTCTAATCCTACTTCGCTTAACCATCCTTTCTGTCTTCACTATACCATTTTTCTGCACATCCAACACCACCAACCTATGTTGAGTGGGTAATGCTTCTCCAGGTATAACCTTACAATCTTTACAAATAAATTTATCCTTTCTTTTTGTAACAAGAAAGTCAATTTAAAATTCTACGATTACCATTCTTAAAAGTAATCAAGTGTGATTCCCTTTTCTTAAAGTAAGTGTTAGTCAATACCAAATCATGAGCCAAAGCAAAATCTAATATAGATTTTCCTCCCTCATTCCTGTTGCTATATCCATAACCTTCATACACTCGCTCGTAGCCATCACTAAGTCTACCTACATGCCCATTAAGATCTCCCCCAATAAAAAGTTCTTGTTCCCTTGGAATCCCTAGAACTACCACATCTAAATCTTTCCAGAACTTGACCTTATATTCTTCTCCTAAGCCTACTTGAGGGGCATACGCACTCACTATGTTGATTGTAAACATAGAAATTATAGAGCAGTAAAAAAGTTGAGTAATCTTCCACCCAAAACTTCAGCATAGAAATTATGGGCCAGTAAATCAATATTAAGATTAAATAATCAAAATATAAATTTGATGGGCAAAATGTAGTAAAGTCAAAATCACACTCAGGTGAATATCATTAGCTTAAATGATATTATTAAATGTTTTATCTATAGTGGAATAAATGTTCAAGTTTGGAAACATTAAATGAAAGATACTTCAGTTGTCCCCTCCATAATGATCAGTTATCATTCTTGGCTTTAATGAAATATGCTGCAGTTTTTGTAACTTACCAAACTCATTTGGAGCTATTACTTACAAACTACAAAGACAGATTATAGTAATAACCCACACATTTCCAAACGCATAGGTGACCCATGGCTTGAAAGTTCCAATGGAATTAAACATGATACAAACAGCATGAAAGTTCAAACATCTCAACCAGAACACTGATAATGAGGTGTGGCGATGTCAAAATCAACAATCCCAACTTACAATCCAAGCTTTGTATCATATCGAGTATATCATAAGAAATTGGTTGTGTATTCACAACCCATTTCTTATGAATGGAAATGAAGAGAGTGCACTGATCACCACAATGCATACTGGCACTTAACAGAACCATTGTTTCAGCGGAAATATTCTCAAACATAAACAGTTTCAAGCCTTCCAATGAATCTATACCAGAGCTTACATACAGTTCAGCAGTCAAGATAATTTGCAAGCCTTCATGCATAAATATGACTAACCTCATACCTCTCAAGTTTCCACTTATAAGCATAACAATGATAAACTTAACTATTTAACTGCTGCGTATATAAAAATCTTCTTCAAACACACAGAAGCACAGTATGCATAGCTGTCTAACATGCCATTTAACGAGGACTATGTTTCATAGAATATAAAACATGGTCAAATAGTTAAATAAGTTCCAGGGACAAAATTTACCTTTCACTTTGAGATAAGAACCAACATCAGATGGCAACATTTTCTGAGGCGGCAATGGGCCATAACGATGAGTCCATCGGTTAAATGAGCATCTAAACCAAACTTCAGTTTTTCCACCCAGAACTGTGTTGGAGGGATTATAAAAAACTGTAACTTCAGTTCCAGCTTGCACAATAAGAGGCTCTGTGTATACTATATGTTTCTGTGACAATAGAAACATTTTCCTTAATCCTTTCCTTAGTTTCAGCTTTCATGCATGCTGTCTTTTCAGCCTGTGACAACCAAAGCATAAGAATAATCATCAAAATTCTTTTGATGGACTTGTAAATTTATATGGCTTTCTTAGTAGAAAGTAACAACAGATGAATCTGTGGTAATCGCTGCCAAGGAAATATTTCAATGAAGGTGGTACATAACCCATAATATATTATATGTTGAAACTTACTTTCACAGTGAAGCCTCCTGTTTCAATTTTCTTTCTTCCTGAAGCTTCCTAAATATTCTGTGCTCTTCTTCAACCCAAAACAATTCTTCAGATATACTCTTTGGAACTATAGCATGGAAATCAAGACGGTTGTTGTTATCATACACCTTTGCCTTCTGCGGGGGTCCATCAGCAAAAACCCAATCCACAACAAGTGCTCGATCAGGTATAGACACTATAAAGTATATAAGATAAAAATCAAGTGCACATGTAAGTCATCTAATTAAGCCATTATTTAAAACTTAATTGAATGCATATAAAAATTTAATTTAGTTGAATCTATTCTCCAAAAAGAAGAAAGCAGCTGAAATAGCATCTATATTTCCTTGCATTACTAGTCCACATCATTTCCACCAATACTTTACATGATAAGTTGATATGTTTCTTCTATTTTCCATGTAACAACAGTAATATCACATCAATATTGTTGAAATAGAAAGCAATCAATCATGTTAGTGCTATTTTAGGATGCATGAATAAAAGTATTTATGAACCTAATAAGCATTGCAATTGTTTTTCAAACGAATCTACCTCAAAAGTGCGACCTGCCCCAACTTCAAACTAAATAAAGGAAAAGTAAAGACAGCCTTCTTATCTATTAGTTTCATCAATCAACTTTGCAAACAATGACCTTAAATTAAGCTTGGATCCTGTTTTTCATTCACTTCAAACATTTTAGGTGCACTATAAAGCAAAACCAGCAGGATGCAAGTACCAGTGATGGATTAACAATGAAGAAAAACTACTAGGATGTTCATGAAGGAACCTAAAAAGAAGCCTCAAAACATCAAAAGAAGTTAAACTTAAATATACACCGCAACAAGAATAATTTTACAGCTTCATGCATTCAACCTAAAATTACTGACTCTTTGATAGTATATATATGACATATATAGAGAGAGAGAGAGAGATTCAGGACTATTGAACCGAGTCTGGAACCAAATGCTCTCTTTTCTTCTTTGGAAAAGCAAGAAGTTCCCTCTTGTTTTCTTTGTTTTCTGCTTTTTTAGTCATCTTATTTTATTTCCTAGATTAAGAAGACAGTTTAACCCTTTGAGGATGAATGAGAGATTCAAGTGGGCTGCCTAGAGTAGAGGTGTGTGTGAGAGAAAAGAAAAGGAGCAGAGCCCTCAAAGGAAGAGAGGCGGAACTAAGATAGTGCTTCCCCAAGACGACCTCTCGCTTTTCCAAAACAAAAAATCTCAAGTCCAGTTGAAAAATATCTGGAGTCATCCGTAGAAGAAAAGGGGTTGATCCTAAACTAGCCTTTTCTGTATCTTCCAAGACAGTACACATCACAGGAAAAACCCAAAAACAGAAGTGGAAGAGGAAAGACTAGTAGATGGCTAGCAGATTAGCAGCAAAGTAAGTATATATAGAGGGCACATCATCTAGGGACGTTCCTAGATTTAAAATCTAGGGACGTCCCACAATAGCCGTTAGATGATGACCTAACGGCTATCATCAAATGTCCTTAGAGAACAGTACTCTAGGGGTGTCCCTAGTTGACGTTTACCCATATATATATATATATATATATATATATATATATAATTGCTTCAAGAATAAGCTCATTTTCATACATACCTTGTGCATACCACCAATCGCCATCTTTTTCATCAGACCTTAGAAGTCTTTCAACAATAGACAAACCTTCAATCCAGTTATTATGGCCTCCATGAATCCAGATTTCTGTAGCTTGAGAAAGTGGACGAAAGCTTCGGTTATAAAACAAGCAGACCCTATCCCCACTTTTGAATGCACTAGGCTCTATGCGCCACACATTCTCCTCAGAAATTTTAGCCAATTGCATTGCTTTCTGCAAGGATTCCCTCTTTTTCTCCACGTCCAGTTTAGCCTGTGCTCTGTCAGAATCGATTGCAGCCTTCTCTGCTTCTTTCTGGCGCTCTTCTTCAGCCTGTCTTTCCCGTTCAGCTTGCTCTGCAGCAAGTCTCTCAAGTTCTTTCCTTTTCTCTTCGAGCATGAAATCTTCAAATGCAGGAGCATCCATTCCACCTTCCACAGGTACCGAGAAATCTTTCGAATCATTATTCTCATATACATTGCCACCATTAAAGAAGACAAAATCTATCTCATATGCTTCCTTAGGAATGTAAAGCAGGCAAGACCACCAGTCCCCTTCAAGATTAGTTCTCTGAAGCCTTTCAGTAAAAGATTTCCATCTCCAACCATTAAATGCTCCCATAATGAAAACATCATTCTCATTTACCAAGGATGATAAGCTTCTATTCAGAAACACTTCAATATTTTGATCAGGCCTTACCAATTGTGGGTAAACAAATACTATATTGCCACTAGAGAGGTTTGTTTTGGCGAGGTCCTCCAGCATCCTTTTATGTTCTTGGGCATCCATATATTCTTTTCTCAACAAAGTTTCCTCTATATCTGGTTCATCAATTATATGATTCTTCAACTCAGTGACAACCCCATCACTATTGGAAACCTTTTCCTTTTCAATGCCCTCATCATTACAACCAACTGCAAGATGCTTTTCTGTAGAATTTATTCCATCTCCATCATACTCAACCTCAGCTCTCTGTCCATTATCTTCATTATTATCAAAAGTTTCAGATTTGTTTTCCATAAACATATTTTTATCCATCCCATCCTCAACACCATGGCTGTGTTCTTCTGCTTCATCCAATATTCCAGTACTTGTTCTCACTGTATTATTCAAGATGCCAGATCTTGAACCAAAATCTCTGATTCATGATTCACTAAAAACATTTGTTTCAGAGGGTTTTCTGCCAGAAAGAGAATACTTACCAGAGCTGGAAGTTGCAGATTGCTCGTTCTCTTCAGAACCATTTTGATCTTTCTTCTGGGTGCTTGTTCCTACCTGGGGCCTTGGTGAAAATCCTTTTGGGCCATTTCCTCTAGTTCTGGGACCCAAGCCCTTCTTGGGACGCCTTCTTGAATAGTCTACAAAGAGAGGAATTCAAATGAAAATGATGCATATTGAATGAAGTATAGCTACAAATCAAATCTAATTAATATCTCACACCTGAACTCGCCACAATGCAATGAACAGACCTCACTCCTGTACTCATTTTGCAGCAAGGAAAAGACTGGAAACATCACAAACTACAGCAATTAGAATTTCCAAGACTTAAAAATATAACACATGACAAGAAGGGTAGAGTTTTGCTCGGGAGAATGTTACAAGAAGTCCATGTTGTTTTGTAGAGCATTTGTATTCCACGGGACTAATTGTAACACTTATTACCACAGGATGTAACACTTATTATCATAAATAAATTGTGGTTTATCCACTTTTTTCAAAAATAAATAAATAAATAAAACACATGACACAAGTAGTACTTTGTTGACAAGAAAAGCTCCAAAAAGAGAAAGGAAAAATAATAGTTACTATCCACCATAAAGATCTTTAGAGACGCAAACAGTCCAAAACTTGACACTGAACATGACTTGCACCTTAAACAAGAAACTGTTTCAAAATTCTCTCCTTGATAACCTACTCAGAAACAACTAGATGCAGCACAAGTCCTGTAATCTAAGGGTAGCTACAAAACCCCAAACAACAAAACGGCACAACTGTAGAGATTCCACTTCTTAAAAAGTAGAAGCATTGCAGTTAAACCCCAAACCTCACTAAACAAAAGAAAATTACTTAAAATAATGAATTGACAGCCATAAAGAAGAAACCAATCACAAGTAAAATTTTCCAAACATCATCTATCCTTCAAAATCAATAGTCCATGTCATACATGCTTCTAGAACTCACAACCAGGATCAAAACTAATGCATTCTAATCCAAATCAAAGACCACAACCAGAAACAAAAAGAAGCAGCGATGGCCACCTTCAAATTCAATAGCCCAGGGCATTTATGCTAACAGAACTCACCCCAATAAATTAAAAAATAATAATAATAATAAACACAAGCATCAAGATCAATGCTTTCCTTTCCAAAACCCAAATTCCCAACCAGAAACACAACTCCACAAGCCGAAACAAAGAGAAGCGATGACTATACTTGATTGAAGGATCCAAGAGCCGGCCTGATCCGTTCCCCGGGAGCCGTCCGGCAACAGAGAGGCCTATGCGGGTGCAGAGTCATCTCCATTGCGCCCTCTCAAGACGATCCACAAAGACTATCAACCGAGATGAATCAGAAGAAGGTCTTCACAATACGCAAAGAACAACAACATACGAGTGGGGGACCCCGGGAGGTGGGCAGCCTGCCAGTTTTGCTTCACTATTTCCTCAGTTTCGAGGTCTCAGTTCGCCATTGCGATATGGCAAAACATGGATGGGTGGATGGGATGTCGCGTGAGTTTCCAGCCGTATAAGCGCTTATAGCTAATAAATAAGCATGATTGAAAAGTTAAGTAGGATTTCCCGTTTGTTATCATTCATCGCCTGAATATTAGCGCTAGCTATAAATGGTATTTTAGTCGTTGCGAAGTTGGACTGAAACAGATACGAAATGATTACGATGATATCTTGGAATATAACGGTAACTATAAAGTATAAAGCAACTTTTTTTATATTATTATTATTATTATTATTATTATTATTATTGACTTGAAAACTGGATTAGCTACATGGATTATTGGCGTCTCGGTAAACGGATGAGGCCTTCTGGAAGACGAGGTTGTAGGTGTTATGAGGAATTCACCTATAATGGTGGGGGCAAAGAAGAAGAAACCGGTGAAAGAGGGTGGGGCTTTAATGACAGAACCCACTCCGACAGTTAAGTCAAGCAATAGTTAAGACGGATCGAGAAGAAGGAGGCGTTTTGTTTGTTTGCTTTGTTCGCTTCCCTTCCATCACTTCTCCTCTAAAGGCTTGTTTGGATTGACTTTTAAAAAAATGCTTTTTTTTTAAGTTTGCTAGAAGGACATCTGAAAAAAAAAAGTACTTCTAAGTTAAGCGCTTCTGTTATTTTTGTGTTTGGATAGGTTAATTTAGAATCATTTTTATAATAATAATAATAAATAGAAATAAATAATTATAATAATAATAAATAATATTTTGGTAATTGATATCCTTCAAAATAGCCTTAAAAAGGTTTGAGAGAGGTGTTTTGATAATTGACACTTTTGAAAACAATTTCTACAAAATAGCTGTTCTCAAAAGCTACAAAGCACTAGAGCTTTTGAAAAAAGCTGGTTTTCAGCTTCTGCTTTTCTGAAAAAAGCCCATCCAAACATATTATTTTGTCGCAGAAGCTCTTAATTTACTCTGAAAGCGCTTATGGGAAAAAAAGGTCAATCCAAACAAGACCTAAGTATCCTGCTTGGTTTCTTGGGACTTGAGTCCATGTCTTCTCAACGATCATGAGAGAGTGCATTGGCCTTCCTTTTTGTCTCTTTGGACGGCTTCATTTTGTCCCATGGAGGCGTCCCTTGGGGATCGTGCCACATGAATTGAGACGGTTGAGATCACAACACATGGCATGTTAGTTCTTAGGGGTATCAATTATTATTTACCTAAATCTTGTTCATTATATATTTATATGATTTTGTTTTTCTTAAATTTTTAAGTAGATTATTTTTTTCAATGTTGTAGTTTGTCTAAATATACCACTAGTATTGTATTTTTAATTATAGTTAAATAAATTATATACTTTTTAATTATTTGGAAGCAAATCATTTGTCCATTGGCATACCTCTTGAATTATTGGTTGTTGAGATGACATCGGGGTCCACATAAAATTTATAAAAAAAGTAATGCCTGTTGATAATTTTGTTCACGGTCAAGTGCGACAAATTTAATGGAGAAAGTTAAAGTATTAGTAGTTCAAATTTAGGTTAAATGACATGGTTTAAAAAAGATAATTTAGGGTTTTAGGGAGTTCTGGAAGTCTCCACGTCTTTCATCCTTTTTAATTTCTCATTGTCCTTTTCTTTTCTTTTGTTTTTCCATTTATCTTTTTTAATTGTTACCCTAAGTTAGTTTTAGTTATTATATACGCCACTCTAAGCTAGTCTTGTATTAGAAAATAATTAATTAATACAAATTCTTATTTTTAATAGCATAAATACATAATTTTTAGATAATTTTTCAAAGTTTTCCTTTTTTTTTCTTTTTCTAATTTTCACAAATTTTCTAGATTTAGATTATAATAATAATAATAATCCTAATACTAATTATATATATAATCCTAATACTAATGATGACGATGCTGATGAAACACGAGAGACTTCGAGAACTCGCTCAAAACCTCCATTAAGCTCGAAAGACGTCGTCTTCGAAGGAGGAGGAGAGAGAGAGAGGGAAAGATGGCACTGTACTACGGATGGAAGAGCTTCAGCGAGGAAGAGGACCGGCCGGAGAAGCCCCGGAGGTTTGGAGTCACCGAGATGAGAAGTCCCAATTACAGCCTCATGAGCCACAATGCTCTCCAGGTCTTCAATCCAAATCTTGCTTTCCTTTTGTCCTTTTGTTCCCTAATCCGATTTACTCTCTCTTTCTAGAGAATGATCACCTTTTCTTTACTTTTCAAATGTTTGATTGCCGGAGATGTTACTAATACTTGTTTAGTAGTTCTGCATGAACATGCGCTTATGATGTTGATGCATCTACTTATGTCTAGGGTTCAGTTTCTTGACTATAGATTTCAATTGAATTAACATTTTGAGTCCTCTTTTTTAGTCCTGAAGAATTGATCTTGTTTCTTATTTTGTGTTGGGTTGTTGTTTGGTATAGCATCTGGGCATTGTGAACACATCATGAAGATAATCTTAATTTTAGATTTTGGGAATTAATGTTGAAGCGGATCATGGTGTTTCTTTCAAGTATGATAGGTTTAATTTTTATAATTATAATCTAAGCTGGACTCTAGAGTTAGATCCCAACCCAAGTGTTGCTGGATTCACCATTGTTGCGAAATGTGAGGTATTAGCGTTGGAATTGGAGCAAATTAAATGTGGCCAAATATTTTTGAAGTTAGTTGTAAATTTATTTTGCTGATAAAAGTAGAGCCAAATTCAAAGTGAAATGTGGTATGCTATTATGGCATTTAAGTTAGGATATATGGTTTAGGAAAAAAAGGACAGCCCGGTGCTACAAAGCTCCCACATTGTGCGGTGTCCGGGGAAGAGTTGGACCACTTGGGTTTATTGTACGCAGTTTTATCTTGCTTTTAAAGCAAGAGATTGTTTCCACAACTCGAACCCGTGACATGGAAACAACCTCTTGCTTTAAAATTATGATTTAGACAAATAATAAAAAATTATGGGTTATTGAACTTATGCTTTGGTTCATTTATAGAACTAGTGTAAATATGAAGAGTATCTTTTTTCGCCTCAATTGTATTTTTCATTAGCTTTTTCCTATTCAAAGCATGCATTTGGGCTTATTTTGTCTGCTCATATCTTCAAATGAGTAGACCTGTCACGAACACCACAACTTTGAATTTATTGTTCATAGTTGCAACTCTCAGAACTTTATCACCATCTTCTTTGGATTTCATAGTTGTGATTTTTTTGTTTCATTAGGTTTATTATCTGCTTGTGTGATTCTCTCTCTTCCCAGATTATTTATGACGCCATTGAAATATGGCCTTGAGATCACCGTGAAAATTTCTAGAACTTCTATTTTGCCAATATTAGTATCACTTTGCTACCCTAAGAAATGCGATATGCTTTTGTATATGTGTTGGCTGCTTAAGAACCTGTCTGGATAAATGCATAGGTGTCTCTCCTCCTTGCTAAATATTTCCCCTCCTCTATTTCTCCTATTACTCCCTTTAGCTTGCTGCCTGTGCAATAAATCCTTCCAATTTCATTCAGCCCTGAGATCAGAGATAAACATTTCCCCTAAAACCAAACAGTTGTATAGGGGTCTCTTACTTGAGTTTATTGTATAATGTGTGCTTTTGGTAAAGTTGAGATTTTATATTTATGATTTCTGTGGGTTTAGAGAATAGACATGAAACTGAGGATTGAAGTTTGCGTTCTTAATCATGCTTTTACCATTTAGTTTCTCTTCAAATTAGTTGTTTCCTCTAGTGATTTATCACTTTATATTTTTTTCTACTTACGTTATAGGTATTCTGCTTATCCCTTCCATAAAGAATCTTTCATTATCATTTACATCATGATCAGTAGAATTCATTTTTTTCATTTATTTTTTGTCATATCCTTTATACATGCTGTATTAATCATATAACCAACATTTTGTACCTTTTCAATTTTCATCAAAATAAATATTGATATTGTAGAGTTAATATGCAAAAGCAACAATAGCCAGCCACAAGAGGGGAAATAGGGGTACCAACGCTCCGAACCAAGACTTTTTCCCCATAAACCAACGAAGAAAGACTCCGAGCAGAGTTGGACCTCCTTGAAGAAAGAAGAGAAATCTACAATTACGTCTTTGCGTTACCTTGAGAAGGTATTAAGAAACGATTCTCGACTCGGGTGAAAAGGAGTCACTTCCAACTAGGGGACCTTGTCTTAAGGGAAAACGAATTCCGAGGCAACAAAAGTCGAACCGGAAAACTAACTCCAAACTGGGAAGGTCCATACATAGTGAAGAAAGAGGTCAGGACCGGGACCTACTACCTTGTGAATATGGAAGGACAAGTCCTTAAGCGACCATTCCATACGGAGCATTTGCGTCGTTATTATCAGTAATGAAAGAAAAACCTGAGTTTTTGTAAAGAAGTCGCCAAAAATGCTATCCAATCTCCTCCCTTGACTCGCAAAAAGTCCCTCCAGAGGAGGGCCGGGTCCCATGGCTCGTAAAAAGTCCCTCCAGAAAAGGGCCGAGTCCCCTGACTCGTAAAAAGTCTCTCCGGAAAAGGGCCGAGTCCCTTGACTCGCAAAAAGTCCCTCCAGAGGAGGGCCGAGCCCCATGGCTTGTAAAAAGTCCCTCCGGAAAGGGCGAGTCCACGACTCGGGAAAAGTCCCTCAGGGAAGAGGCGAGTTCCTTGACTCATAAAAATGTCTCAGCACCCTATCAGGCACCGAGGAATGTCACATTGGTAGGGGGAGTGCACCCAGCCCATAAGCTGTGTAATGTAGATCTGATAACAATAATAATTCAACTAATTAATGTAATTGCATAACAAAATATTTAAAGTCTTATACAAGGTTTACAATTCTTGCGGAAGCATTCTAAAATTCTATACATTAAGTAAAGCCAAGTTATTCTCTTCTGCTAAGTCAGAGCCGTCTATCGGAGAACTCAATCTCGACTACCTGCACATTTCACTTGAGTGAGAATCACTATACAAGGTACGTCTATAATTTCAATTAAAATAGTATTCGAAATAATGCTAGTGAATTCATATGCATTATCTTTGTCAATAACATGCTAAAAGTATATGAAACTTGGATAAATCCAAAACATAAAAATCTCGATATTAACACATGGACATGTACATGTTCTTGCAATTATTGTAACAATGTAATCATTGAATCATAATTTCAAAGTCAAGAAAATCGGCCTCTACTGATTTGTGCTCCCAGGCAAGTAGAGTCTAATCTGCCAGTCCCCTGAACTGTGCTCCCACGTAATCGTAGGTCTATCTCGATAAACCCGGTCTATTTAACAGCTGTGCTCCCAGCGGAGAATCGTGGAATCCACGATCACAATAGAAATCGGTCTCTCCGCGAGGCGTACTCCTGAGCGTAGGTATGATCTCATAAACGGTCTCCACGGCTGTGCTCCCACGTAACGTAGGTCTAATTTAGTAAACCGGTCTCCGCAAGCTAACCCCACATAGCGTAGGTCGATCTACAGTAAACCCGATCTCCACGGTACGTGCTCCCCTGAGCGTAGAGTCGGATCTCTCCAATCTCGAGGCCTAGGTATGATACGGACAAGTCCGGTAGTGAACGTATCTACATCCCCGTGAACCTCCTGGTAAAAACCTGTTTTTCTTAATTACTGTGCATGTTTGTCAATAATGGAAATATCTTTTTGTCTTGATCATATTATCATTTTTTTATTTCCTCTATTCACATATATTTTCTTTTACAATGCACGTAATAAAAAAAAATGAAGATGCTAATATGATCATAATATCAACAGTAACATTTCACAAATTTCGGTATAAAGCTCATAAAATCGTATAAACAAACCGTCGATCAAATCCGATCATAAAACCATTCCAAGTATAGTGTAATCACTCACCTCTGGTCCTTCGTTAATTAGACTTGACCGGATCCTCCGTGTGATCCTCTGTTAGTCTCGTCCTATACAAGTATAAGAATTGTAATTAAGCTATTTGTATTTATTCTAAGGGCTTTCCTCCTATATTCTAGCAATCATAATATGGAAATTAAGAATACGGAAACCGTATTCCTTATTCTACATTCTAATTAACTTTGTTAGAATACGGAAAGCTCGTTAAGCTAAATAAACTTAATTTCTCTTAGCGTGTATCTCGCGTGTCTTTAAAAGGAAGTACGAGATTTAGAATTTATAAAACTTTGCTTTTCTTCCCTCTATTATCAACCTAAGAGTTTCCAACATGCTTCTTGGGGTGTCAATTTGTTAAGTATGATTACGGAAGGTATATTTACACTATAAACACTTAGAATTTTCACAAAATTTCGGCAGCACCTCCTCTATTTGGAGGGCTTCGAAAAATTATACAAACATTCCTCAAACGTTTTAAATCAATACATAAGACATACACAATAACAATGTAATCCTGTTTATCAATCCAAATAAATCCTCGATCCACCGGGCAGCTCTCAAACAATCTAGTGCTTGGTACTCTTCAGAATTATTCGAAAGAAAAGTTCCCTGCAAGAGTTATCAAGCACCCTTAATCATGCGAAAATTCAGTAAATCAAGACCTAACTGCAGGTTATATCTCTGAGTTTTTATCAAAACCTTAACTCCAGAATTCAAATCATTCCACAGCCCAGGTTTAGCACAAGTTATGAAATTTTCAATGGCATTTCAATCATAATTGATAACCATGCTCAATGAAATTTTGGGCAACTTAAGATCTCTTTTCTAGGCCTTAATTTGTACATACATACATCACTACCATTCTAATTCATTTTAATATCTATGAATCCAATTACTTCACCATCTAAACATTCATCTTACTGACCTATTATATCCACCAATTCATTTCATAAACTATAATCCAAACTCAAAGTTTAGTAATCTCACTGAATTTTTCCTCGATGCTTAAACGCCTGCAGAAGCGTTCACAAGTTACGCTTTCGGGAGTTGAGGATTTTGCGTAGACCAGCGGATCCTGGGTCTCGCTTTCGTTGGGAAAATGGGAAGCTCTCGGCGGAGGCGAGGCGTAGGGAGAAGTGGTGGCGAGCTTCGGTGGATCTGGCCGGTTACTGATTGCAGAGCAGAGGAAGCGAGGCGGTGGCGGAATGCCTGACCCTACGTGGTACATTTCGCGGCGGCGAGAACTCTGAGCCGGCCGTCGAGCGTTGAAGAGGTGACAAAGCCTTGTAGCGTTAGAGCCAAACAGGTTACTTCGATGGCGGCCTCGAAGCTTCGTGATGAAGCGGTTGTCGGGTGGCGTCGTGACCGCTCGGTGTTCGCGGCGTAGGGGAGAACGCTTTCGTCAGCCTTAGAGGTCAGCCAGGAGGGCGTAGATGAGTGGAGCTGGGTTGAGAAAAAGAAGATCGAGGAGGATGAGAGGGAGAGAAGCATTCTCTCACTAAATTGGCTTGAATCCACAGTGGCCTCACACGCGATCCACAGCTGTATGCTCCACTTGGGGTCGAAGGCGCGGCGGATCCAGAATTCTTGAGGCGTCTCCATCAGCGCCTGACATTGAAGCTCCCGGCTTTCGTGAGCGAACAAAGGGAAAGAAGGGGGTGATCTTTGGCTCTTCTGCTTTAAAATAAACCTAAGTCCTCTCATAATATTATGATCATTATTAATAATATTTTTATTATTATGTTAGACTTGAGTAATAGTAACTAATCCTTTTTTTTTTTTTTTAATTGAGTTAAATCCTTAGAAGCTCTACCACTTAATTTAATTAAAAGTTAGGTCTTAATATTTTCCTTTGATTTCATCAGTATTATTTAATTCCTTTGATTATTTATCAACTCATACGGTATTACAATTAAACTCAGTAATCCTCTCAATTAACCAATTCGGGTCTAATTCTACTTGGCCCGGCCCAACACGGCCTTCTATGGCACGATTTCTTATGGAACTGGAGTTTAGACCCCTTAACCCCCGATTTCCTCTTAATTTAGCTTAATCCGTAATGAATTTCGTTCTCAATAAAATTAACCTTTTGGGATTTTCCAGAAAATTTTTAAATTAGCATAGAAAAATTTCAGGGCGTTACAAAGTCCCTCCAAAGAAGGGCCGAGTCCCTCGGCTCGCGTAAAAACCCCTCCAGAGAAGAGTCGAGTCCCTCGGGACTGCAAGGTGAAACTCCCTCCAAAGAGGGGTTGAGTCTCCTGACTCACAAAAAGACCCTCCAAAGAAGGGCTGAGTCCCTTGACTCGCGTTAAAGCCCCACCAAAGGGAGGTCGAGTGCCTTGGCCCACACAAAAACCCTCCGAAGGAAGGCCAAGTATTCCAGAACTCGCATCAAGCCTCTCCTAAGGAGGAATAAGCCTTCCGACTCACATAAAGTCTCACCCAACTCGGAAGAAGACGGAGAAAAGCACCTCAAGCGATCACTGGGAAGGAAAGGCCTTAAATCTCTAAAAAACCGAGGGACGTCCCCTCAGAAGACCAGAGGTTAGAATAACTCACCCGGTATTAATTCGCGCATTCAGAGTTTAAAATACATTTTGGCCATGATAAAATTCACCTGGTATTAATTCGCGCATTCAGAGTTTAAGGTACGTCTTGACTATGGTAAAACCCACCCGATATTAGTCCACATATTTAGGGTTTGAGAAGCACCTTAATTATATGTGTTTAAGACAAGGACAAACACAAGCGAGAAAACATCTTACATAGGATGCACAAAGTTTCCTTGCAAAGAAACTTGACAACCCACTCACCCGAACACCTTAGCTTTGGACCCGATTAGATGAACGGGGACGTAGCACGAACTTCCCACAGACTTCGCCATTACATGAAAGGGGCCTATAACTAGAAGGCGAATGCAAGGGTTAACCAATTTTCATGACCAGTCCTTTCCAAAATCTCCACGAAAGGTCTTGTCGCCATGAGGTAGGTGAAAATTAGTAATTCCCTTTCCATGACCCGTGATCCGTATAGAAGCTTCGACCATCCGGGACCAGAACCGGATCTTCATTTAGAATTCCTGCCGGCCGAGCGCCACGAAACCAACTTCTGACCCATTGGGCTTTTTGAGATTTACATACGTTGGGTTTGGATAAATCCAAGCCACGCGAGTATGGAGAAGGGATCCTCGAATAACGAGAATGAACTTGAGGATCAAACCAAATAAAAAGGAATGGGAAGAGAAGAAGAAGCCATTGGAGGGCTAAAACCAAGGATGAGCGCCGCGTTAATATAGGCACAACCCTCGGCTGATGTCAAATCCGTCGCGAGAACCAAGCCCGATTCCCAAATGTACCTTGATGAAGACACCGACAAGACCACCACGGCTTTTTGGATAAGATAGACCAATTCGATAAAAGCCGGTGAACTAAAACCCTACCACTGTACTCCTTTTTGGGTTCGGCGTTTGACCTAATCTAGCGAACGGTAGATTAGCATTCAGAACCGTCGTAAAGGTAAGGGAGTAGGAATAAAGGACGGAAGAATCTAAGAGTCGTCCGCCTATCATGATTAAGGATCGCCAGAGTACGTAAAGGTAGTATTTATTCATAAAGACATTATTAAGTAAACTACAGTCGAGGCATAAAAAGACGAAGGGAAGAGAGTGTTGAAGGACGAACACCCTAGTCATGAGAACCGCTCGACTCGTTTTCCTCGCCCTCCTCCCTTCACCGCCCGTCATCACTGGAAACTGACGGATCGGGTGAAAAGAAGGCGGCGAGAGTAGGCCCATTCCTTGAGGCATCGATTTCTCCCATAAATGAATACTTCGGAAATGGGTTCCTCCCATATAGAAGAAGGTCATAAGGTCCCCTTACTTCCATGTGATGGTGTCCACCAAGAAGTCCTGCCACCCATTACAACCTTGAGATCTCCCCAAAGATCTTCGCCCTAAGCGTAGTAATTCCCATATATGACCAATCGGGGCCCCTCGATGGGCCTCCTGTAAAAGACTGCATTTGCGTTCACGCCGTTGAATGAAACGCTGAGGGATCTTCAGGCGGTGGATAGTGCACCTTAAACCGAACTGCTTGTAGAAGGAAGGGCGAAGAAGGGGGTCCATGGGATCTTCACCTTCACACAACGAACCAAAGATGGGGGTAAAACCCTTTACGGCTCCGCTTAAATAACCCTCAAATTAGAAACCGCCTTAACTCGGGAACTTTCTTTGACCCTTCGGGACCGGCTGATCATTAAAGGCAAGATCTCGAAATTAACTCACGTCCCATCGGGAAGAGATCAGCGACTGTTCCTTTTTTCAAGAATAGCATTAAAAGACACCATTAAATGGACAACATTATTGCAGTAACACAGCTCGAAGAAATCCAGGAAAGGAATTGACGAGTACAGAGTCTCGGATTAAAGGCACAATGAAAAACCGCAACCTTCTAAAAGCCTAAAATCTGACTCGTTCTAATCGGTATGAATAAAATAAAGGTTACGATTCTTCACTTAATTCCGACACAAGTTCATAAGAGCAGCACACAAGCAAAGCGTGACCGTTTCACTGATCGATATAGAATTATTCTTACAAAAATCTGAGAAGATCAAAAGAAGCACGAAAAAAAAATATATGCAGAGGCTGTTAGACAATCTCCGTCAACAAGTTAAGCCTCCTCATCCTATTCATTCCCAATAGCAGTAGCTTGGGAAACTTCTTTTTCCCCCAGAGTATCTGGTCCAGCACTGGTCTCCCCGATTGAGGCCTGACCTTTGTCAATTCCGACTAGGGTAATGGTCTCACCCCTACCATTTCACGACTACAAGAATAAGAGAAGATAAAACCTACTAGTTTACCAGAAACGGACCGCGGTACGTAGATTAAATCAGCACAAAGAACCCTTACCCTCAGTAGGACCACCGCCAACCTTAGATTTCTCCGCTAAAGCTATGTAAGCTTTCAGTGCGTCAAGGTAGTCCATAGAAGCAAACGGCAGGCCATGCTGGGCCAAAGCCTTAAACATCGCAAAAGTCCTCTTCCCTCTATCCTGTGACTTTTGCTCGGCCACTGTCAGAGCGGCCTCAAGCTCTTCAATTTGCGCTTCGAGGTCGTCTAGGGCCTCCTCTTTTTCGGCCCCAACTCTCTCCAAATCCCGTTGAGTACGGTCAAGAAGCTCATCAGCGCGACTTGACTCACGCGAGAGTTTTCTCTCTCCGACGGCAGGCGTCGATCCACTGCTTGGATCCGGCCGTTTTCGCTACTCGAGGCGACAACCCGTTCACGAAAAGCGGCGACATACGCCTCGGCGGACTTGGCGACCTCGGCGTTTGACAATTTGCGCGAGCTTATCTTTTCTTTTTTGTCACCTCCCAGCTCTTTCTTCGTTTCCTACCGGCCTTGGAAGCCTTATCCTTCAACTCCTTGTTTTCCTTCTTTAGCGATTGGACGCGGCTTCTAGAGTTGTGATCTTCCTCAGAAGATCATTAATTTTCACATCTTTTCGATCCAAGACCTACGGCGCGCGGATTAACAGTGGCTACGTCCCTCGCGAAGGGCGAAGCACGTGCACGATCCGCCAAAAGAAGACCTAAGGAAAACTAGACATCGTAAGAAGAAGAGGAAAGTTAAGCATATAAAATCGAGGCATGTCATCCCATACCGATCCAACATGTGATGCCGATTGACTAGCGATTTCCTCGCTTTGAACTTTGTAGTTTCGAGGAAATATCCTCCGAAAGCATAGCGTCGGCCATCTCCACTACTACGGAGGGATGCGTCAAAAAGCACTGAACTCAGGAAGGAGGCGCGAGAAGGAGAAGTTTCTTTTCGAGCGAGCATTTGAGCTTCCACTTCACGAATCCCTCGTCCCTACTGGATTCCGGCCTATATTAGATTAAAAGACTATCAGTACAAACTTTTCCCGGAATCCCCTTGGAAAATCGGAAATAGTTGGAAATGGGCACCTGGCCTAGAGGACATACACCCTCATTTCGACCGGCCGAGCCCGTGGCCGGGCCCCTGCAACCCTCGGGAGAAGAGGGGATATCTACGGACGGAACTAAGGGACTTTCGACTGAAGACCCTCGTGCCTCCCTGCATGCTGGGCTTCAGCGAGGTCGTGTGAGAATACCTGCTTCCGTGAGGAAGGACAAGAGTCTTGACAGGCTGAGGGAAGGATCGCGGGTGGACTCGGTGAAACGCGCGCCCTCTTGGAAGGGCGATCAGATCCGGCGACGGAGCCTTCACCTTTCCCCCTCTTTTTAGGTGCCACCGTAGAAGTCCCGCCTCGGACATTACCCCCGGTCTCCCCCTTCTTGAGTTTTTCTCTTTTCTCCTTTTCCGCCACCTTTACGGACGGATCTGTTGCCCTCCTCCTCTCGGGAGGCGGGCTGGGCCCCCACATGTTGGCCGAGAAGTTCCTTGGCGAGGCCGGTATCTTCCATCGTCCCGTCTGCAAAACAAAGAGAAATCAATCGTAGTCACCTTGTGACCCTTTAAGACAAAGGACATGAACAACCCCTACCCGGTTTATAAAGAGGCAACACTTGGGAGGTTTTCCCTACGTTAGAATCGTGTCGATTGAAACACGAAACCCCTTTGAAACTCTTGAACTTCACTTCTTCTTCTTGGTCATCCCATCCTCACGCATAGAGTCTCGACCGGGGCTCCGCCCTATCGCGTCGCGAACATCCCACCCAGATTGACTAGAGGCGAAAAGAATTTACTCTTCCATCTCTTGATGGAAGAAGGAACCTGCCCAAAACTTTTCCGGAGCAGGCGAAGTAATACCAGTCGGTATCGGGTTCAAGGTTTAAACTAAATAAAAGACGAAACCAACGGCTCGAAATGATTCAAGACCATAACAAAACCGCAAATTAATCTCCAAGAGTTCGGAGTTAATTGGGGCCGGACCACAGTGAGTGATAGTCAAGGATTTCTCTAACGAGCGGAGCAAATGGAAGTCTCGGACCACTGACAGTAGCATCACGGTGGTAAATGGCAATTTCCCCTTGCCTTGGGCTGCTCGCCCGTTCTCCGCCGCCCGACTCCCGGCAAGTGAAAAGGGAAACAAGAATCTCATAACAGGCAACTAACCTATTGACATCCGCCTGACGAAGAAGGCTCACAAAGACAGTAGATTTTCCCCTCTCGGTTTTCGAAGAACCAGGATGCACCCTAGGAATTATGGGTAAATCATTAGGCTCGCCGGTCACGGTTGCAGATGGGATTACAACAAGGCAACCAAGTTCACCAGAACCGGGAACAGGAGGCGAAGAAATAGAGCTAGAAACAGTCTAAGAAGAAGAAGCAGACGATGTGGGAGGAGAAGGAGGAAGGAGGGCACATGTTCCACATATGCTTTTACCTTAGTTTTATTTTCAATGTTATTTATTTCTTGCAAAAGATTCTCTTTTTTTTTTTTTGGTTTTTTATTTCAGAAAAAAAAATTGCCACATAATATTACTGGGTTACTTTTCATCTTTTAATCTTTATACTGGAGTGGTCCTCCAAGCACACGTATTGTCTCCAAATGAATACATCCACTGCAATTGTCATTTATATTCATGCCAACTGTTGATTTATTATCATCCAATGCATCATTTATAGGATTTTATTTCCCTCATGATGGTCTTTCAAATATAGGATTCTTTGATTTTGCTTGATTCTCCTCTAGTTGGTAAGCATTTTAAATTGTTAATATATCATGCTTTGTGATACTTGCAGGATATTCTAGAATCAATGGGACAGTTTGTTGATGGTTTGAAATTCTCTGGTGGTTCTCATAGTTTGATGCCAGAAGCCTTTATCAAAGAAATAACTAACTTGGCACACAAGCATGATGTGTATGTTAGCACCGGTGATTGGTCAGAACACTTGCTTCGTAAGGGGCCAACAGCCTTCAAAGAATATGTGGAGGTCCGTAATTCTTTTAGGTTGCATGTGTTTAGTCCCCTGTAGTCTACACGATGATGTTTTTTTTTTCATTGTCCTCCTTGAAACTCTGGGTCGTTTCATATCAGGAATGTAAGCGCCTTGGATTTGACACAATTGAGCTAAATGCTGGATTACTCAAAGTTCCTGAAGAAGCTCTCTTAAGATTTGTTCGCCTCATTAAAAGTGGTGGTCTTAAAGCCAAGCCTCAGTTTGCTGTGAAATTTGACAAATCTGAGATTCCAGTTGCTGGTGATAGAGCATTTGGAGCATATGTAGCTCCAGTCCCTCAAAGTTCTGGTAATTGAAAGTTTCAAACCACACAACGTCATTCAACTTGTCTCTTTTTTGAGATATTTCTTATCTGACTTGTATATAGAAGTGTTATATTGTGTTATACATGTGATATTTGTCTCTGACCCATAACTTTTCTGTTAGTACTCACGTAAAACAGTAAGTAGAGCGCATGTAAACTTTGTAGGAAACTCTAAAAAATGTGGAAGATTGACATTGAGTTGATGGCATATTAAGAAAGTTTCACTGTGATTAAGCTTGGCCAAAATATACACCATAGTTCTAATCCTAAATCTTGCGAACATCTTTTAGAAAGTTTTCGTATGCTAAACTTATTCTTCTTGTTCTGATTGTTTGCTTGTTTACTTTTCCGCTTCATTCCTTCTTTAATTGGAATGTTGAAAACCACTTGCTCATTTCTCATGATTGTAATAGTTGAGGATAAATAAAAAGGATCATCCACAGAATCTGATTAGTTAAAATATATGCAAGTGTGAACATCAAGATCATAGTAGACATTTCTTTTTTATATTACCATATACTAATAGTTGCAATAGTGAGCTTCTTAAGTGCCCTGTAATAAATGACCTCTTCCATTCAAGGGTGAGAAATGTTAATAGAAACTGATTATCTGATTTCCCAGTTGTTTATCATACTATTCAAGACATATGCCATGAGCGTAACCTGTAAGCAGATTTAAAGGAAATGCAGACAACATTAATTATCCTCGTGAATTTGTTGTGCTTCCATGTACAGAAATTGTTGAAGATGTAGATTTGTTGATCAGACGGGCTGAGAGATGCTTGGAAGCAGGGGCTGATATGATCATGATAGATGCTGATGATGTTTGCAAATATGCTGACAAGCTGCGCACTGACATAATTGCAAAGATCATTGGTCGCTTAGGACTTGAGAAAACGATGTTTGAAACTTCCAACTCTAAGACCTCTGAATGGTTCATCAGACGATATGGACCAAGGGTATTATTATGTTTAATGTTATTAATCACTTCATTGATCCACTTCTTTTAGATCATTCGACCAGACACCAACCCTCCTTGATGTTCGTTCTTTGCAGGTCAATCTTTTTGTCGACCATTCTCAGGTGATGAACTTGGAATGTCTGCGTGGCCTAGTTTCGGCAAAAACCACACCTCTCTTGGGAAGTCTTCGTATTTCTTGATGTGATATGCCTAACTATTTTGTCTATATGGCTATGATGAACTGATGAAAATAATATTGTGTGGTTTCTTGTTATATATGTTCCAGAGCCTGTAGCTGTTATAAAATTGTGAAAAATAACAATGCAATTATTGAATTGTGCTCTTTCCTGTGACCTTGTAATATTATTCTGAGGGTGGCATTGAAGACCTGCTTTTATCGGTTGTGGCCAGCTGAGTGAATGAGAAATTATGAGTGTTTCATCTTGTTATCTTGTAATGCATTGATCTTGTCTAAGCTGGTTTTGCCCTGATGTTTGGTTTGTTTGATTTATTTATTTATATTGATGTATTTATTTATTTTCCTGATTAAATCTCTAATTCTTCAGCTTATCTCTGATTCTCAACCCCCAAAATTTACCTATATTTTTTATTTAAGAAAATAATATTTTAAAAAAATATTTACTAAACCTTTTATTTAATACTTATTTATTTATTTCATATGGATAGGCAGAGGATTGATAAAGTTCTAAGTATATTTTTAAAAATTTCATTTTTTTTCTAAACTTTAATAGCACCAAGGATATCCTGCATCATACCCAACCTTTGTTTCTAATGCTTACTGTACTAGAATCAAAAGGATGTGCACAACACTTCCCTGTTGGAAATTTTATTCTTCATTTACTAATAACTTGTACATTTCAGTATTTCTAAATGGTCACTTCCTATTTCTAGTTGATATCCACAATTTCTGTTTAACATTCTTTAATTATTTTAATATCTTCCTCTTTTATTTATCATCCACATTAATGTTTGATATTCCTAATTTTCATCTAATATCATCCATAATTAGAAAAAGACCAAGGGACAGTCAAAAGATATAAATTTAAAAATAGATCAGAGACAAGGAGGAATAACTTCCCCCAACAAACAAAAGATGGCTAATTGTTTAGACACCAGTCAGTTTACTGTTGTCATATGGAAACATGGCTGTACATCCTTTTGCCACCAGATAACAGAGAATTTAACCAACTTGAATGTTCCATGATTTTAACAAGCATCATAGAAATAGGTATGCAAAACCCAAATCAGAGAGCATAAATCCAACCAAAGACATAAATTGATTCTTATGTGACTCTGAAGATGCTGTGAATATATGCAAATGAGTAGAAATAAATCTCCGGCAGCTCTTTTGAACTGGATGATATAACAGTAAGCTCTTCTATATGCTCTGCTCATCTGGTTAAGAGTAGAAAATTGAATCAGCATGTCATGGATTCGTAGTATCTTCTACAGGGTAGTTATATTCAAGGGCCTACATCCCAGCGCCATATGGAGCCATCCTCACAGCAGCTCAGAATGGTGCTGTCGAATATAAAAGCAAATGTCAGTGGATTCTTGAAGATATATTAGTTTACCAATCATTCTTTTTTCTTCTAAATTATAACATGTCATTGTTTCTCTAATCAGTGTTTCTGCAGTGCGTTCTTCTTCAAAATAAGTGTGAGCATTTATGTGTAAAGTCCAAAAGAGGAGAAATAGTTTACCTTCCATCAAAAGACATAGCGGTCTGCCTGATTGGTGATTTGCACTGTGCATGAGATAGTCTGAAACAGAATGATTGATGGAAGAATCCAAGCATGAAATTGCAAATAAATTAACTGGAAGGCCAAGAAAAATGCATAATTAAAAAGTAAATTATAAATCATGCTCACCTTGCTATAAGCACAGGTGGACTGGACTGCAGTTCCCAAACAAATATCTTGCCTTCCCTGTTTCCTGTTTAAACACAATGTCCTGAGTATACAAATTATTTTTGCTATCATACCCCTTATCCAACCAACAAACATAAATGTTCACAAGTGTATGATAGAAAATATGTCTCATTTCACAGTTCTTTTCATGAAGATGAGGGGAAAAAAATACTCGACTTTAGTTATAAAAAGCACAAATACTTTAACTTCTATACCAATCCAAAATTTTGTACCTTTGCTCTACTAAGAAGGCCTTCATTTTAAGACAACCTACTAAAACATAAAAGTTACTTCTTTGAATTTAAATTCTAATGATAGATATTTACTATAAACACCATGATGAAAATCAGGATGACTAAGCACAAACTTTTACAAGTAGGAAAACTAATTTAAGTATGTGAAGGTATAAGCTCCTAACATAGATTTAGGGAGGCCAAATCATATTGGTCTTTTTATAGTCATACGCATAACAGGATTCACTACATTTCCTTACTAACTTGTCTCATCTTCCATTATTTGTTTCCATCTTTTCCATATTCTCAAATCCAGATTTGAAAACAATGCTCCCCTCCTCGGCTTTTAATTTGCAAACGCTGAATTAAATGTTTTACCTTGACATAATAATCAAACATTGCATTAAGTTGTGCTTTGAGCAGTTGCAGGGCAGTTGTTGATGATAAGACAATGTTTGAATAATGATCTAGACTTAAGAATTTAACTGTCAATATTTTCTTATATTTTGAACTTGAAACTAACCATTTGATTGAAGGCACCATACATATTATAATGGACTAATTGTCAGATGTACAATGGCTAACAATCTTTCATATTTTTTAATAATCAATACTTGATCAAACATACCATGATGGTTTGACATGCAGCTTTACTATGATCACTATAATCATTAATTTAATGATATACCAGACTAGTAATAGATATGGATTTACAACTATTATTTATAAGCAATATTGACATAAGGCCTTTGAATTGGTAGCATGTAAAAGCTACAGTATCAACAAAAAGATGTTTACCTATTGCTGTAGAAAAGACTCAGAAACTTCTTCTAAGAAGCCACTGGAAGAACATGAGCAATAACATGTAAAAGCTACAGTATCAACAAAAAGATGTTTACCTATTGCTGTAGCATTGTAATGAAAATCACATGAGAACTTGATGAACCATATATCACACTCAGGTACAGGGTATTTTTGTAGAATGTCAATAGCACCCTAAGAAAATAAAAGAAAAAAAATATTAAAGACAAATGCAGATTATACATTAATACGTAGATACATGCAAAAGGGATTCTTCTGAGATGCATTCTGAAAACAAGACATCTTGCCAGCAATGTTAGTAGAAAGAAAGAATAAAATTTAACAGTTGTTAACACAAAAAGAATGATGTGTTCAAGGGAAAGATATTAGTGTTAATATAAAAAAATTTTGCTCGTGAGTAAGATGAATTGTAAGAAATCTCACCTCTCCAGGGCTTTGCTCTTTAGTTTTTGGCTCCCACAAAACAATCTCATTGTCCACACTCTGAAATGTTCATGTAAATTGTTAACAAATGCTATAAAAATAAAATAAATAAACCAGATCAACACTCATTTGATATATATGATGAATTAAGCAAGCTCCAAAGGGAAATCTAGAACTTCTGTCTACACAAGATATGACAAGGTGCATACTATTATGATTTGTGTATAAGATGCAAAAGAAGATTTCAGAAGAATTTGGAAAAGGATTTGTGTCACTCATAAGTAGAAGGATAAACAAATAAGATAGATCAAGCCAAGACATTCCTACTAGTTGAGATCGGGCTTATGGCTATGACTATTGTACATGCATGCACTAGGCAGCAATAAGCGAGCCAACAAGTTGTTGGGTGATAGAGGATGGAAACATATGAGGACCATTTTAATCCACATTTCAGGCACACATTTAGAGCTACTGCTGATAACTATGTTTAAAAGTAAAAATATTTTAACATTAAACATAAGTAATAAATCTGTTAATAACATAAAACAAAGTCAACAAAGACTGTTTACCTTTGATAAAATGAAATCACCAAGCCATCTATTGCAGTCAACATAGTTGGAATGAACAGAAGCTATGAACACCTGAAATATTTAAATCAATTTGCTTTCTCTCTGCCGCCAATAAATCAGGAGTGAATTAAAGAGCAAGAACAAAAAAGGTGACACTCACAGGAAACTGCACATATTTGGTAGGGAATTTTGATGGGAGGTCCGTCCATGTAAAAGATTTCTCCACATATGTCCAAAACTCTATAGAAAGTTTACATATTTCAAAAATGGATGTGGATTTTTTATGCTACAGATACAAAGAAAGACAACTCGCCAACCTTTCATTGACCAAATCTTCACAGTATTATCCATACCACAACTTGCTATGCGGTAAATATCAGAAGGATGGAAGTCCTACAACAAACAAAAATCTTGTCAAAGCTCAGAAATGGCCGACATAGGTTGGTTTTCCTTTTGACACAAATCAGAAAAGGTGAAAATACATATAGCTCCACCACACTTACAACACTCAAAACTTCATTTCGATGGCCACCTGCTCCCGCAAATATAAGAATACAAATCCCCGTGTGAACATTCCATAACCGAACAGATTCGTCCTGCTCAATAACTTGCCATGATATAAGAAACATGACAGATCTTTTTCATATCATGCAACACACAAATTCAACACAATCTTACATACCTTGCTAGCAGACACAACAAGTGAAGGTTTCAATGCTTGAGTCCTTATTTCATTTATCGAGTCCCCATGGCCAACAAAGCTCTGTACATAAACATGCATCACCAAATTAATAAAATAAAATACAGTTCTACTAATAAGCAGACTGTGTACCTTTTACATGAATTTGAGCATTAGAAAAAGGTCTATTTCCCAAAAAAAACCTGAACATTTACAGAAAAGAACTCTATTTTTAAGTTGGCTTCTTTTTTTGGGTAAAATGTGACAGCCAACTTTCCTTGTGAAAGTTTTTTTTTTTTTTTTTTGACAAAGGCGACAAGCGCCAACAGCCGAGGACAAGCGTAACAAGCGCATACATGCCCCACACCTTTGCGGTTGTGGGGTTTTAATCCGGGATCTCTCCCAACCAACAAGTATACGAGGGGCCCGATACCAATAGACCAAGAGGCCGTTGGTCTTTCCTTGTGAAAGTTACTTTAAGCTGACTCCTTAGAACCAGTAATCTTGGAGTTCCAAGTATCAAAATATGCCCGATTTTTAGAATAAGATGCTGGACATAGATAGAATTGACCCATTAATAAGCACCTCTTAGTAATCATTGATAATTATCAGTCACCAAAGATAAAAATCTAACATTGTTCCCAAGAAACCATCCATTAAGGATAAGAAAGCTTCACCCTACCTTATCAATCTTCTCATTGCCAGCATTAATAACACGAATTATACCATTACTTCCACCAGCCACTAAGAACGGAGTCCCATCCACATTGCAAGCCCAACTCAAAGTATAAAAAGACTCATCTTTCTGAACTACAGAAAAAAAAAACAAAAAAAAAAAAACAAAACAAAAACAAAAAACAAAACAAAGATCCACATAACCATCAAAATTCAAAAAGAAAAAAAAGAGTGAAAATAAAAACCCAGGAATCCTCACGCACATCATCATCGACGTATGCCTGCAGCACCGAGATGAGCCCTCCTTCGAGGCATCTATAGACTGTAACCTGGAAGAAAAGATAAAACAAATAGATAATCCAATAACACAAGCACCGAAACCAATCGTGAGTAGACGCAACGGATGATTACCCGGTTTCCGCCGACGGTGGCGAAGACGTCGAAGTAGCGGGCGTCGATGAAGTTGAAGCCGATGGCGTAGAGCGGCCGCTTGCCCTCGTGGATGCGGTTGGTCACCCTATACTCCCTCTTCCGAGACACCGTGAGCGATCCCACCGCCGCCTCGCAGCCCACCCCGCACTTGGCCGCCATTGCCGAGCAGCTCTCAGTCCATCGCCGGCTGGACTCTTTCTTCTTTGGTTCTTGTTCGGCTTCATCGCGGCCCATTCACTCAAAGCCCAGCCTTTTTTAAGGATGGACCAAAAGCTTGTTTCCAGAGATCACTCTACTCATTATATATATATATATAGGGCCAATTAGTTAATGCGATAATGACAGTCAAACCCATGTTTTCCGGTCAAACCCCTCAAAAATGCTTTATTTGTGGAAACACACCTAAAAAAATATATTATTACAAATCTCACCTTAAAATAATATCAGAGAACTTTTATAATTAATTTTCTCTGTTTTATTTAATTTTACTTTTCTTATTTCTCATTCTATCCCATTCCATTTTTTTTCTTCATCTTTTCTTTAGCATCCATGAATATACCAAGATTTTTCGTCTAATTTTTTCTCCCTTTATTCCATCTTGGTTTATTTTTTTATTCTCTACTTTTTAGCTGGTGCAGTGCACCACCATCTCCACCTTTCACTTTTTCTTATTTATTTTAAGTGGATACTTGTTCTGTTTCAACATAGGAGAACATCTTCTCAACATCCAAGTTAAAAATCATCAGAACTGAAAAGAGTTGGTTGGAAGGAGAGTTCTTTCTTGTGAGTTATTCTAACAAGGCACTCTCCGTTAGAGTTGTCAAATTGATCAAGTTGTTCATGATCTGTTCAAAATCGGCTCAGTAAAAACTTGAGTTCGGCTCAAAATTTTAAGCTTTCGAGTAAAACTCGAGCTTCAAAAGTCAGCTCAACTCAAAATTTAATATTAATATATTAATATATAATATAAATATTAATAAATATTAATTCTTATTTAAGCTAATTTCAAACTCGAGCCGAACTTGAGTTGAGTCCAACCTGATAAAGCCCGTTGAGACCTACTCTCCATGCACGTTTGCATGATAGATATAAAATTTATATCAATGATTGCTTGACTCTATTTATTTATATATATCTAAATATATATAGGAAAAAGGACAATAAACATTTGTCCTTAAAAGAGCAGATGCCCAAAGCACCAAAGTATCTTCCTTTTTTTTTTTTTTGAAAAGGGACATAGGCATTTGTACTTCAAACATTCAAAAGAAAGAAGAATTGAAAAAAAGAAATTAGAAGTGTCTGCAAAAGATGGGCTTCTTCACATTTCTGTACAACAAACAAAACAATGTTCATGAAGATGTTAACAAAAAATTCCCATATAAAATTTTTCCAATACCAACTACAAACCCTGTCACTTGGATCAGGGTTACCATTCTTTTTCTGTTCTTTTCTTTCACCCATGACCTCGCTTCATGACTTCCTAGATAGGAATACAACAGTTTGAACTGAATACATTACATGGGGATACAAAAGTGTTATTCAAGAAAGGTCATATTACAGGTTAGCAAGGCATGATTTATGTCTATTTTGACTATTCGGAAAAGGTCGAAAGGGGCACACTGAAGGAGGTTCTACATGATTTAACCACATATCGAACATGAGGATCATCTTGTGGTATTCTTTTTAGCATTTTAGCAGCAGCTTCATACTCCCCAGATGCCAAAAGAGCTTGATACATTCTGCAAAACATTAAGAATATGAATACCCCCAAATCATGCATGAGAGCAGCCATATTGTTAAAGACTCTTCAAGTATTTTATCATATGCCACTTCTAATTGATTACCTCGAAGAGTAAACTCAAAAAGGTAGAGTCTAAAAATTAGCTAATAACTCGACAAAAGTAGCAAATGCAGCATTGAGGGTAATGAAAATTGGTTTTGTTGTGGATCAAACAATAACAAGTAATCACATGAACGTAGTTAAAAACATAAATATCATGGTCAATCAACACATATTCCTACTCAATTTTATAAAACAAAATGATATGAAATAATACTAATGATAAATAGTTGGATTGTTACGAACCTCAGGTAAGTCAAAATATTGTAGGGAAGACCGGCATTTTCATATTCTGCCCAAACAATTTGAGCACACTGTGGACTCTTTGCTTTTATGCAAGAACTGAGAAGAAAATCAAGACAAGTTCGGGAAGGATGAAGATGCAACTCTTCTTTCATAGCATGCAGTAACTCCAATCCGATACCTATATTTGTGGGTTCTGTCTCCCAAATTTGGCTAAAAATCTTACCCACAATAGGAAGAAGGAAAAGAGTTAATCTCTTCAAATATTTCACATACTAAAGAACAGAGAGTAGGAAGTAAATTCCTCACTAGATTCACATATATACAGCCTCACCAAAAATCATTCATGACAAGCTATGAGAAAAATATGAATACAATAAGTGAAGTCCACTAAATAAACTTGTCAAAGAAAATATGAAATCCTAGAAATACAAATTAAATATAAATAAGTGGTAGGCTGATTAATTGCATAGTTTTGCAACAAGAACTAACTATCAGCTATCATGTTTTGATAATTGGTTCGGAATAAGAAACAAAAGATAAAAAGGTAAAACAGATGAGGGTGAAGATGGAATACAGTGGTTGACAACAGAAATCATGTGCAAGAAGGGAAGGCTTCAGCTATGGCTGTAAACAAGTTGAGCTTGATCGGGTTAGGCCTAGTTCAAGCTCGGCTTAAAATTGGTTAACTCGAACTTAAGCTCAAACTCAAAATTAAATCAAATATGTTAGTTCAAGTTCGGCTTGATTTTCCTTTTATAAGCTTGAGTTCGGCTCAATTAGCTCAAAATTAAACTCAACTCAATTTAATTTCAAGCTTGAGTCTAGTTCGATTTAGCTCAAAATTAAAAGTTCATTTATAACTTGATTTTTTTTTTTTGGAATAATTCCATTTTTAGTCCCTCTACTTTTCGGAAAGTATCCTTTTAGTCCCTCATCTTTTTTTTGCAACTTTTTGGTCCCTCTACTTTATAAAGTGAGACTTATTAGTCCAGAGACAGACAGAGTTCACTTACGCCGTTTCAAATGACTAACGTGTCCGTCACATGGTGTTATGTTGATGTCCACATGGCCATTAGAACACCACGTGGCCTTTTAAAACATTAAACCATTAGAAAAGATTAAAAAAATGAAAAAAAAAATTAAACAAACCCTCAAATTCGGATCACAACCGATTTGGATCCGAATTCAAGCCCGTGTGTCCCCTTCATCCTCTCCATGTGGCGTTCTGATGGCTTCGTGGACATCAACATAATGCCATATGGCAAACACGTCAATCATAAGAAACGGTGTAAGTGAACATTGTCTGCCTCTGGACTAATAAGTCCAACTTTATAAAGTAGAGGGATCAAAAAGTAAAAAAAAAAAGGATAAGGGACTAAAAGGGTACTTTCCGAGAAGTAGAGGACTAAAAAGAGAATTATTCCTTTTTTTTCTATACTTCTATCCAATAACAAAATATAAATTATATAATATTTTCAATAAATAAATTTGTTTAAAAAATAAGTTTCTAGAGTTAATGATTATGGATATATACATAATTATATCAAATAATATAATAAAAAAAATTAATACAAATATGCTTCTATGATATATATTATATAGAATATAAAATATATTGATATTTTACTAATAATTATAATATATAATAACATATGTTGAGCTTTTGAGATGAGCTCAATCGAGCTCAAAATTTAAGTTCGACCTCAACTCGAAAGCTCGGAATTGTTTTTACCAAGCCAAGCTCGTTTGACAGCCCTGGCTGCAGCATATAAACTTTTCCAACATATCTCTATGGATGAGAATAGAGTTAATCCACCTCATATAAACTTATCCACAATATGGCACAAGTCCAACTTATCAACTCAGCTCTGTAATAACTACTTTAAACCATAGATGATTTTCCAGGTTGCATAACTTCTCTGTCCTACAAAACCAAAAATCTGGGGTTTGCAACGTATAAACCTACTCCAGTATATCCCCACATGAAAAAGGATAATTTACATTTAATAATATATAATGGGCAATTAGATCAATTGCCACTAATATCAGCACTCATGCTGAATCAGCTTAGCAATCAGGCAATAATTCAAATTAATTAGCCTTGCAATTTCCGAGAATGCGCTTATATGGCCAGTCTTGCCTCCAAACCCATTCACATCCACTATTCCATTTGGATATTGCCTTAATTCTACAAAACCAGACACGTTCACTAGCTTCTCTAAATTAAGATGAGACACTAAACTCTATAAATCTTAGATATAAACCTATCTTATGTGGCTGATGATTTTAAGCTGTTTTTTAGCTTGGTCCGCTTAGATCAAAGCCTAGCTTGGCTTCTCTAGAGTGCTACTAATGCCATCCAAATATTTCTCAACCTTAAAAGGATTTCTTTAGGCCCAATAACTTGTCCTATTTTTATATATCTCATATCCTTCAAATTAGTAAGTTTTGGAGAAATTCACAATCTTTCTTCTCAAGTAAAATGGTAGCTTCACCCAAATCCTAAATAGTTAAATTAAATAGAATGCCAAATAAACCCTTCATTAGTTTTAAATTTTTGATATCTTCATCAAGAATAAACTATTCATACAAAAAAATGATACAAAAGATAGACACAGAAATCCATCAATGAAAATTTGGAGACAGAAGTCTACCTGATCAATAATAATATATGTGCTTGATTCATCTTCTTCCATCAACAACTTGAGCAAATCAATGCAGAGAACTGATATTGGAACAAGAAAAGAATTGATATCAGTGTTATGAACAATAAAACCTATGTATAGGACAAGGTGTTAGCCTACCTGCCCAAGTTATACCGTACACAATACAAGATAACTCTACTACATCCATCAAACCAACTTCTTGTACCATTCAAGTCCTCAAGAAGCTGAAGTAATCTATCTAACTCTCCTTCATATTGAAGGTATTCCTGAGAAAGAAACAAGGTATTATTATGTATATACAGATAAAAATTTGAAGCTTGCCCTTTATGTTAAACAAACAATTTAGTCAGTATGGTTGAATATGAAAACAGAAATAGTACTCACAATGAGACTTATAACAGCCTTTGGCTCAAGGCTACCTCCTGCTCGCTTTATCTCATCATATACATCAAGTGCATCCAAAATCCGCCCATTTGATGAAAGGGCTGATACAAGTACACTTTTGAGTTCATTTACATATCTGACAGGTATATCCTTGTCCAAGACAACCTGTAACAACAATGCAATAGCTTCTTCAAACATAAACAATATGCAAAGATATAATAACTTGAAAATGAGGCACAGAGAGGAAATCAGCTTTAGGAGTGATTGATAGTGGAGCATCTAATCAAATAGGTAAAACAATTTTCAATTGATAGCAGAATAGATGCTTCATGGTTCTACTGATACTTTTTTAAGTGAATTTATAAGTGGCATGATAAACTGCTATGAGAATGCCATAGAATTATCTTTACTAATTTTATATTTGAGCTAAATAATAGGAAGAAAAGATGAAATCACCATTTATAGGAGTTGTCTGCAAGAATTTCAAATGAAAGTTTGGTTTTTGTTGCAGGCCAATATTGTTGTGGAAGGCAGTCAAGATTTAGAAACTTCAAAGTCAGCAGACTGTTACTCTTCACATCGCATGACGTAATAATCTAAAAACCAAAACCTATCAATATTCAAGGTTGCTAAATCACCAGTTTACACCTTTTTATATTGAAATGGAGATGATCAAGAAAAAAGGCTTACTTTAAAGAATGGGGCACATCCATTATCCTTTGCTCTTGATCATGTTCTTTGCCTTCAGGGAGTGATGTGAATTATGCTAGAGTTGCTAAATAGCTTGTGCATAATGAAACAATAGAAGTTCAATAGGGTTTTCAACAAGCATTAACAGTGATAATGGAAGTTACATTACTCTTTCTATTTTCTAGTTCTAATTCCTTTTTTAATTTTGTATATTTATGGTCATTCTACCTGTTATAGTTTTTTTTTCCTTCATACAGCAAATAAACATCCTAATTATCTAAGGGAGTTAAGGAGGGGTATTGTCACTCCCTAATTGCAAGTTTGCAGTGCAATTTCATTCTCTTATAACAGTTGCATTGAAATTTCACTCTCCTACGCTGAGAATTGATGCGCCCACAGCCATATTGGGAATTGAGTGGTTTTGAGCTTATGAAAAGAACTAGAAGCTTTCATGAGATGCAGCCATCTTCTATATTATAACAAAGCCAAATCAAACCATCTTTTCCATATATATTCAGAAAATACATCAAATGTAAAGAAAATGATTTCTATAAATTGTACATAATACCTTCTTTGCCATATCAAACTTCCCAAAATTAGCATACGCATTTATAAGGGCCATATAGATATGTTTCGTGACCAGAACTCCAGAATGCTGCAAATCTTTCTGATACTGCAAAGAATTTAAAAAGCAAAACATCAGCAAGAGAAATCGCACAAACGATTTCTTTAAAAAGCAAAGAATAGTTTATATTCCTAAGGATGAGATAATTTCAACCAATCGGGACCTGTTTCGATACCTCTACTCACTCGAATTGCCTATTCCATAGGAATTTATATATCAAACAGAGTTTTTCAAGCCATAAACTTGAGTTACATGTCCCAAATCCTTTGGAATAGAGCTGTTGCATAGGAAAAATCAAAGAGCCACTAAATTTTTATTTTCTTTCCCTAGTGAGATTTTCTTACAGGGATGCTTCCTTTCACTGCAAAGTTATATTTGACTACAATATCTAATAAATGCAGTCACTTGCTTCATCATATTACTTGCATCTTCTACACCTAGAATGATATACAAGCAAAAAATTTGGACATGAAACTCAAAATCTGATGGATAGAATCACAAGTATTTGCTAATGTTACAACTCCATGAGCATGACACATGGTGTAATTGCTTCTTGCCAAGTATGAAATGCCTAAAGAACTCTAGACATGAAAGCCTCTAGATTGAATCATATTTTTTGCAGATGTGAATATGCTGCGACTTCTACATCAAGAACTCTGGGCATGAAAGCCTCTAGATGGAATCATATTTTTTCCAGCTTTTAAGCATGATGCTGATGCTGATGATCTGATGAAAATGTTAAGTAGTTGGCAAACCTTGACAATATCTTCCTGCCGTTTACAATTTGATATTAAGTAACTGAAAGTCTCAGAATCTGGTTTTACATCAGCCTCTTCCATTTGCTTGAGAACCATCAAGGCTCCATTGTAATTTTTCTGCACAAATTGAGACAAGATTAATCTGACTAGAAATTAAGACACAGGAAGAAATGAGATATCTGAATTAAAACACATCTACGCCATCAGGTACAGACTACCCATGTTACAGGCATTTTATATCCAGACCAGAAACAAAAAATCCATTGATAATTGGATAGATGATTATAAATAAGGAAACCAAATACACTAAGTTTAAGTAGGAACTATGACAACACAACTTCAGAACTTGGATAAGCCAAAATGTGATGCACACAAAAGAGAAGCGGTACAAGTTTTGAAAATCATAAAAGGATATTGGAAGTATAGTTATCAGATAAATTATAGGTAATATGCACAATTTAAAAGAACCGATCAATGTAAATTTGGGCAGATACCAAAGTAAAATAGTTACCAATAATCTTGAATAACTTGAAAACTACTTTCATAATCAAGAACAAATAGCTAGATTTTAGCCTATGAATGTCCGGAATTAGCCATAAGATCACCCACAAGTGTAGGGAAAGAAATGCTTAATTATATGAATGATGAAGATGCCGCCCATATATCAGAACACAAACTCACATTCACAAGCAAGAAACTAGTAGAGAATAAGAATTTGACTCTTAAATAAATTCTTTCCATAAACATTACTTAAGACTTATCCTGTGATTAGATAAATGAAAAAAATTGAGTTAAAGCTAAAGGTGGAATAATCAACTTTTATCAGGGATACATATGCACAAGAAAAAGTAATGCCAAGATATCCCTTAGCGCCTCTTGTGAGATGTGGAGAAGCATGCATTATTGGGATTAGATACAGTTAATAATTGTTGGTTAGTCTTAATGACAAAACTCCAATTTGGATGATGCACATATAAACGGAAACAAGTATGTACCTGTCATGCCATGCACTTTTTTTGCATAGATTATCTTCTTAGTTCTTGTAAGATCTTGTTATTAATAAGGCAATATTACTTGACATTGAAAATCAAAACAAGAAGGATAGTTTTTTGGCAGTTCTATTGCTTACATTGGAAGATAAACTCTAATAACAATTAACTGTGGCAAAAAAATTCTCAAAATACTCATTGTTCATAACAAGCAAATTTCATTGAGACATGGGACATCAGAGTTCACGGAAAACAATTTTTTTTCTAAAAAACTTAATGATTTAGAGCATACAGAAAAAGGAAAATACACACAGAAGAAAAATAAAGAATTTCAGAAATTAGACAACATCAATATCACTTGCCTCCCTAAAGTGTCCGGCAATAATGGCATTATACATGCTTGTTGTCAAAGGCTGATTCATTTCTTGCGCATTTGTTAAAAGATTGTATGCTCCTTCAAACTGCAGAAGAAGACATTATTTAGTAAAGTTAATAAGTCCTAAAAATATAATGAATTACCACAGGATCCACTATTACAGCTTAATAAATCTCTGATAAAAGTATATTTCCATCATACTAGTATTTCAAAAGCATATGCCAACATAAACATGAGGGAATTGGAAACACCATGTGCACAGAATTGAGAAACAAATAAAGTAACAAGGGAAAGGTTCCAGCTTGTTCTGCCTCTAGCTACAGATCAACTTAGAACTTGAAATCATGATCAGGTACCACGCAAAATTGACTAGCTGCCATGATATCAAGCTATCAAGGAACCTGTTTCTTTCAGATCATAATTCAATGCCCTTTGAAAACACGTCACATTAGTTCATTAGACTGCTTCAATTAACCTATCCAAGCAATGTGTTTTCTCCAAAAGTAAGCAATTTTTGCAGAGATGGATACAGGAAGGGTAAACCAGTACTATTCATACAAACAGTGGATTACATCCACAAAACATAGAGATTCTTGAGTTTTGTCATACATGATCCAGATATCTGCAAAAATAGAATATTAGCTGCAATACAGTAATCAAAGTTTTCCTAGCATATCACAGAAAAGGCAGAATGCCACCGGAGCATAGACAGAAAATAAAGAGTCCCATCACATCAATGAGAACTATAACACAATGCGTTCAAGCAATTTTCAAAATTATCAAAAATTAAAACTACAATTTCTTACATCTTTAATCTTCACATACAAGGTTATCATGCTTTTGAGGGTCTCCTCTTTCGGTTTCAAGCTGTGGCAGCACATGACTGGATAGATTGAATGAACCTTTAATAATGAAAGAAGAAATAGAATATTAAGAAGTGACGCATGCTAATGAAAGAAACATGTAAAAACAAAAGACAAAGAAGAATGCAAGTGCAGTTTCAAACTGTAATTTATTCATTCAGTTCATAATAATCCTAGGCAGACCCAATATCATCTTCTAGTTTTGGCATTTCTTTTGACAAAGGATTCTGATTTGGCAATTTGAGACAATTTTGACCGACGTTTCATATCATATTAGCTTGGTCTAATACCCAATTTAGTCCCTCTTTTATACCGAATCGACTCTTTTGGTCCCTCTATTATAATTTGAGCCCTAGGTGTCCCTCTACTTTCATGATTGAGAAGTATCAGTCCCTTCCTTCATCAACTTTAAGGGCTAATTAGGCCTTTAAACATGCATTTAGGGACTGACCTTTCTCAATCATGAAAGTAAAGGAACCCCAGGCTCAAATTATAATAGAGGGACCAAAAGGGCCGATTCGATATAATAGAGGGACTAATTTGGGCATTACACCTATCAACTTTAACTAGAAAATATTAAATTATTAATATCCTAGCTTGCAATATTAAAAGAAATATAATGATTTCACTAGTCAATCCATGAAGGAAAAACCTCATCTTCCCACAGAAACAGTGTTGAAAACAGTTATATATCTGAATATACTGAACTTAAGAAAATTCTAACCCAGGAGATTACATTCATGTTGATCAGTGTAACTTAAGAAAATTCTACAACCTCAACTGAACAAGTTTGAAGGATGTAAATGTTTAGAGAAAGAAATTCAAACTCTTTTACATAAAAAATATTAAATTCTAACACATCATCAAAGCTGTAAATGAACATAATCCAGCATGTCAAACTTAGCTATAAAATCACTGGACTGTCTCTGCTCAAGTTCAAACATTGTGAGGACTTGTAATTTTGAAGTTTTGTTTATCAACCAGAGTTGCTACTGCTGCTATTATTTTTTTTATTTATATCCCAAGAATTCTGAAGATATAAATACACTATATGAACTGTTGATAAGTTTAACTTGTTTGTATGTGGAAGATTGATTGAAAATTAAATTCGTTAGATATGATTAACAAATTTATTTAAATGAGATTAGTTATTATTAAGAATAATTTGGATTAGATCTTATCTTATTTGATTTAATGTGTTTATCAAATATTTAGCTGAATATGATGCAACTTTATATAAGACCTCTTTAGTTCCAAAATCTTAAGGATTATTAATTAGAAATTGTTTGAGGTTTTTCCTGAAAATAGTTTGGTTCTTCTCCCTCTCTAAGTTTTCTTCCATCTTCCTCTCTATGTAACTCCTCCTTCCCGACATTGTAAACACAAACAAGCAATGCTGCTCCAAGTTTAGCTTGATTTTAATCCAAAAATAACTTTTAGTTCAATTAAGAATTTCAGGATATCAACACTTACACCGCATACATTTGACCTTTTCCTGCAACTCCATATTTAATATTACATAACTCTGTCAGAAAAGGGGCAGGAGAGGTCCAATAATCTACTTCTCTTTAATCTGTACAATTTTGTGATTCTGTTAGGCATGAAACAGGCCAAGTCCAATATTTCTCTTCTTGATAATTCACATTGTGCATATATATATATTGGTTCCAAATTTCAAGTAGGAGATAACAATGCACATTGGTCTATGATAAAAATAGACAATTAATGTAACAATTATCATATGAAATTATGAATACAGCAAAAAGGAGAGTCAAAGCATACCAAATCAAGTTCACCACCTTGCTCAGTTGCATGTAAAATTGGGTGAAGAGTTTCAATCGGTACATTAAGACCAGACTGGCACATGTGATCAACTATATTGAGTGCTACATCCACCTGCATAGCGTTGCAATGTTAAGAAATGGTATGGCAGCATCGTCTTTCACAACCACAGAATTTTTTATACTTAGGAAAGATCAAAAACTATCTGCACAGAATATTTCTTGATCAAACAAATTTTTTTTCAAATTTTAAAAACAACCAATATTATGAATGCAGCTCCAGACTCAGTCAACCAAATGATAGATTTATGGTGAAATTGCACATGCAAGGCTTGTTTTAAGGGCTTGTCTAATCTATTTCATGAGAGCAACATCCATAAAATTTCATCTCTTGTAGGCAGGTTTCAATAAAGCCTGCTCTTATTTTGTGAGCCATTTCATTGAACTAAGCACCAATTTTAGCAAAAATATCTTTTTCTATTTAAATAGATTTATTGATTTTTTTTATCATAAATGTATTCAATTTGATTACCATAATGGGTAATCAAATTTCTATGGTTAACAACGTTGATAATTACTCTTTCACTACATGAATGTCCTAATAGTATACCAAGTAACAAACAAATCTTGGAAGGATTCCTTAAAATTTAGATCAATTAATGGAAATAACAAGATGCATTAAATATATAGGAATAGGAATATCTTATCTAAAATGGATTTTAGATATATTTCATTATGACTACTAGTAACTAAGCATTTAGGTCAAAAGCATGCAATTAGAAAAAGATGACAAACAATATATAAAGGCCATGCTTCTATCCTTCTTTGAACTCCATATGATGATTATCTAAATCAAGAAAGAAAAAAAAATTGCCCTGATTCTAGTAAACCCGTTTTCCATGTTTATTTTGCATAATTGGCTTTCTAGTCAAATAAAAACCTATTTCACAAAAATGGTTTACAAAATTTGATGCCAAAAAAGTTAATAATTTGTACATTAAGGTCAAGCAATTTGTGTGACCCTGGCGCAAAATAACATCAACACATAGACACATACATGATACATCTAGGGCTATAAATGGGCCGAGCTTGATCGAGTTGTGCCCAGCTCAAGCTCGGCTCAAATAAGTTTGCTTTCGAGCTTTCATTTCGATTTTAATTCGAATGCACGAGCTCACATTTCGATTTTAATTTCGAATGCTCGAGCTCGGTTTGAGTTAGCTCAAAATTAAGAGCTCGATTATAAATTTAAAACCTCGAGCTGGCTCAATTTGGCTCGAAATTTAAAACTTATTTATAAGGTAATATTTATTAATATTTATACTATATATTAATATATTAATGTTAAATTTCAAGCTTTCGAGCTGAGCTCGGCTCGAAAGCTTGAAATTCCGAGCCAAGCTTGAGGTTTTACCGAGCCGGTCTCGAGTTGTTCACAAATAGCTTGATCATTTGACAGCCCTATATACATCCTCCTTGAAAGATCATTTCACACTCCCCACATCAAATACACCTTGGAGACTAAGCATATGTACCAAATTGTCAAAATCCATTGTCTTAGTATGTCATTAATACTTAAATATAATGAGGTCAAATTCTCAATAAGAACCAATCAACAAAAACAAAGAAATGTGAAATTTTTTTCAATACCATTTTGTTAAGAATCATTCAAAAACTTATGGATATTTATTAAATACTTACATAATTTAGATTTACCTAAAGATACATAAATGTACAATATAAAAACTAAACTTAGGCATCTGAATGTTGCATTTAATGAATTGCTATGTCTTTTACATGCCTTTAGATGCCTTTCATAAGTCTAATTGATAATGTATATAACAAATGCAATTACATTTGCATCAGGATCATACGTACTAAAGAATATTTTAAGAAGAATCAAATTTAACATTTTTAATGTATCCATATGTCCTTTTTCACGTGGGCTTCTGACAGAAATTACCAAACATCAAAAATGGGTAAGTCATGTGTCATGACAAGGCAGAACAATGGTAAAGAAGCACTATGTTTATTAGCAGGAATGGTAAAGACCTTTTAGATTGATAGAGCATATAGTAACAAGATCAGTCTATATTAATTAACAATATGTATACTCCTTCAGAAAGCCAGGAGGTAGGATCCAGCAGCTTTCATTTGAGGGGATTTTTAGTGGCAAATCTCATACAATAACAGTATACAATATCATGTATGATATATCTAGAAATAATTATACTTGCAAATATATAGAGAAGAATTATAACACTGTAAATCCAATATAAAACAATCATGAAATCATTTATTATCTGATCTCAAATCTTATTTTTGATTTAGCCAAGCTAGAATGGGCCTCATTAGAATATAAACATGCTTTTAACATACAATTTAATCAATGATTGAAATAAATAACCACAATTTTTCATTCCCCTAATATTTGTTATTATTTTTTGGCATTAAAAGTTATGCCATAAATAAACAAAAATAGATTATTTTCTCAAAATAGAAGCACATGCTCATATACCTAGGGTGTGTTTGAATGGTTGGATATAAGTGTTTGGTTGGTGGGATGAGAAGAGGAAATGAAGAATTTTTTATAGTTTGTTTGGGGGGATGAAATAGATAAAATATTATTAAACATTATTTAATAAATTAAATAATAGAAAAGCTCATCATTTTGGAGGGACGAGCGGATCCTCAACCAACTACGTCCGCGCAACCAAACGACCGACGGAGCTCATCCCACTCCTCCGGGATATCCCGAGATCCAAATACACCTTAAATTGGAAAAATCCAAAGCAAACATTCTTGTAAGTGACAAAAGTGAGACTAGTTCATGCATACCTTGAATAGTTCACAGCAAAGTCCAATAAGTTTGTCATATGTGACAATACAAGGAATAACTCCAAGTTTCTCATGCAAGCTATCTAATTGAGGTAAAAGTTCTTCAACCTGCAAATGATGGCATTATGAACGCAAGTAGAGATTAGGAAACAGCTGAGCATCACTATCTTGCCCATCAAAATTGATTATTAATTTTAAAATTCAGGTTTTTCTCTAGAAGCAACAAATTTAGATGGGGTTTTAGGGGGAAAAAACATGCCAGAATTGGAATATCGTATTCAATTAGCTTTTCCTCTTGACTTTTCTTTTAAAGGCTTCACAATTCATGACTACTGATTGGGTTTATGGCATAACACAAGCACCACTTCACAATTCACAATAAAATCTTAACCACTCAACAAATTTGTAACTCTGCAACCATCACTTAAGCAATAACATGGCACCAACACAATAATTATATTGTAGACCCTAATTTTAAACAGGATGTTTGCAAACTAATTTTAAACAGGATGTTTGCAAAGAAAATTTTAAACAGAATTTATTTGTTTCCAAAATAATTTTAAACAGGATGTTTGCAAACACAATGATTATATTGTAGACCTTATTTCAGAATAAAGAATTTATTTATTTCCAAACTAATTTTAAACAGGATGTTTGCAAAGAAAATTGACAGAGTTGTTTGCAGATTTACCATTAGTCATCATGAGAGGTTCCTCACCGCTAAATTTGGTATGTTCACAACATAGTCATATATGAAGGAAGAGATATTCTCGTCTCCAATTTCTGTAATTAACAAAAGTAATCTAAATGAACATCAAATTAAAAATATAATGAAGCAAATGTTGAATCCAAAGCATCTATAAAAATTCAAATGCAAAAACCATCCATTTTTACAAGGTTTATAAAATTCGCAGATCATAATCAAAATGCACCAAAGAAATGTTTGCTTCAAAGCTAAGTAGAAACTAAGACCATTTATCGCATCATTCCCTTTCTAGTATAAACATTAAGACCTTTTTTTGCCTTTTCAATTTTGGTAACTACTTTATTAAACCTTACATTTAGTATCTCTAGATCTAACTACATGGGCAAAAAAAAAGAAGTAAAATTGTAAGCAAGATAATGTTTTAAAACAACTCTGATTTAAAGATTGATGCTTGGTATATTCTGAGGTAGATACCAAATATAATCACCAATAGCATCAAGAATCTTTAGTCCTAGTACAAAAATAGATATTCTGCTGAGAGCATAAACAATTTCATGCTCTCTAAGAAAAACCTATGTATTCCAAGAGCAAATTCACATGCAATACCTGTGGCTTTGAGTGCAAAAATGAACTTCTCCAAGAAATTGTCCAATTTCCACCTCCCTAAGAACTTAAAAATACTTGCAATGTAGTTAAATGAGGAGATTTTCTTTATATCAAACACCTTTATCAATTGCAAGAATTCTGTCTTCCAATCGCTTTCACCAAAAGCTAACAAATAGCTCTCTGCCAATCAAACAAATTAATCAGATGATTTATACAGTGAAGGGCTAATAAGCCAAAGGAAATGCAAAAGAACTACTTTTCAAACCACTAATCAAAAAGGAGAAATCCACTCCACAAGGACTTCCCTAGCACGAGGAATGACAAGTACAGAAGGTTAGACACTACAGCCATACCTCCATATGCAAGGACCCTATTTCAAACTAATCAAGCAAAAACATAAACATAAACATGTGTGTGTGCGCGTGTACACAATATAGAATAGTACATGCATATGTTTGTTCACTCAAAAAGTAGATGAGAAATATCTTTACTTATTAACAATAGTGCATCCATATGTTCAGACAACTTAAATTAAAAAATTAAAAAATTAATAAAGTTATTCCATGATATGGTTCATCAGCATTGACGTACAAAACATTATTTAGTACAACTTAAGTTAAGAAACCCATCAGATAAAATCATTTAAATTTAGAATATAGTCATATAGAGATAGAATGGATTTAATGAGATCAAATTACTTGTTAACTTGCATACAACTAATGCATAAAATAATACAAGTTCATATATATGTCTACAACAATTAATGGTAGTCCTTATACACACCAACAAACATCATCAATTGAATGACAGCAGAAAATTGAGTTAAGCAACAACACAAATATATCATCTTCAAAGATCAATCACTCAGGATAACTGGATGCTGAAAACTTTTAAGGTTAACAAATATTTGCATTAAGATGTAAAGAAGCATGAACTTCAAGTAGAAATATAAGGAGAAGAAAACATAAGATGCAAACACAAGCAATACATATCGATGTACCTGCTAGTTTGTAGTTGCCTTCACTAATAGCAATTCTGGCATGATTGCATAATTCTTGAATTTTATCTTCATAACCAACTCTAATCAAAAGTAACATTTCATAGTAACCAATTCTACAGAATGAACCAGGGCTTTCATCCTTAATTAGTTTGCTGAAAAACTGGAATTCTTGTGTCAGTCCCATATCAATCATATACATAAGAATAGGACCATAACTGTCTTCATCAATTTGGAAGCCCCTTTCTCTCATTGACAAGATAAGTTGATAAGCCTTATCAATATGATCTAAGGAGTCTTCTTCAGCATTACTGTGTCTAGCATTACCTATACAAACCTTGATTAAGGCATTGTATTCTCTAACACCAGTTTCCCTCCCCAGTTTACCAAAGACCTCAAGTGTAGTTTGATTGCCCAGCTTGTTGCACACATTCTCATCAGTTTTGTAAAGCGGTAGGGATTCTGTGTTCTTAAATATGTATCTTTGTTTCCTTTCCCTCGATACCTCCTTTCGCCGCTGTGAAGATTGACTTTGAGATGTACTTGAAAACCATGGTATGTCTAAAATATTCTTTGGCAGTACATCACTGAGGACTTGCAGAGGTTGGCTTTCTGCATCATTGTTACCTAAGAGTGGAAAAAGTGTAAAGTGGGATAAAGTAGATATGCCAAGAGACAATTAATTCCCCATTGCAATAACATTGGACAAACATAATTCAAATGAGATGCAAAATAACAAGCATCCAGTAAACGAGCAGCGGCTCTTCACTAGTTTTTAAAAATAAAATTTCATCCTTCCAATTAAGGTCTAAGGTATTCCAATTAACGTATCAGTTATAATTAATCAAATTATTGCACAAAATCCAATTTTTCTACCCCTTGAAACGTGCTGCAGCAGCAGAAGAATAAAGAACATACCCCGCAGAATAGAAGAGATCTCCCTTGAAATCTCCACCGCAGAATCATGCTCTGAAAAAGAAGCACAATCAAATATTCAAAATAAATTTTTATAAAAGATAAGGGAGAAATTCAAAACGGAGAAAGAGGTGATCACCAGGAGAACGGGAGGTGCTGGCGCTCCTGGATACGGTTTTGTTGAGCCGAGTGAGGAGCTGCGATGAAATCCCAAAGGAAGGCTTGGCGGGCTCCAGTGCGGGGGAAGAGATGCAGGGTTCGAGAGGGGTTGAGAGATTGAGGGGAGGTGCAGCATTGGAAGTTCGAAAGGCCTTTTGGGAGGTGCGGAAGAGCTCGCTTAGATTCTTTGGCATCAGGAACAAGGAGCAGAGTTGGAGAAGAAGGAGAAGGAGAGACGCTGGTGCTCTCATTTTTTTTTTTTTGACCGAATGAGTGAACTGGCTGGGCCAGCCACTTATAAGAATCAAAGGACGGGGGTGACCTGGGATCGACTCGTGGCAACACCTAGTGGATACCACAAACAATGTGCCCAACAGTGAGCGCCACAGGAAACCCCCCACATCCTCGAACCCACGCGGGGTGCGAGTCACGGAACCTATGTACCAAGTGGTCTTAGGTGACGCTGGTGCTCTCTTTGAGAGAGCGAAGGGTAAAGAAGCGGCGGGGCGAAGCGCAATGCGTGCGAAGTAAATATATCTTAAAATTATTATTTAATAATTATTATTAATACTAAGGGCCTTTTGGTGGGTTAAAATAACTGTAGGTCATTAAACTATTAACTTTTATTAATTCGGTCATCAAACTTCAATTTGTATCAAAATGGTCACTCAACTTTAATTTTGTTTCACCGGTAAGTTACCCGTATGAATTCCGATCCCCAATTCGAATAAGTTGCTGATGTGGTTGTCGGAGATGCTGACTTGGCTTATTTTATTATCCAAATGCCAAGTCAGCATCCCCTTTCCCCTTCTTTCTCTCTAAAACATGATTGGATGCCCTAATCCTCGTGGCTTTTCTCCGTTCCAACGTAATTCGCAACCCTACCAAAGAGAACGAAGCATCTGCCTTGCGGAGAGAAGTCGAGTGCGATGGCGGTGAATTGGGAGATCTGGCGTGAGGGGACCGGAGATCTTGTAAGTGATGACCATTATGTTTGTTGTTCAGTTTCCTACCTTTGTTTGTTGGTGTTTTCCCATGATGCCTCCTTTGTTGTTGGGTCTTTTTGGAGCATGTGCTGACAAAGAAATTGTCTCCTTTGTGGGTCTTTGTTGTGGTCCCTAGCAGAACAGAATGAGAAAAAGAAAAATTGAAGTTTGGCACCATACAATAGAAGTTGTCGTCTTTGTTGTGGTCCCTAGCTAATAAAGAAATACAATTTCAAATGGTACTGCTATTTAAAATAGCCAATTCTAATGGCTGGGGAAACAAATAGCTTAAATGTATGAACATCAATTTATCCAGGAAAAAAGACACCATGTTAATGTATTTCATGCATGCGTGTTATAATTACATGTGTGATTTACTAGTTTGGGGTCAATACACAACCAAATTTAGTGGCATGAATGATATAGAATATAGTTATTAGAATGTTAGAGTATGGATATCAGAAATTTCAAAAACTATCTTACTAGTTTACATTCTTTTTCTAGTTTGACACAATGAAGTTTACATTCTTATAAATAACTACAGTATCTTAAGATAGCTCTAGTTATTATTTTATTTTATTTTTCAAGCATTTATAGAAGGTATTTCATTAGAATGTTAGAGTATGGAATGCATATTGGTTATTACAATATAGTTATTAGAATGGTACTTTATTAGAATGTTAGAGTATGATATCAGAAATTTCAAAAACTATCTTACTAGTTTACATTCTTTTTCTGGTTTGACACAATAAAATTTGCATTCTTATAAATAACTACAGTATCTTAAGATAGCTCTAGTTATTATTTTATTTTTTTCAAGCATTTATAGAAGGTATTTCATTAGAATGTTAGAGTATGGAATGCATATTGGTTATTACAATATAGTTATTAGAATGGTACTTTGTTGCATTGTCTATTCCTGAATGGTATGAATGATATCAGAAATTTCAAAAACTATCTTACTAGTTTACATTCTTTTTATGGTTTGGCACAATGAAATTTGCATTCTTATAAATAACTACACTATCTTAAGATAGCTTTAGTTATTATTTTATTTTTTTTCAAGCATTTATAGAAGATATTTCATTAGAATGTTAGAGTATGGAATGCATATTGGTTATTACAATATAGTTATTAGAATGGTACTTTGTTGCATTGTCTATTTCTGAGTGAGCTTTGTTTCTGGAGTCATCAGAAATTGTTTCTAATAAACCAATGAACCTTTTTTTTCTTTCTGATTTTGATTGCTTCCATAGAGAGAGTATGTCATGAAACTTGAGTTGATTTTCATTTCAGTACCCACATCTGAATTGTTCACTATAAGGATGCATTATGTGAGTGTTGGTATAGAAGGAATGGCTGGGTATGTGGACTACTGTTGTGCAGATCAGATGTCAAGAATTGAACTGCTTTCTATGGCTGGAGAGTTTAAGTTAGAAGTTGAAGGCTGTAGTATTTGGTGGCTAGATGTAGGCAATCAAACTAAGGGCCTTAAAGAAATACAAAATGATGTAGAAGCATTGTCTATGGCCATGTCTGTTGATTCTAGCAAGGAAGTATATGTTTACATTAGGCTTGCCAATGTTGCTAGTGATCATGGAGTTGGCCCTAGTTGTAATAGTGAGAAGAAGAATGAAGAAGAAAGTGACTTGGATGATTGATTCTGACTTTAGCTTGATGATTAGGATGAAGAACTCCCTAATGTGGAAGCTTGAAGATGCTTGATGAGGTCATGGACGGGACTATCACGAGGATCACGAGGAGTTAAATTCTTGCTCTTCAACAGATGAGGATGAATTGGAACCTAAAAAGCCTAAATATTCTGAATTTAAGGAGGACATTGACATGACCAACCCTCAATTTAAAATTGGAATGAAGTTAAGGAGCTTCAAACAATTCAAGGAGGCTATCAAGAATTATGGAATTAGGAATAGATATGTAATGAACTTCAAACCCAACTCCCAAAAAAGGTGCAAGGCTATTTGTAAGAAAGGATGCCCCTTCTATCTATGGGCTTCACCTATGGTGAAAGATGGGAATACTGTGCAGATAAAGTCAGGAATATTGGAGCATGAATGTGCAAGGGATCACATTAACAAACATGTGAATGCAGATTGGATTGCAAAACATTATTTGGAACAATTTAGGGCAGATCTTACTTGGAAGGTATCTGGCATTGTTCAAGCTACAAGACAAACCAAGAAATTGACATTAGCAGACTTAAAGCATATAGAGCCAAAAGCATTTCCCTAAGGTAATTTGTCCACTATATATGCTAGGTGTACACTAGGTTTTCATGTTTTAGAGACATGTGATTCTTATTTTTTTGTTTTTTTCCCTGTCTTCCTATATGTAAGGCTTATAAATGGTGATGAAGAGACCTGAGATGGTGAATTTGTATGACTATAGGCTAGAGCTCTTGAGGACTCATCCTGGTTCCACAATAATGTTCAAAAGTGATCAAGGAGTGTTTCAAGCCATGTATGTTTGCCTAGCTCCACTCAAAGATGGATTCTTGGAAGGTTGCAGGCAGATAATTAGAGTTGATGGATGCTTTTTAAAGGGTCTTTATGGGGGACACTTGTTGACAACAATTGGGATAGATGCAAATGACTGCATCTACCCTGTAGCATGGGCTACTCTAAGCAAGGAAAATAAGGAAAACTGAAAGTGGTTCTTGCAATTGTTGGCTGAAGACTTAAGGATCACAAACAGTCACCATTGGGCATTCATGAGTGATAGACAGAAGGTAATGTATACTTCCTTTCAAATTAAAGTGTTTTATTCTCATTTTATTGTCATGTTTGCTGACTTTTTTTTTCCTTGTTTTTTTGCTACTTGTTTGTGATTTTGTATTAGTCCCTCTATTCTGTGATGACTTTGCATATTGGTGATGTTGTGTCCCCAAACCTTAGGATTAATACCTGCAATAGAGGAGTTATTCCCCAACAGTGAACATAGGTTTTGTGTTAGGCACATCCACACAAATTTCAGAAAAACTTTTAGTGGGAAAGCACTCAAAGACCAACTCTGGACTTGTGCTAGAGCAACATGCCTCCCTACATTTGAACAAGTTATGGAAATTTTTAATGGGATGTCCCAAGGTGCATGTCAGTATATGAAAAACATAGATCCCCACCACTGGAGCAGGGAACATTTTCAAACACATTTTAAATGTGACATACTATTGAACAATTTGTGTGAATGTTTTAACAGCCACATTCTTGAGGCTAGAATCAAGGGCATAGTCACAATGAATGAGATGATCAGAACACAGTTGATGATTAGAATACAAAGAAGAAGGGATGTTATGAAAAAGTGCATAACCATGCATTGCCCTAAAATACTTAAAAAGCTAGAGAAATTCAAGAAGATGAGCTGGTTTTATAATACAACCTGGTCAAGGGGAGACAAGTATCAAGTTGTAGGGCCTGACGGGCAGTTTGTTGTTGACAAGGATGGAGAAAATTGCTCTTGTAGGAGGTGGCAATTGACTGGGGTTCCATACAACCGCCCTATATCAATGATTTACTATAACAATGACAGGCCTGAGAATTATCTACATGACTGTTATAGGGTGAGCACATACTTAGACACATATAAACACACATTAAACCCCACACATGACAGAAATTCTTGGCCTAAGAGTAACCAAGGGCCCATGATCCCACCTGAGCCAGTGAGTAGGAGAAGAGATAGGAAGACCATCCTTAGGAAAAGGGAGTTTGGTGAGGAAAATAGTGGCTTCACCAGTGAGAAAGTGAGCAAGAAAGGGGTTACAATGAAATGCAACATATGTGGCACTGCAGGACACAACAAGAGATATCATGGAGGGTTGCAGGTAATGTATAGTACTCTATGCTTATTTATGTGCAATTTGTTTATGTTATCTAATATAATAAAATGTGTCAGGGAAAAAAGGGAGAAGCAAGGGGGCAGAAACATGGACAGCCAGGTGAAGCGACACATGATAATCCCATTGATAGACTTAACACACAGGTTCCTCTAGAACAATCACAAACCCATGAAGAACAAAGATCACAGGTGAGCAAACCTTAATATTCATCACCATCAACACATTAAGTGCTTTACCTTTCATGTAAACTAATTTGCTTATGTTTATTTATTTATTTATTTTTTGTTAACATTGCAGGTAATTAATGCTACTGATGAAGCAACACATGATAATCCCATGGACAGACTGAACACACAGGTTCCTCCAAAAAAATCACAAACCCATGAAGAACAAAGATCACAGGTGAGCAACCTTAATATTCAACACCATCAACACATTAAGTGCTTTACCTTTCATGTGAACTAATTTGCTTCTGTTTATTTATTTATTTATTTATTTGTTAACATTGTAGGTAATTAATGTTGCTAATGAAACCCTTCCCCTTGGGAAAAATCCTGCAAAGAAGAGGCAAAAAATAGCTACAAGAGGGGGTAAAGGCATAACTACAACTGTTTCTCAGGGGAAAGATAAGGATGTTGGGGAGAGTAACAAAGATGGAGGAGCTGAAAAAGGAAAGAAAATATAGCTGCAAAAAGCATTAGTTGAAAGCTCATTGTAGTTTTGAGGCAATCTTGTAAAATTCTCTAGTAGCTTTTCTGTTATTATAATACTGCATTTTTTGAGCAATCTTGTAAAAACTAACTGTTACAAGTTCTGAATGAAAGTTAAGTTATCTTGTTTACTTCCTCTATTTTATGAGATGTTGATGTAATTTTTTACAGTGTTGTGGATTTGTGCACATCTTGTTGCAGATATGTGGATGAATATGTATGGAGTGTTAGATTGTTCTTTGATTGCAGAAATTTGGATGAATATGTAGATGAATATGTATGGAGTGTTAGATTGCAAATATTTATGTATTTTTCTTTGTTTGCATATTGGAGTGTTACATTGGCCAGTGATTGCAGATATCTTGGATTTTTCTTATTGTTGATTAAACACCAAATCCTGAAAAACTAATGATGAGCATCTTTTGTTTTAGAACCGTGTTCATTGTTTTAGAATTGTCTTTGATTAAAAACCAAATACTTGATTCAGTAATTTAGTTTTAGAATTGTCTTGATTGTTCAATTGATTCAGTAAATTGAAGTTTCTGAACACCTTCACTGTACCGAAAATACAAAATTGAACACTTTTATTTGTTCATTTTGATTAGTCTAAATCCAAAAATTGAATACATTGAATACCTTCAATTTAATGAAAGTACAAAAATTGGACAACTTCAATTGAATGGAGGTCTTCAAACTACAGAGCTTCAATCTTCAGCAATTCAATGTACTGAAAATACATAATTAAACACTTTCATTTGTTCATTTTGATTAGTTCCTCTAAATCCAAAAATTGAATACATTGAATACCTTCAATTTAATGAAAGTACGAAAATTGGACAACTTCAACTAAATAGAGGTCTTCAAACTACAGAGCTTCAATCTTCAACTATTGCTTCAACAATTCATCTTCAGCTTCAATAAAAATAGAGGTCTTCAAAGTTCAATAAAAATAAGCTTCAGCTTCAAACACAAACAAACTACAACATCAAACACAAATGAACGTACAGTAACCCTCCCAAAGATGCCTCGTCCCCACCTGAAGCTGATTAGGTTCAAAACTTATGCTTTATCCCCTCCCTGTCTCTCTTGAAGAAGATTAGGGTTTGAAGCTGATGATTATTGTTACGAAGATGCTTTGTCCTTACTGTCTCTCCCGGCGGGATCACGATTAGGGCATTCAATCGTGCTTTAGAGAGAAAGAAGGGGGAAAGGGGATGCTGACTTGGTGTTTGGATAATAAAATAAGCCAAGTCAATATCTCCGACAGCCACATCAACAACTTATTCGAATTGGGGATCGGAATTCATATGGGTGACTTACCGGTGAAACAAAATTAAAGTTGAGTGACCATTTTGATACAAATTGAAGTTTGATGGCCAAATTGATAAAAGTCAATAGTTTAGTGACCTACAGTAATTTTAACCCGCCTATTGGTATTGGGATCCTTTGCATAGGGTATTGTTGGTCGAGAGAGATCTCAGATTCAACACCCTGCAACCGCAAGATGAGAACACGTGTGTTTGTCCGTAAAAAATGATATTTGCTTGATACCATGCAGATCAACTATTTTTACTTATATGTTCATGTGGTTAAATCAATAAATGGAATAAGGATAAATTAGTAAAATATGTTTGCTTATATACCCCTTTAAACAGATAGGAGGGAGATCGAGAAAAAAAAAAGGGAAATTCTGAACTATGGACAAATCAAGTGGAGTGAATGAAGATGGCGGCTGTGAGGAAGATGGCAACTAAGAATAAAAGAAGAAAATCATGGTTAAGAGGGAGATCGCTCACCATTATAGAAAGGATTAAAGTCATTTTTGGTCCCTGTATTTTAACCTAATGTTCATTTTCATCCTTGTACATTAAAAATCTTCGGTATTGTACATGTACTTTGGGGTTTTTGTTCAAATATGTCCCTAGTGATGATATGGCAACACATGTGTCATACAAACTAAATACGATTAATTTTTTATTCTATGTGGCATGCCACATCATCATTTAAAAATTTAGGTTATTCAAAATCCATTTGTTATGCCATATCATCATAACCTTCTGCGTAAAATTTCTGGCATGAAATCTTGAGTCGCGTGTATTTCTTAGTATACGTACCTTTAGAGGCAATATTGAAACAAAACCCAAAAGTCTGAAGCAGTATCGAAGATTTTTAAAAGTCTGAGAACAAAAATGAACATTAGATCAAAGTACAAGGACCAAAACTGGTTTATCCTTATAGAAAAGAGAGTAATTATGTAATTTTTTACTAGGTTAAATTTGAATTATAGTTAACTCTAAAAATTCTATCAGTAACTAACGATAACTAATGCTAGCGATATATAAGTAAAAAAATAGTTTTGGAAGGGCACGTAAACAAATAATATTTTTATAGGCATTTAAACAAATATATAGTTTTTAGGGTATATAAAAAATTATCTCTAATAATAATAATAATAATAATAATAATTAATAATATTTAATTATCTCTATCACTGGCCAGTGCCGGCCCAGTGATATCTACTGATAATTTTAACCATTCTTGTAGAATGGCCAACCTTCACCGTTGCTTCGGAGACGCACCACTCCAAGTCCCGACATCCCTCTCCTTGAAACCGCCCTTCTTCTCAGCCTTTCACCTCCCTTCTCATCGTCATCGGCATTCCTTGAAACCTCCCACTCTCTCTCTAGCCTTCACTCCCCGCTCCCATCCCAACCCCGCCATCCATGAATCCATCGATCCCCTCCCCACCAACCTCAGCCCCAAGGAGCAAACCCTCCTCCTCCGTTCCCAGCGAGACTGGCGCCGCGCCCTCCGCCTCTTCCACCACTTCAAGACCGACCCGCACTACACCCCCAATGCGATCCACTACAACGTCGTGCTCCGCGCCCTCGGCCGAGCCCGGCGCTGGGACGAGCTCCGCCTCTGCTGGATCGACATGGCGCGCGACGGCCTCCTCCCCACCAACAACACGTACGCCACGCTCATCGACGTCTACGACAAGGCGGGGTTGCCTAAGCTGGCAGTCGCGTGGCTGAAGCACATGAAGTCGAGGGGTGTCTTCCCCGATGAAGTCACCATGAACACCGCGCTCCGCGTGTTGAAGGACTCCGGCCGCTTCGCATCCGCCGAGGAGTTGTTCAAGCAGTGGTGCACCGGACGGGTTGATTTGGAGTGTTTAGAGCTTGATTCTGAGGAGTTGGAGTTAAGCCCCATCTCTCCCAAGCAATTCTTGCTCACCGAGCTGTTCAAATCCGGTGGCCGGGTCCCGGTATCGATGATTGGGTCGGAAGAGGGTGGTGGTGGCCTGCGCAAGCCACGGCGGGCTGCCACTTACAATACACTGATTGATTTGTATGGGAAAGCTGGGAAACTACAGGAGGCTTCTGATGCTTTTGCAGAGATGCTGAGGTCTTGTGTGGCACCGGATGTGATCACTTTCAATACCATGATCAATGTTTGTGGGTCGCATGGGCGTTTGGATGAAGCTGAAGCTTTGTTCGGTGAAATGGAGGTGAGGCGAGTTCGTCCGGACACTAAGACATTCAATATATTCATGTCATTGTATGCCACGTTGGGGAATGTAGAGGTGGTGTTGATGTACTACAGGAAGATCAGATTGGCTGGTCTCCGTCCTGATGTTGTGACACATAGGATAATTTTGCAGGTTTTATGTGAGAAGAGGTTGGTTAATGATGCAGAGAATGTGATTGATGAAATGCTTAGCTCAGGTTTTCATGTTGATGAGCAGTCACTGCCTATTGTTATAAAGATGTACATTGATGAGGGGCTGCTTGATGATGCAAATGTCTTTTTTGAGAAGCATTGCTCTGGCAGAGAGATTTCTTCCAAGAACTATGCTGCTATTATGGATGCATATGCGGAGAAGGTTTTGTGGAAGGAAGCTGAGGATGTCTTCTTTAGAAAGAGGGATGCAGAGCACAAGAAGGAAGTAGTGGAGTACAATGTAATGGTGAAGGCGTATGGAAAGGCAAAGCTCTATGATAAGGCTCTTGATTTGTTTGACAGCATGAGAAGCTATGGGACATGGCCTGATGAGTGTACATTTAATTCAATCATCCAAATGCTTTCTGGTGCTGGTTGGCACGACAAGGCAAGGGAGCTCTTTGATAGGATGAAAGATGCAGGGTTCAAGCCTAGATGTGAGACAGTTTCCGCTCTTATTGCATGTTATCTCCGCACAGGATTAATATCTGAGGGAGTTAAGCTCTACCAAGACATGAAGAAATTGGATGTCCAACCAAATGAAGTTGTTTATGGTTTGCTTATAGATGCATTTGCCGAATCTGGAGATACTGAAGAAGCCCTTCACTATTTTCATTTGATGGAAGAATCTGGATTTGCTGCGAATCAGATTGTCCTTACTTCTCTCGTGAAGGCTTATTCTAAGAATGGCTTCTGGGAAAGAGCTCAAGAGCTGTATGGAAAGATGATGAATTTGGAAGGTGGTCCGGATATAATTGCATCAAATTGTATGATCAATCTTTATTCTAGTCTAGGGATGGTACGAGAAGCTAAATTGATCTTTGATGAATTGAGGAAAAACCATCAAGCTGATGGTGTTTCATATTCTACAATGATGTATCTGTACAAAAGCATGGGCATGCTAAATGAGGCAACTAATTTGGCCCTGGAGATGCAGCGTTCCAATTTGCTAACTGATTGTGCTTCATACAATAATGCCATGGCTGCTTATGCAGTGAATAGCAAGCTAAGAGATTGCGGAGAACTACTACGTCATATGTCAGTGAGAAAGATTTTACCTGATCCTACAACATTCAAAATTATATTCACTTTATTGAAAAAAGGAGGGCTACCACCTGAGGCTGTCTCACAGTTAGAAATTTCATACACCGAGGGAAAACCTTATGCCAGACAGATAATAATCACATCCTTGTTCTCCATTGTTGGATTACATTCTTTTGCTCTTGAATCATGTGAAACCTTTGTTTCTGCTGAGGTAGGCCTTGATTCATCTGCTTATAATGTTGCCATTCACGCTTACGGATCTGCAAATGAGATTGAAAAGGCATTAAATCTGTTCATGAGAATGCAAGATGAAGGACTGAAAGCAGATCTTGTCACTTATATTAATCTAGCATGCTGCTATGGGAAAGCAGGAATGATTGAAGGACTCAAGCGGATCTATGGATTGTTAAAATATGGGGAGATTGAACCAAGTGAATCTCTATTTAGAGCTTTGATAAATGCTTATAATGGCGCTGGAAAGCATGATCTTGCTAGGAAATGGTTGAGCAGGAAATGAGATTCAGTCCCCATGGAGAGAACAGTGATGGGTCTGAAACAGAAGATGAAGTATGAACCTGCATTGATATGATGAATTTTTCTTCAGTGTAAGCTTAAATATGGTAATGGAAATTTTACATTTACTATTCAGTTTTTTTTCAATTCAGTCCAGTCCTAATACTATTATCTCAAGTGTCTCAATTAAATTTAAATGAGCTCCCCAACAAAATTGAGCATGATAGAGCTTAAGGTTTCTGTAAGGATAATTTTTTAATATATAGAAACCTAAATATATAAATTTAAGATGGTAAACTATTTTTTCTTTCTTGGACTTCAGTCTTCTCCATGATAGATGATATTTCCTGTTGACTGTTAAAATTATTTGACTTAATTTCCTTCTTGTGCAAGCATATGTTCCCAGTGTATACTATGTAAAATACATACCTGATGATGCTTATTGATTTTTACCTGTTGTGTTTCTGGTTTGCACTTGAGCTCATAGGCTATATACATTGATGAATAAATCTCTTCTTGATGTTAGCTTTTTCTGGTCTCCCTAAACTGTAACTTATGATTGCTTACACGAGCTAACTGCTGTAAGAATAAGCTACATTCCCTTTTCCCAGATCGTATGTCATTAACTGTATCAGGATTTTATTTTGAGATAGTAAGAGTTGCGAACTTTGTGCAATTGGTAAAAGCATTTTCTGTAGGATTTGTACCACCAAGGATCAAGTTTAAGTGATTCAAAATTGAAACGTGTCGAAATATGCAAAAAATCATACAGGTAAATAAAGAAAGGAATATTCCAACATGAACTTTTGAATAGGTTTCCCAGTATAGGGTGCATCAGAAAATCAACCCAGAAACATATGACTGCCCTGTGAGGTTGCTTCACCCATATTCAGTATTTGTTGTTAAATGCATCTGTCAGTGCAAGAAACAAAAACAAAAAAAAGAACCATTCCATAACTGGTTAATAAAACAATGCATCCTAAAAAAATTTATTTTCCAGGTTGTTTTTGTTTGTGTCTTAAGAGTTTTTTTTATTTTTATACATCATTGCATCTGAAACTCTGGTAATTACCTAGTTTCTATTTTCTGGAGTGCTCATTTGTAACAAATTTTAAAATAGCAGATATTCAACATTTGAACAAGAATGATTTAAGGGCTAGGGGATTCTTTGGGGCGAATGAAATGCTCCGCCACATCTCGGCTGAAGATTTTCTCAGTCCACCTTGGCCACTAAACTAGTTGCAATATCAGGACTTCTATTATATTAGTTGTAGTTTCTGTATCGAACTATTTATGCTTGTGTTGTCTTCTTCTTTTAGAATTGACATTACCTTAGAGTCCTAGAGTTTTGTTGGTGTTTGATGAACTTTAACAGTACCTGTCATGCTTGTTTTTGCTTAAAATATATCCTTCACTTACTATGTAACTGATCTTTTTTTTTTTCGCAGCATTAATATATAGCCTTAGCACACAGGCCAACAGGAGGTCCAACGTGTGTTGATATGTTTTTAGGAGTACGAAGGCTTTAAAGAGCTAGTCACCAAGTAAAATGAACATGTCTCTGTGATGCTAGTGATGAAAGCAGCCTTAACATACCAATCTCGTTGGTGGCTTGATGGAACCACCAATGAGAAACGAGGTATGTGACACCCAAGCGCAAGCTGCCCAAGTGTAAACTTAGCCTTGTAGTCTGATGATACATATGTTGGTTGGAAATACTAGCATGTTATATGCTGCTGTTCCTTCAACACTTCGATAATAATCATAAGATCAAATATTACTCCTATTTTTTTTAGTCTATTGTGTTTTCTTTTTGATAAATAGTTTATCATGTTTTCAGATCATGGTTTTACACTCACTGTGATTTGATAACTTTTTATTCCTTGATTCTTTTGATTTTGTATTCCCCTTGTTTCCTTGTCTTGTTTTCTTTGATGATAATGATGCTGCAGGTTAGATTTTTTCTTCGTTCTTTTTCTTCACCTCTCTGATTTTAATACATGCTCTTTTGATTGGTAGTTCATCCTTTTTATTGTCTCAGGATTGTGCTGTTTAGTGCTTCCAAGTTGAATGGAGAGGTTTCTTTTCCTGCTGGTGTTTTAATTTTGCTGATTTTTTAATAAAAAAAAAAATGCTGTTTCATTTTCTGGTGTTGCTACCACCTTGAAGTAGGCTTCAAAAATAGATTTGTTTTTGGAGGGTGCTGTTGTTTTAATTTCTTTTGGGTTATAGGTTGTTATTATTATTTTTGATTTACCTTTGGTTTAAAAGCATATATGGTATTATTTTACAGCTTTGTAAGTATACAAGTTAAATAGTTTTTCCTTTGCTCTATATCCCTACTAACCTACTGATTCAGAAAGTCTAGAATTTTCTTTTCAAAAACAATTTACTTCAGTTCAATTCTGAATTTGGTCGTTATTCAACCTTGACTTGCCGTTGCTCTCAGTGCCCTTACCAATTACCATGCTCTGTCATTTATCATTTCTAAGTCCTTGTTATTAATAGGTTATTGTTTGGTTTCTTTTCAAAATCTACCATCGTGTCATACTAATTGCCATTTCAGCAAGTACAATTTACAACTCAACTCTTTTCCTTAGCCTTAATGTGCCTCAATTCAGCACTTTCTCCATTTTAATTTAACCATTTTGATTTTTTTATCATCAAAATGAATAAAATAGACTCTACATATAAAAACTCAATTCAGCTAAATTTGGTGCTCTTGTATTTCAAGGAGAAGATTTTTTTTAATAAAAATAAACAAATCACATTTATTTATTTATGTTGAGACTAATGTCAGCACATTAGTAATTTGCATACATGATCATCCTACAGTTTTTTGTTAGTCACCTCTATTAGGCCATGGTGGCATATTGTTCATGTAAGGCCTGACAACTCATCCTCGAAATTATCCCTATTTTGTGGCACTTGCGACAGATTTTGATCAAAGGCCAAGATCCTTCAAATAATGGCTTCTATCAACACTAGCTACAGCTTCTTCGCAACATTAGCTGCATCAAATTAAAATAATATTAGAAAAATAATACCACAAATAATACTAGAATTAATGATTGTTTATTTTAAAAACATCATTTATTTTTTTCAAACCAAATACTCTAGGTTATAATCTGCGTGTTTTCTTGTGAAATTGATTCTCCAGGTTATGAGGTTATGAGGTCCCCAAAAGTCCTTGATCACTTAGGGACAAGTGGTTAGGTTAAACAATGGGTAGAAATGTTTTCAGTTTTCTTATGAACGGATGCGTGACTAACATGTGTTGTACAATTTCATCCTCGTTACATAGATAGCATAATGTATGAATAGTTTGATCTTCTTTAAACATAAAAGCACCATAAACTGTTAGGGAATCGACCTCTTTGTCACGGGGTGAGAAATTCCTAGTTGTGTAGTTGCATGGGCTTTGGTTACTTGGCCAATGAGACAGCGACACGTGTGCAAAGAATGATATTTTATGGGGAATGCCATGAGACTTGAATGGGGAGCTGTCATGATACTTAGCTTTTGAAGCTAAGTAATTTGGAGCATGCCATGTTGGCAATTCTGAATTGCCAGGATGTTGAATACTTGTTTGATAAGCTAAGTGTGTTTGTATGTGTGTTTTGTGGGAGTCTTGGGATTGGTGTGCAACATGAGAACAGGTTGGCAATCCTTGTGCAGATGGGACACTTGTATGGCAAAGATGAGTCCATGTGTGTGTCTTTGTATTGTATGCATAGTATGATCTAGGAGTTCTAGAAGGTTTAGTTGGTTGTAGTCATTTGGTTTGTATGTATAAGGGGAGTGTTGTAAAGAGAAAGGCAGGTGAATGTTGGTGAGGATTAGTGAAAAAGAAACATTCATTCACTCAAACCGGCTCTTCTCTTTATCTATATTTTTGCTCTCTAATTCATCTTTGGTTTGTTCATAGAAGGGGATTTCTTAACTGAATTCTTGCTTCTATCTTCTCTATTTTCTTGTTCATATCCGGTTCCATGTTGGTTTGCAATTGGCTTGCCTGAGCATGCAGGTTCGCCGGAATCACTGTTCAGGCGCTATCACGGGCTTCACTGTGCAACTGGGCTTGCGTCTCTGCGAACTTGGTTACGTGCTTGGGCGGAGTCACGGAGGCTTTGAAATGGGGACTGTGAGGGGTGTAGTAAGCGCGTCCTGCCCCGCGTCGCAGCGCGTTGCCGCCGGTCCGTGACAGAGTGGTATCAGAGCCAACAACGCCATAGACGTGATATTGGTGTTGATCGTGGGGTGGAGCCAACATATCCGGGACGTCTTTGTTGCTGATTCCCTTGAAGAAGAAGCGAAGTGGTGATTTCGGCGCTGCGAGGAGACCTGGCAAGTCTTCGGTGTTGATTCTTGAAGGGGATGCTCAGTGATGAAGGTGTTTGAGTTGTGAACAAGAGAAGTCAAGAGATGAAGCCTTTGATGGACAGTCAGCCTGGTGAGTGTGCATTGGTATGGGACGGTGTACACCCAGCGTAGGGGTAGCCTTGTGATCGTGATTGAGAACTTGGGTACATGCATTTGGAGGAGACAAGAAATAGATGGGGGAGTCTACCTTGATTCTACCATTTGGAAGTTGGTTGTTCTTGGCGTAGAGTAGAGCGTGAGCTTCAACCAAGATAGCAAGTGTCTTTGCATTCTGAACTTCGGTGCATGGCGTGTAACTTGTCATCGAGGCGATTTGATGCTTGATTGAATGCAAAGCTAGTGTGAGGCGTGAAGCACTAGACTAACATATGATTACAAAATTTGGCGTGAGGCGTGATCGCGCTAGACCTTAGTATGGATGTGTTAGTGTGCAAGACTTGTGTGCACAACTGAAGTATGTGATGCTAAGTTGTGACTCAAGGTATTGGTGTTTGGGGGTGGCATCATACATGGGTGTGCAGCACACTACTTCAACACAAAGCATGAATGCAGTTGCACAAAATTTGGATGAGGGCTAGAGTCTCATAAGGCGTTGGCATGCACGCATTGCGGGTGCAAGGTCGGGGTGGCGGAGCACGAAGCCAAAGTGCAAGATGCTTGGCCTTGAGGACACAAGTTGAATCACAAAGCTAAGGTGCAAGGTGTGTAACATGACTTGTGTGTGAGGTATGTGAGTGACTCCATGTGATTGCAGGAACCTCAACAGTGCTGGGCAAGGTCAGGCCATGAAGGTCTTCACACCTACAACCAGAAGTTCTGGACCAACTAGTTGCAATGAGGGCATTGCAAAAGTTGGTGGGGGAGAATTGTCACGGGGTGACAAATTCCTAGTTGTGTAGTTGCATGGGCTTTGGTTACTTGGCCAATGGGACAGCGACACGTGTGCAAAGAATGATATTTTATGGGGAATGCCATGAGACTTGAATGGGGAGCTGTCATGATACTTAGCTTTTGAAGCTAAGTAATTTGGAGCATGCCATGTTGGCAATTCTGAATTGCCAGGATGTTGAATACTTAGTTTGATAAGCTAAGTGTGTTTGTATGTGTGTTTTGTGGGAGTCTTGGGATTGGTGTGCAACATGAGAACAGGTTGGCAATCCTTGTGCAGATGGGACACTTGTATGGCAAAGATGAGTCCATGTGTGTGTCTTTGTATTGTATGCATAGTATGATCTAGGAGTTCTAGAAGGTTTACTTGGTTGTAGTCTGACTGGTTTGTATGTATAAGGGGAGTGTTGTAAAAGAGAAAGACAGTGAATGTTGGTGAGGGATTAGTGAAAAAGAAACATTCATTCACTCAAACCGGCTCTTCTCTTTATCTATATTTTTGCTCTCTAATTCATCTTTGGTTTGTTCATAGAAGGGGATTTCTTAACTGAATTCTTGCTTCTATCTTCTCTATTTTCTTGTTCATATCCGGTTCCATGTTGGTTTGCAATTGGCTTGCCTGAGCATGCAGGTTCGCCGGAATCACTGTTCAGGCGCTATCACGGGCTTCACTGTGCAACTTCAGCGGGCTTGACTGCGTCTCTGCGGGCTTGGTTACGTGGCTTGGGCCAGTCCGGAGGCTGAAATGGGGACCGTGTGAGGGTGTAGTAGCGTCGTCCCCTCGCCACGCGCGTCGCTGGCGTTACGCTTGATCCGTGACATCTCGCTCCACTATCCACCTGAAGTGCGTAAAGTGAATTTACTAGAAGTTACCATTCAAAGTTATCCCTCATTCTCATGGCTTGTGTCTTGATCCATTTCTCATACCATATGTTTACGATGTCTCCCTTTTTTTTTTTTTTCGGTGAAAGCTGGAACACACGTGCAACTTGAGCTCATTTTTTAGCAATGAACCTAGCACCAATAAATCAAGAGGTCATTGGTACAATGGTCACCCTTTCTTGATCTGATTGTGTGATATATTGGCCTGCCCAGCCTTAGCTAATTTTGGTTCTATTTATATTGTAAAAAGAATTGCACTGTTTAATTCTCTTAGCTTGTGTTTGATAGGAGAATATCCCCAAATGAAATATTCCCAACACATTCCCCAATAAAAATTTTTCCCACCAAAAACTTTAATTTAAGTTTAAAAATATAATAATGACTCATCTACCAATGCATGAAAGCCACATAACTATCTTATCATTTAATATATTTTTTTAAAATTTCTCTCTAAAAAATTTAAAATTTTTTAAAAATTATTCCTAATATCAAGTGGGATATTCTCCTATCAAACACGAGCTTAGATTTAACATTAGGTTAGTATGCCCTTATTCATTTAATTAAAAATTAATTCCGAAAACAATCTGAATCTATTATAGCCCAAAACATCCAACAAAAAGTTGACAATTAACAGAGAACCTAAAAAAATTCAGGAAAACAGTCCAATTTCATTATTTTTATTAGCTTATCCATAATTTGTTCACAGTTACAGTTTAAAAAATTGTCATTGCATTTATAGATTCAAAGTAAAAAAAACATAAAATCAAGAACAAAACTGATCCTAAATCACAATCACCAAGATCTAGAACTCTCAATCAACCAACTTTTTACAATAATCTAATAACCATTCCACTTCTCTCCTATCTATTAAATCATTGAAAAAATATTGCAAAAGAAAACCACTTCCAATGCATGTATGTGGCGTTTCCAGGATCAAATGGCACGAAAGAATGAAAAAGCCAGCGATCAGGATAACCAAATTAAAGATTTTGCTGTAGCGTCCGAGCCATTAAACCGGGGAGAACATGATCATCCCCCAGAATTGGTAATGGACGCAAGAGTAACAACAACAACTACAAAATCTTGAAAGAAAAATAAGATGAAGAAAAAAAAACTAGAAAAAGGAACCGGTGGGTGCTCAGACAGCCAAGGGTTAGTCTTCAACTTCTGGTAGAAGGACCAGATCAGAAACTCTAGTCCACAGTTAATCATCATCATCATCTCACCCAAACCATTCCAAAACACAAGATACAAAAAGAAAAGAAAAAGAGAAGAGAAGGAGTCCGACGCCGAGAAGACGGTTCGAGATCAGAGAGGATGCGGCAATATATATAGAGAGGTGAAAGGGGCGTTAGGGTTTCGGATGAAGAGCGGAGGCGATTAAGTCAATTATCCACCTTCGGATTTTCATCCAACGGTATATATTTTTCTGTTTTATTATTTTAAACTTTTTTTTTTGGAAAAAAATAATGTTAATAATAGGATCAGTAAATAATTAAAATATGAAGGTAGTTTTAAAATGTTTTTTTTTTTTTTAGTTTTTTTTAGTTTGATTCATCAAGAAAGAAAGGAATATTGTTATAAAATTCTGAAGTTACATCTATAGCATAATTTTTTAATATGATTATTAATTAATAAATAAAAATATGTTAAATTTCACTTTACTTGTTTTAAATTTTTATTATTGCGTGATATGAATTCTTTCAAATAATAATTAACTACTCATTTTTTTAAATAATGCTCAAATTCCCACCATGTTTAGTTGGGGGTTATCCCCCCAACCCCCAACCCAATTTTTCATAAAAAAGATTTATGTCAAAATTTTTAATTAAGATTTAAAAATATAACCTATCAAAACACATCGGTGTTTTGGTTTAAAAATTCTCTCCAAAAAAATTCAAAAGTTTTCAAAACTTATTATTATCCCCAAGTGGATAACCCCAACCAAACACAACTTGTCTTTAGGGGGGTTGGTAGGGACGTAGTGTAATAATATTTTGGATGTGTATTTTGGGTGGGCCAGGGATTAATAGAAAATTTGTCTTTCTTTGAGTTACTATTATCAAGTTTTCAGTAATTTTTATTTAGGTTAAATACCCAATTTAGTCCCTCTATTATTACGATTTGTCCTTTTAGGTCTCTCTAATATAAAACGTGCCTTTTTGGTCTCTTTAATTTTACATTTGTGCCTTTTAAATCTTTCCTGTGAAGTTTATAGGGACCAAAAAGGCATAAAAAAATATAAATAAAGGGTCTAAAAAGGCTTGCGGATGGACTTATATTTCTCAATTGGGGAAATAGAGAGACCGAAAAGTATCAAATTATATTAGAAGGACCCAAAGGGACAAATTGTAATAATAGAGGGACTAAATTGGGTATTAGACCTTTTTTATTTATTTTGATTACAAATAAATAAATCAAAAGAACACCTCTTCACAGCCGTCCATTTTCTCAAATCTAACGGCTTAGATTATGATCCTCAACTCTCCCTCTGTGTTTTCTCCTCGACGAGCTCGCTTGGCGTAGCAATGGTGGGCAGGGGCAAGGTTCTGAGCTCTGCCCAGAAGGCGACCCGGAGCAGCAAGCCCAGGCTCCAGTTTCCGGTGGGCCGCATTTCGAGGTTCTTGAAAGTCGGGAAGCACGCCCAGCGTGTCGGTGCTGGTGATCCGGTCTACCTCGCCGCCGAGGTTTCCACACCTTCTCAATCTTCAATCTATTTCCTTCGGCCTCAACTAGTCTCGTTTTTTTCTTGATTTCTCTCGGATTTAGGTTTTGGAGTTGGTCGGGAACGCCGCGAGGGACAACACGAAGACTAGAATCGTGCCCAGGCACACCCAATCGGCAATGAGGAACGACGATGAACTGACGAAGCTTCTCGGCGCCGTCACGATCGCCAACGGCGGCGTGATGCCCAACATCCACAAGAAGACCGGCGCTAAGGATGAAAGCTAAGGATGCTTCGGTACCACCGTGCTCTCTCTGATTTGATGTCTTCTTAGTCTTAGGGTTTTTTGTCCATAATGTGCATATAGATCGTTCTTCATCTCTCCTTAGAACTTAGCGTCCTTTTGACCATCTATCTCTTTAGCATCAGTAGATTTCTTGTATTATTTAGTCATGGAATCAAACTGATGAATGATGATGAGCTCTAACTAGTTTTCTCTTGCCAATTGAGATTCAATTACTTGTTTTTTTTTTCTTTTTAACAATTCCTGTAACTTATTTTTAATATTGAAAAACATATATAAGAATATGCAACAAAACCAAAAGGACCGTTGATTATATGTTGGGTAATTCGGCACGATTGGTATATTCAGTTCGAGGCGAAATGGGGAAGTAGTTTGGGTAAAATTTGGTGACATGAAAGCTCCGAAATGCTTATACATTGTACGGTGAAAGTCGCTGATTTTGTTTAGGATTAAGGATGTTCCTTAACATCCCTCTGGACAGGGATTTATCCCCTATGTCAAAGAACATACAACAAATACACAAGCTTTGAGAATATCCGGTTCTTAGACGATGCTTTAATCAAGCTTATTCATACTACATGATAAGAAGACTTATTCTAGCAAATGCTTTTTCAAGCCTTCACAAACTCAAAAGGGAAAGGCCTATCAGTACTGAAAACCAACCATCTCTGACCATTCTCAATGACAATGCCCAAATCCCCACAAAGAGGTTTGCAAGTATCACATACAGTGGGACAAAATGAAAGCTTATAATAGGTACCCATAAACTCCTCTATCTTAAACCAGTTATCCAAAGTATCAATACCAGGGTTCCCTTTAACTCCACCAGAAGTCACGTAGTATCTCCCAGTTCCCTCTTGAGGACCAGTGAGTCTCCACACAGTGGACTGCACACATATTGTTCCAACTTCGAACTGTATGTTGATATCAGTGGCCAGGTTCACTGTCTTAGCTTTAGGATTCACCGGCGAGAAAGTCAGCGGAGAGCCTAAGTCAGCTCCGGACCGGGCTTGGCCGACGTCAAGTGGGCAGGATCCGTTCCGGCTTGCGAGGATAAGGCCTCCGGCGACATCTCGTGCGGCAGGCCTGATGTAGTACTGAACACCGGTCCTCACTGTTTTGCCCTCAGTGTCGAGGACGGCAGTTGCTGCGGATGCGGTGACAATGAGTGTGGAGAGGATGAGGATGATGGTGAAGGGGATGATCAGCTTCATGGTTTTAAATGGTGTGGTGATGTGCATGGAGAGGTGGAAGGGGTTGTTGGGTTTATATAATAGACATGGCATGCTTTGCTAACATAACAAGTAACTGCACGTTGTGGAGCTAAATTCAAACTAGTAGGCGGCTTGTGGCTGATCTGAGAGACGTAGGAGATGAAAGCATGAAGGACAAATTAGCGATTCAAAGTTCATTGTTCAAAGTTTCAAACAATGAGAGGTTGTTGATCTTCAATCTTCAAGACTTCAACCTACGTGTTAAGGATATTTTTATTTTTTGAGAATATATATAGTACTCTAGTATATACAATTCATTTTCGTTGTGGTGGATATCCAGATCATCTTGCTATATAGGGTCAACAATTAAAGGGACGTACCTTGAAAACTCTATATTCAATTTGTTCTCAACCAACAATATTTGACACGTTTGTATATTCCCTAGAGGCAGTGTTAGTTCTAACATATCCCTTGACGACTTATCCATAGAGAATTATGATCCCAGGAACTGAATCAATGGGATCATATCATTATATATTCTTTTAGTAAACAGATAAAATGACTTACAGACGATTATATAAAGATTTCAAAATTATACAGTAATCATATGATAATTAATGGAAATTTTTTTTGATGACTTCATTATCATCTGTTGTTTCCTCACTTTTTCAACTGCTGATGTGAGTGATATTGAAACACCTAAAAGGAAATCCTACTGATTGGAGTGTTCACCGGTTTCTTTGTACGAAAGAAAAATTATAGACTTTTAGGGCGGTGCATATCACCAATGTCTTTAGTTTAGTTCAGAGTCCTTGTTCTAAGTTACAGACTAATTAATTTAATACCAAATCTAGTTGTTTTGGAGAAGTATTCAAATATACCACGCCTCTCAACATTAACTCAGCCGCCTACTTCTTGTCTCCATACTACCTATGACCTGTGGATGCTTGTCAACCTCTCCTCTCCATGCAGTTGCTTTCAAAAAACCCCTTTATAAACCCACACATCATACCATGAATTATATCCCACATTGCATAGATCTCTTCACCATCACCATGAATTATTACCAGCTCCTTCTCCTCACCATCCTACTCAGCTCCATTTGCAGCTCCAGCACGGCCATAACCGAAGTAGTTCTCGACACCGATGGCAACATACTCAAACCCGGTTTAGAGTACTACATCAGGCCTGCAGCTCGAGACATCGCCGGCGGTCTCATCGTCGCTAGCCCGAACAACTCTTGCCCACTTCTCGTAGGCCAAGCTCGGTCTGGAGCCGACTTAGGCTATCCAGTGATCTTCTCACCTGTGAACCCTGATGCTGAGACTCTGAACCTGGGCACTGATACTAACATTCAGTTCCAAGTCATCACAACATGCATCCTGTCTAATGTGTGGAGGCTCATTGGTTCTGAGGATGACACTGGACGGTACTATGTGAGCACTGATGGAGTTAAAGGGAATCCAGGTATGGATACTTTGAGCAACTGGTTCAATGTTCAGGAGTACATGGGTTCCTATTATAAGCTTGGGTTCTGTCCTGGTGTTTGTGACTATTGTAGGCCTGTGTGTGGGGATTTGGGTATTGTTATTGTGGATGGTCAGAGGTGGCTGGTTTTGAGTGACCAGCCTTTTCCTTTTGAGTTTGTCAAGGCTTGATGAGCCTTAATGCTGTCTGTGTGGTGGTTGTTAAAGATAAGGATGATATGTACGCATGCATCCAATTTATGATGTTAAGGAATAAGGATGAATAAGACTATAAGAGTCTGATTTATAGTATTAATATGCTTGCCTTATATTCTCATGTGTTATTATTATTATTATTATTATTCTTTACTGGTGGAGACTTTTTATTTTCATGAATACATAAATTCTATTTTTTAAAAAGAAATATATATATATATATATATAACCTAGATTTTCACAGAAGAAAGACAAAAAAAAAATGTTGTTATTTTGAATTTCTTTTTTAAAATTTTTTATTTTTAGTCGTGTTTGAATGAATGGTTAGAAGGTACTGCTAATATAAATTTTGAACAATTAAATGGTATTTTTAAATTTGACCGGTTAAAATATCATTTAACTTAAAATGTATTAACCATTGAGATCAATATATTGAAATCATTGTTCAATATTTTTTTATTAACAATTGAAATGAATCCATTTTAGTCTAAGTATGAGAGATGAAGGAGAGTGGCTAGAAAGGGTGGTAGTCACAGGTTAACCATTTTAGGTATTTAGGTTCCATTTTCGGGATGATGGGATGATAGATGAAGATGTAACCCATAAAATCAAAATTTGGATTTGAAATGGAGAAGTGTCACGGGGTGTTATGTGATAAAAGATCTAACAAAAATAAAAGGGAAAAATTTATAGGGTGAAGTTAGACCGCCATGATATCTGAGAGCGAGTGTTGGGTAACTAAAGTTCAACATATGCATAAGATGAATGTGGCGAAATGAGGATGTTAAGGTGGATGAGTAGTCATACTAGATTGGACAATTGGACAAGATTAGAAATGAACACATTCAAATGTATTGCCAAGACGCCGCACCAATCAAAGATAAGAAATCTGAGAAGAGCCGTTTAAGATGGTTTGGATGACTTGCACGGAGACCCCAGGTGCTTCCAGGTTGAAAATGTGATAGTTTAGTTGTAGAAGGTAAGAAGAGGGGTAGAGGTAGGCTTGGGATTACGTGGAGAGGTGGTGTCTGGGACCTACGTTATGTTAGATATTGGCCGGATATTGCTTTTGTGAGGCGGCAATGGAGACAAAAAATTCATATACCAACCCCCACTTAGTATAGGGATTACTAATAAATCTGGCTAAAAGGTTTTCCTTCATTAAGCTTGAACTTTGTTTGTAGGGATCTCGCTCGCTTCTAACATCCCAATCTCTCATATAATTATTTGTTGTTATTATTATTTATCTATGTATTTTTATTTTTAATTTTATTTCAGTTTATTTATTTATTTTTATTTCATATTTGAGAGCGACATGAAGACAGAGAATCCATATAGCTGACCCCATCTAGTATGGGATTAAGGCTTAGTTGTTGTTGTTGTTGTTGTTGTTGAATGGAAATGAATCCATTAGGAAAAAATTAAAATTAAAATTCCATAAAAAATTTTGGAAATTTTTTTATATATAAAAAAAAAATGAGGAAGGTGTTGACGCTAACATGTGCTTTTCCTTGGAATTGAAGCAAATCTAAATCAATGAATAAGAGATTGGTTGAGATGATTGGTCTTAATAGAGTAGGAGTATTTGGACACCAACACAGAGCCAGCTTAGATCCAGGTTCTAGTTTGGATACATTTGGGTTAGAGGTAAATAGGTGCAAGCTGTTAGAATGTTTTTGACACCTATAAAAGATTGATCTCCACCAAGCTGTTAGATGACAATTGAATCTCCATCCAAAATGGTGCCACGTGCACTTTGAAATTATTTACCCATAACCAAAAGTTTTTATATTTATGAAAAATATCTTTTCAATTTATCAAGAGACTCTTATTTTCAAACTAATTACACTATACATGTTAGGGATTTGTTGAAAAATCAGAGGACATTTACTTAAAAAAATGAAATAAATTCTAAGGGACATTGAGGTAATTTTTCCCTTCTATAAATTGCATTACTGTAATGGAAAACATATGCTTTGTCTGAATCCATGAAGCTCAGAGACGCCGCTGGGTAGCCAGACATGGCGATCACGAACGCATGGCCACGCTTCCCTTCTCCAAAGTCCACGCCCTCCTCCAAAGGTCGACAACCATCTCTCACATCCTCCAAGTCCACGCGCAGCTCATCACCAATTCCCTCTTCTCCGACCCACTGTTCCCCAGCAGACTCCTCCTCTCCCTCTGCGAATCCACGGGTCTCTCTTGCTCCCAATCGCTCTACGCCGACCTCGTCTTCTCCCAAATTCCACGCCCCAACACCTTCACATGGAACACCATCATCAGACTCCATGCTATCTCCTCAAACCCCAGCCGCGCCCTCCTCCTCTTAGCCCGGATGCGAAGAAATGGCGTCCCTACCGATAGCTACACCTACCCGTTTGTTCTCAAGGCACTGCGGTTCTATGCCCGGGGAGTAAAGAAGGGGTGGCAATCCATGGGGAGACTCTTAAGATAGGGGCGATGTGGATTTGTTTGTTAGGAATGCTTGGATTAGCTTGTATTGCAGGTTTGGTGATGTTGCACAGGCTCGGTGCCTTTTTGATGGGTTTTGTACGAAAGATTTGGTTTCTTGGAACTCCATGATCGCTGGTTATGTTAGCTGTGGGGAGATTTTGGAAGCCCGTGCTCTGTTTGATGAAATGCCTGTGAGAGGTGCATTTTCTTGGGCTGTTTTGATTGATGGGTACGGGAAGAAACTCGGGGATGTTGGTCGTGCGCGAGAGTTGTTTGATGAAATGCCTGACAAGGATTTGGTGTGTTGGAATTCCATGATTGATGGGTATGCTAGCCTTGGGGAGATGGACACTGCACGGGATCTGTTTGAAGCAATGCCTGAGAGGAATGTGATCTCCTGGAGCATCCTCATTGATAACTATGTTCGGTTTGGGGTACCCGTAGAGGCTTTGAGACTATTTCAGCGGATGCTTTCAGAGGGGATGAAACCTGATAAGGTTTCTGCGGTTGGTGTGATCACAGCATGCGGCCAGTTGGGTGCTCTTGATCAAGGACATTGGGTGCATTCTTTTCTGAAGAAAAACAAGATCATGTGCGACGTTGTGGTACAAACCGCGCTTGTAGACATGTACATGAAGTGTGGGAGTTTGGACCTTGCAAGAAGACTTTTCGAGAGCATGACTGAGAGGAGTGTTGCTTCTTGGAATGTGATGATAGTGGGGCTAGGGAATAATGGGCATGGAACTGAAGCTGTTGAGCTTTTCTATCTGATGGAACGAGAGGGAGTGTTGATGGATGATCTCACTTTACTTGGTGTACTTACAGCTTGTACTCATGCAGGCTTAGTTGATAAAGGATTGAGCATTTTTGATAGAATGATGATTGATTGCAGGATTGCACCAAAAGTTGAGCATTATGGTTGTGTTGTAGATCTTCTAAGCCGTGCGGGGCGATTGCATGAGGCTAGAGATATTATTGAGGCCATGCCTATGAAACCCACCTCTACTTTGTGGGGATCTTTTCTTGCTGCTTGTCGGAATCATCGAAGTGTGGACTTGGCAGAACTTTCAGTCAAGAGGCTTGCAGAACTTGGAGCTGATGATTCTGGGGTTTATATACTCATGTCAAATATTTATGCTGATGAGGGAATGTGGGATCATGTATCAAGGATAAGGAGGTTTATGAGGGAGAGGGGGATGAAAAAGGCTAGCGGACGAAGTGTGATAGAGGTGGATGGTGGTGTGTATGAGTTCGTAAACGGAGACAGCTCTCATCCTCTTAAGGTTGTGATATTTGCAGTAATCTCGAGTTTGTGCAATCATCTCAAAGACAGAATTGTATCATCATGAGCAAGAGAAGCTTTTTAGCAAACTTTTATCACTAAAAAGGAGACGGTTTACATGGACGTTGAAGCATGGCAAATCTTTTGTTTGTATGGACCTTTGCTATCCCTTCTAATGACTAATTCATACCTCGATGAGTCTAGAAGCAACATTTCAGGGGGAGCAAAGAATGACTACATAATTACTTTCAATTGTGTCAAATGAGTAATGTGTCCTTACTGAGGATATAGTAGTTCCCATCAATTATATTTGGACCCAGCCTGTGTTATTTAATATTTTTATTCAAATTCATTTGAGGTTTTTGCAGGTGTATTTTTGAAAAATATCCAAATTTATATAATAATTTGAGAAAGTATTACTATTGTTCACTAAAGACAATATGTCAGGATGGCCGAGTGGTCTAAGGCGCCAGACTCAAGTTCTGGTCCTCGTGAGAGGGCGTGGGTTCAAATCCCACTTCTGACATTCCTATCTTAGGATTAAATTTTTGGCTTAATAAAAATAAAAATATTAAAAGTTCTTTAGAAATCTCTCAAAATAATTTCTACTATAATAAAACTTGATTAAATTTAGTTTTTCTCACCAACTCCTAATTTACATAAAATTTTAATATTGTGTTTTTTTCCCTTACAAGCTCACTGTTTTGCACATAACTCCCAATTGAGTTTTTTAACATGAGTTGACGAATCTTTTGCTTCATGAATTTATCTCTATTTTTTCTAATAATAATTTTATTATTAAATTATCAAATACAATATAAAAAATTTAAATCATATAAAAATATGTCATTAACTCAAATAAATTAAAAATTAAAAAAACTTCGGAATTTTGACAATATTTGCGTAGTATGGGGTTTTATTCGCAAAAAGGAAAAAAAAAACTTTTCCAACTACGTACATAGCATAGCCCGCCTTCGCCCTTCTCACTCTAACCCTAACCTTAACATGCCGGCGCCACCGACGTTGCAGCTTCTCACGCCGGAGACGCTGTTGGCGTCCGGAAAGGGTTCAGAGCGCCTGAGCTTGCCGGCGCTGCAGTCGAAGATGAAGTGCGACCCGGAGGGCTATGAATCCGAGCTCGTTCTCCTCCGCCGTCACTTTGGCTCCTCTCTCCAGCTCTTTCGGCACCAGTCGGCCCTGGCCCCTTCCTCCGACCCTGCGATCGCAAAAGACCTCGGTGATTTCGCTATGTTTCTTGCCCACGTCTCACCCTTGTACCCCTCCCACCTCGCTGATTTCCCTGGCGAGCTTATGGACTTGCTTCGGTCTGATGCTGGCTCGTTGCCTTCGTCTCTTCGGTGCCATCTCGCGCAGGCGCTCATTCTTCTTGTCAATAGAAAGGTGAGTTTCATGGATGGATAAAAAGTTTGTTAGGTCCAAGGTAGTGTTTTTCTGCTTGATTATTGTCTTGGTGCATTTGGGGATATAGTAATTTGTATTTTATATTTGGGAATTGGCTTTGGTATAGTAGACTATATCGAGTAGTTTTGAATTTTGATTAGATAGTTATTGTTAGCTTGGAATTTTGAACTTTGACATTTGAAGTAGAACCAGAAGTTGGTTGCTAGTTATGAAAATTTTGGTTTGTTGTGGGTTCTATCTGAATTTCGGAAGAGTCTGTGTTATTTGTCTGCTAATTATGAAGTTTAATGGCTTTTGTTCTTGTTTGGTTGTACCTGAGTGATCTACTTTCCCTGCTATACTTTGAAAATTGTTGAAAGAGTCTGAGACGAATTTAAGTGAATTATAAGGCCACTATTTTAATCCTTGTGTAATTATTGGTGTTTAACTAGTGCTGTGTAATAATAGCTTGGTTCAATTACCATAACTCTGTTAACTTAAATCATTTATGCATAACTGCTATTGTTAGTTCATATATTGCTTATTACGAATGAGGGGCAAAATGTCTCAAGTTATTTTATATTTTTGTTGAAGCAGCATAAAAAATTTACCACATAAGGGATTAATTGGCCTTAGAAAACAATCAACCATTTCTATCCTTATTAGAAATCTAATTGACTCACTCTCTATTCTTATGAACATTCATTTGGTGGTGATTATGATAAATGATGGGTCAAATAAGATGAAATGAAGATATTTATTGTCCCTAAAGACTGCAATTTCCAACTCTAAGGTGGAGAGTTGGCAGGGAGGCTTTATGTAATAAGATAGGCATGCCATGCTGTTTCGAAATTAAGAGTATTTTTTTCATCTATTATATATTAATTGCTAAGTATATATTGAAGAAAAGATCTCAGAAGTCTTTCTTGGAATGGCACATTGTTTCTTGTTTAGATATTTGTTTGAATAATTTGTCATATGTGTTCAATTATTGTTACTCTCAAGTTTATCAATTTATTACGATGTGCCAGTTAACACTGAATCACACGTGATGATTTTGGATATTTTTTCTTACCTATTTCTGAAAAACCCTTATGCACTTCTTAACTGTTTGTCACTGTTCTGTTGGCTTTTGTATATATGCAGTTAGTTGGTATTGAAGAAACTCTTGAACTGTTTATGGACCTTCAAATTCTAGGTGACCGAACTCTGAGGAAACTGGCCTTTTCCCATGTTGTTCACAGCATCCGACGCATGAACCAAAAGCATAAAAATGAGGCCAATAACCGGAAACTGCAAAACATCTTATTTTTTATGCTACAGGTCTGCAATGCTCTGATTAATTTAGTATATACCCTTTCATATTGGCTATTTATTATAACAAATTTATCTCACTAGTCTACCCATTGATTAACCTCTGACATTTTTTTATTTTTTAGAAGGAGGATGAAGCAAGGGCAAAAAGGGCTCTTGTTGTTCTTTCTGATCTTCATCGACGCAGGGTGTGGTTTGATGATCGGACAGCTAATGCCATTTGCACTTCATGTTTTCACTCGTCTTCTAGGTACTTATTGTTCATCTTTTATCCCAATTAATCACAGTTTTGTATTCATCCAATTTTCTGCAATCAGGATTATGATATCTGCTCTTTCGTTCTTGCTTGGCTATGACCAAGTCGAAGAAGAAGATGACAGTGATGATTCTGATGGTGAGGATGACACAACTAATCAAAATGCACAGATACTTCTCAGTAGGGAAGCTGTTTACAAGGTCTTAAAATTCTGTTCCTCTTTTTTTTAAATAAATAGCTACATAACATGACAAATTGTGCACTACTTTTGTTGAAATCTGATTCTTTTGCATTATGTCCTTATGCCCTAGTGTACAGAAAAGCTTCAGATGTCTGATCTTCTTCCTTGTTTATATATTCCATTTACTAAATTGTTTTAACACATTCTTAGGTGAAGATAGTAGGTGTCTGTTATTGCTAAAAGGGCCCTCTTTCATTTAGCATTGCAACTAAAATCCATCTCCTTGATGGGTAGTGGTTATTTTTCTTAATCAGAAGATATGATGTTTTTTACTTAGGCTGATTATGACTAAATAGCAAGTAAAATTTTTAATATCTTTTCTAGCAACTGAGAGGTTAAAGTGAAGTTTTACTGGTCATTTTGAAAATTCATGGTTCATGATTTATAAATGGATGAGGCTTGCTTATCTGGAATTTGAAATATCAATGTACTTAAAGGACCTTGAGAAAGGATTTACATTACATAATTGTCATGTATGACACAGGCACTGATGCCAGACATGCAAAAACAGGTTCAAACTTTGAAGAAATATTTATTGATGGATTTAAAAATGCTTCTATTTTGGTTTTGGCTTGCAATGGGAATGGTAGACAAGGATAATCAATGATAACCACATGTTACATGTTTGTATGAGAAAGGAAAAACAACTATTTGTTGCAGGTGCAAATTGGTACTGCTTCTACACTACCTATGCATTAACTGTAAAGCTACAGATTTTTAGTTCTAGGTCAAAGATCCAACAAATTATCCTTTAGTAATTATACTTCAGATGTAAATGCATATAGTTCTTGAACGTGTGGGTGCTCTCCGATTTATGATTTTTTTTGTTTGGTATTATATTCTTCTAGACACGATGATAGTTGACACTGGTGTCTAGCAGGTAACTGTTTATGGATTTCTTCTTTGAGAACTGGAGGTTGAACCATTAAGTTGACCTTCTTGAATTTCTGTTGGAGGTGGTGTCAGAATAATAAACTTCATTACTGCATATTAGATGGTGCAATGTTTTCAAGACTTGATTTTTTTGTCTCTCATTTACTTTCTTATTGGAATGCAGGCACATCACAAGGGTACAACTTCCAGCAAGAAAAAAAAGAAGGCAAAGTTGCAACGTGTTGCTCGCAGCATGAAAAAGCAGCAACGTATTTCATCGGAGAACAATTCAAATTGGTATTCTCCACTTGCACATCTACAAGATGCACAGGTGAGTGCTTATTGTATTTGAATTTTTGGATTTGATTCATGTTACTGATGGGCTACGTAAACATTTTTACTTTGTTTCTTCTAGGGTTTTGCAGAGAAATTGTTCTCTCGTCTTCAGAAATGCAATGAACGGTTTGAGGTACTGCCCTTGATTTTATTAAATGAGTTCAAAATTTGAAGGTCAGTGAATGATGCACAACTATAATGACGCTAATCAAATTGTCAAGTATATTTTGCTCTAGAAAGATGTGTTTAGTGAAAACTCACCCTTTTAGCATTATTAGTATTTTTATAACAAAAGGGTTTTAATGATAAAACATTTTAAAATTAAGGTACATCAAGTCAAGATGGTGTCTATCGCTAGGCTGAACTTCTATAGTTTGTGAAGTTTCGTTTTTTTGTAGTTAAAGATTAATTTAAGCACAAGTAATCATTTCCAGCTTTTTAGAATGTAATTGTCCAGTGCATGTCATTGCATCATAAAACAACTAGTTTGATCACCAGAATGATCAATATACCATGTATATATTATCCAAGTTTGATAAATTAATTTTTATGTACACGGCTAACCTAATTTGATGTAAAACAATTGTTAATTTAGAGTTTATTTGACTCATAAAACCTAAACTGATGCTGCCTTATTCAACCTCAGTTTTGTCTGTTTGGATTTGATTCTTAATCCTTTCTCAATCTGTTATATCATGACACCAAATTTCAGAATAATGGAGTTTGTGTTGGGGGTAGTGCATAGTTTGTGTATATCATGTGCATGACCGTTTACTTGCTTTACCATTACCGTGTACCATAACTATCCCATCCTAGATAATAGGTTTTTTTTTTGTTCTCTGAAATTATGAAGTTAATTTCATTTTTATTGCATCCTTTCAATGTTGTTTTATATAATCATCTTCAAGGATCAGTATATTCATTTTGTGTTAATTATTACTCTAACTAAAGAAAACAATGGCTAACTATTTTGTAGGGACCAAAAGAATTTGGTAAGTATTAGATTCTGCAATTCAATCTATACTTTTGGTTTAATAACTTTGTGGAAGCATGCCAATTAGAAATTTGTATAGTCAATTAGATGAGTGGTAAAAGCTGGCGAATATTGAAGGTTTGCACTTTTCATAGTGGTAGGATTTGTTAGAATCCTCTTTCTAATATTATTATCGACATTATTGACATGAAAATAGATGGATTCATGTGTTCTCTATGCCTTATGGCTGATAGAAGAAGATGCTTCAACATTTTTACCAGTTTTTATGTTTTACAATATGTCCTCATATGCCAACTACTCATTTACTTCAAAATTTTTATCCAGTCCATTCTTTTGCTATTGTGTCGAATACGTATAATGTTACATCAACTAAATTATAAGATGTTTCTCGAATCAATTGCTTAGCTCTCTTATTAGATGCTTACATGCTTCAATCCAAGTCAAGCCTCTTTTGATGATGGTTATTTATGGTTGTTGATGTTTGATACACCTTATCCATTTGATTTATGAAGAAAATTGTGCTTACATTTCAGGTTAAGATGATGATGTTGAAAGTACTTGCGAGAACTGTGGGGATGCATCGATTAGTTCTACTAAATTTCTACCCATTTCTTCAAAAATACATTAAGGTATGGTGGGATAAACATTGGTTCATAAATTCTGATTTATGAAAGATTCAAGTTATGATATTGTGTGGTTGTGCTTGGTTCTTTTTCAGGCCCAACAACGTGACGTCACAAATTTGCTTGCTGCTGCAGTGCAGGCTTGCCATGATCTGGTTCCTTAAATCATTCTGTAATTTGAAGAATTTTGTTACTATTGCATTGAGTAATTTTCTAATCTTAATTATTTTTATGATTAGGTGCCTCCTGATGCAGTTGAGCCGCTTTTCAGGCAAATAGTAGATCAATTTGTTCATGATCGTTCTCGTACAGAGGTATTGCACAATATCCATTGGCCAGTTATGGTTGCTATTTTTGGGTTCTTAGTGGCTTGAAATTTAGTATGACATTTGTGCTCAAGTGATCTTTGTTTTTTCTCTTTGCCAGGCAATTGCTGTTGGATTGAATGTTGTAAGAGAAATTTGCCTTCGAATGCCTTTGGTGTGTCTTCACTTTATACTCCACTTATGCTTCTTATTTTTTTTTTGTTGCCATTACTTCATTAGTTGCTCTCTAGTGTCTGCATGCAAAATCTATTTATTCTTAGAAATATGTGAGGCTATTTTATTTATTAATTATCTTGAAGTTTAGTATCTTGCTTTGCTTTTCTTTCATTTGTAATCATGTTGGAACTAGGGCATTGCAGAGGATGATGAAAGATGCATTTATTTGTAGGCAGACAAATTTGTAACCATCATATGCTCTACTTCTATTTGATATTAATTTTTTTTTCTGCCCTCCCAGTTAATGAATGAAGATCTTCTTCAAGACCTTGTCCTATACAAGAAGTCACATGAAAAAGCAGTTTCAACTGCAGCTCGCTCCTTGGTCGTGCTATTCCGAGAGGTTTAATTGGCAAATCTACAGTTCATTTATTATATAGAGATATGATGGTATTTTTATGAAGAAAATACATTTAATTTGATTCCAGATCTGTCCTTCTCTATTGGTCAAAAAAGACCGAGGCCGACCTACTAACCCAAAAGCAAAACCAAAAGCATTTGGAGAAGTAAATGTGGAAACCAATGTCCCTGGTCTTGAGTTGCTTGAAAATGATGGTGACTCAATGTCTGAGAGTTCAGATGATGAACTTATTACTTCTAATGATGAAGATGGTCTGCCGCAGTCCACTCTTGATTCTGGAGATAACATTGAAGCTCTCTGTGAATCAAAAGAAAATAATGGTAGTGTAGAAGATGCTGAGGAAGGAGAAGCTGCAGTTTCAGATGAAGAAGAGGATGATGAAGATACAGATAAACTGATGGATGACACTGGTATCATAAGTGATGGCTGTAACAGTGACGGTGATATGGATGATGATGATGATGATGATGATAGAGATGATGATGATGAGGAGGAGGAGGAGGAGGAGGAAGAGGAAGAAGAAGAATTAGCTGAGAAATCCCATGCAGAAGCATCAGACAGTGAAGATGATATTGAAGAAGAAGAAAATGATGAGGAAGAAAATGGCATGAAGAAGTCTAAATCACAGAAAAGGAAGTTTGGTGATTATGTTGGAAAACTAAATGATACCAGTCTTCGGGCTTTAAAGAGACTGGCAGGATCTAACATGTCATCAATTCCATCAGAATTAGACAGAGAAATTCTTTCTAATGAAGACTTTCAAAGGATCAAAGAGTTAAAGGTATGAAGACTGGAAGTCATATCCTTTAACAAATGGCTCTTCAGTGTTAAGTCATTCTTTCGTTTAGGGTTGACTATTTTATTTTTGTAAGGGAGCTTTTAAGTGAATATGTTGTTTTATGTACTACGATAATTATGGTTCGTTGTTTTATGTACTACGATAATTATGGTGATGGGAACTCTGACCTATTGGAGTCAATCCTTTCAGGCAAAGAAAGAAGCGAAGCTTGCTTTGTCTCAACAAGGTCTTCTGCGAAAGGGTTCAGACTCAAAGTCAGCAGCATTCAAGCTTCCATCATCTGAACAACTGAGTTTAAAAGCGCAGGATCCAGCTAAACTTGAGGTGTGCTTTTATTTTCTTTTCTATATTCATGGTACCTATTTGTATTTTCCTGCTCTATCATCTTATCATGAACTATGGAAGCAAATTTACCTGCAAAAATGATGCATCTAACATGGTCCTTAAGGAAGGCGATGGGAAAAATTGATATGTTTCATCCTAAGATTGTGCTTGCTGCATTGACAAATAATTCCTATTTCTGTTCTTTTCTCTGTTAACCTCCCTGTGATTTCCTAGAAATATCCATATCATCTATTTTTAACACCAAAAAGACTTCATGATATATTTTTTTCGGGTAAACACTTTATTGCAGCCATTTTCCCCACTCTTGTTCAACTCTTTTTTAGGACTTTTGCTTCACCTATTTTTCTTTCCAACCAAGTGGCTCCAAGTTACCTCCGCCTCAAACTATTTGCAAGTACTCATTATAATTTTGTATCTGAGAGTAATCATTTTGTCATTTAATTTTGTCTGTGTAGATTCATGTAAAAAGAAAGCTTAGCAAGGAGGAGAGACTTGCGTTAGTTAAAGCTGGAAGGGAGGACAGAGTGAAGTACCAGGCCCGAACTGCAACCAAGCAAAATAAGGTATATACTTCATGGTGTTGCATGCCTTTATTTTTAACCTGGTCACCTTTTAGAGGAACTAGCATGTGCATCCATCAGTACAAATTCCAGTCCTTGTACAGTGAGTCAGCAATTTGGCACATGCAGTTTGATTTAATTTTACTTCAAGGATACATATCTGTTACAAGGAGGCCTAAGCCATCGAGACCTGTTGCTGGTAATGGCAAGCAATTTCGCTAAAATGCTTTCAAATGATAGAATAGAGGCACTATATTAAAGAGAAAAATGATAAACAAGCAATACTCCATCGCCAAACACCCTTCTTAAGATAGCATTAGTGGCATTTGTGTAGCGAGTGGATGTCGTAGCAACACAACCTTATCCTTTCGATTGTTACTGATCATTTTATGAACCTTGGTTAATAGACTGGTGGACTTAGCAATCGTCAGAAGGAACACAAGAAGGCAATGCCTCTTGCTGCCAAAAGAGCGAAGGTTGCTGTTCTGCTCGCCAAGAGAGAAAAGGAAGCAGCAAAGGAGAGCTGGCAAGCAATTCAGGGGAAAGAAAGCATGGAAGTGAGTCAATTACAGTAGTACCATTTTCACCAGGTTTTGTTAAATCCCAATTTTGTTTTCCTTTTCTCTCCGTCTTTTTGGTAGTTCTAGTTTGAATACACACCGGCTATGATGTGTGTCCTGGTCAAATTATTACACATCTTTAGTTTTCACTGATGTTTTTTCTTCAACGATGTAATTTAACTGTTTTTCTTAGTAAATGTCATGATATCGAGGATGAATTTACTTGTCAATCTGTCAAAGAGGAGCCTCTATTGGTACTTTATTACCATAGGACAAGGTTTCATTTGCTGAGACTAAACATAGAACTGGCTCCCCCTTGGATTTATGATTTTTTAATAAAATTTTATCTTAATTGTTTGAGTTCAAGGGCAGTATTGATGGCAACCCATTGAAATGAATTAGATATGCTACCATGGAAATCTTCTGAGCATCCAGTTTTTGCAGTTTATTGATTAGTCTGGACAAACTCGGTTGGGAAAAATTGTGAAGTTAATGAGTTACATTGATGAAATATATCCTTTAACCTGAATTTAGACTTCAATAACCATGTACTTAAAATGAAAAACAAGTGTCAGACGTTTGATTTAGCTTTATATGTAATTTATCTATATTTATGCTCAATCGTCTGAATTTTCAATTTACTTTGCCTATTATTTTTGCTGTGCTTCTTCATAAGATCAAGGGAATGAAAAAGAAAGTAAAGAGCACATGTTTGGTATGAATCTCACCATGGGAAGCAATAATTTAGGCTATATGTAGATGTTTATAACAAAGGTATGCTCCAAATTCCTCCAATGTTCATACATTGATTTCCCAGTTCCCAGCCAGCAAAGTCGGCATTCAATGCTATTGATTGCTTCACTGAATATCTAAGTAGTTTATCAAGAACACATTTAATTATTTTCCCATTCTATTTGTGGGTTCCGGGGGCAAGCAGGTCTGGTTCCGTACAGTTCAGTTTTCACATGTTTTGAAACAGAAGGGGATTTTTTTTTATAAAAAAAAAAAATTCATGTGTGTTTTTTTTTAAAAAAAATTCAAACTAAACTTACTCAAATTTTGTTGGCTTGATTTAATTTGGGTTCTTCATAATATGAAATAATATTTTATGTAAATAAAAATTGTGAATAAATGAGGTGAGTTGGAACCATTTATCTAATCTAAATCTGAAATACCATTTATCATAATATGAACTCTCATATTTTGAGAGTGTTCAGAGTATCACCACACTCTTCCCCAACAATCAAGTGATCTATTGGTATTTCGGTTCTCGCAAGAATTCCAACAACCAAGAGGTCTCAGGCTTAATTCACATGTGAGAGCATATTTTTGGAAGTGTGAGCAGTGGTTGTGACAGGTGGTCTCAGTGCTCACGTGTGTGTGAGCCATGTCTTCATGTCTGCTCCGTTGAGGTTTATGCACACTTTTGGTTTCTTAATGACTTGTCGCTCAAATTATCACAAAAAAAAAAAAAAAATCTCTTTTGAGATGTGTGTGATGGATGGATAAAGTAGCATCCATGCAAGTAGTTCTCGCTCTGAATGCTCCCATCAATACATCATTTATTGTCACAACCATCCCATCCTTTCTTGTCAAATTGCTACATGCTCCTCCAATCCAAGTGCCAAACATTCCACTACACAACTCTCTCACTAGTAACTCGATAATGCTGCTGCATCTCTCCTCTCCTAGTACTTGATTCATGGATGTTATCCATGTGGAACATGGAAGGAAGAAGACAGAGGAGAGGAGAGAGGACTCCCACAGTACTGTGGTTTGCACTGAAGAGGTCCATGCATTGCAAGTCTGAGCCATCAGAAGTTCATGACCCAAAGGCAGGGGGGAAGCTTGGCTCCATACTGACAAAGAGAGCAGGACGATCAGGGTGCTCAAGGTCCATAGCTAACCTCAAGGATGTCATCCATGGGAGCAAGAGGCATTTTCAGAGGCCAGCAAGCTGCAGCCCTAGGTCCATTGGGAGCAGTGAGTTCCTCAACCCAATTGCTCATGAGGTCATCTTCAGTGACTCAAGGTGTGAGCTTAGGATTGTCACTGGTTTTGGAGGGTGTCAAGAGAGTGGTTCTGAGGTTGTGGGTACTCTCAGGCCAGGCACACCAGGGCCAGGAGGTCACCTTGGCATCCATTACAACCCTTGTGCTGTGAGGGGGGCTGGCTCTACTCCAAGAAGGTCAGCTGGCATGTCTGCTGACAGGGAGGTCACTAAGCATGGTGGAGTTTGTTGTGCTTCTTCTACAGCAAGAGCTTCTTCTGTTGAGTGTGATTCAATTGGGCCTTCTTCTACCTCTGTGACTTGCCATAAATGTGGGGAGTTGTTTGGCAAATGGGAAGTTTTGGAAGCACACCATCTTTCTCATCATGCAGGTCTGGAGCTTTCCTTTAATTTTCTGTGGAAGCTTTTGGAATTATTTGTTGCTTCAAATCCAATTCTGTTTCTGCTCACTTGATTTGTTGGTTTTGTATATAGATTTATATGCAGTGATGTTTGTAGAAAACTCATGAGAATCCCAATTTCAGTGTAGTTATATAACTGTAGATATAATTATGCAGTTACTGAACTAGTTGAAGGAGACTCCTCAAGAAAGATTGTGGAGATAATCTGCAGGGCAAACTGGCTGAAGTCTGAGAGCAGTTGTGGAAGGATAGAGAGGGTTTTAAAAGTTCATAACATGCAGAAGACACTAGCAAGGTTTGAAGAATACAGAGAAATGGTGAAGTTCAAAGCCAGCAAACTTCCAAAGAAGCACCCTCGATGTCTTGCTGATGGCAATGAGTTGCTAAGGTTTCACGGCACAACAGTTTCCTGCTATCTAGGCATGAGTGGTTCTTCATCTCTCTGCACATCAAAAGGATGCAGTATTTGCCAAATCCTTAGGCATGGATTCACCATGAAAAAGGAGAAGGGCCCTGCGGGTGTATTCACAACTGCAACAAGTGGAAGAGCATTTGAGTCCATTGAGATATCTGAAGACAATCTATCCATCAGAAAAGCATTGCTGGTTTGCAGAGTGATTGCTGGGAGGGTTCACAAGCCTCTGGATAACTACCAAGAGTTGGTAGGCCAGTCAGTGTTCGATTCATTGGCAGGAAAGGTCGGCCTCTATGCAAACATTGAGGAGCTCTACTTGCTTAATCCCCAAGCTCTCCTGCCATGTTTCGTCGTAATCTGTAAACCATGAGAATTACTTCAACTTTCTATCAGAATCGCTTCTGAACAAGGTATGGCTATAGGAGTTGTGAATTTGTATGTTGACATCAACAATGTCAAATTGTTAATTTGTTGGCCATATTTTCAATACATTTGATATATATCAGCGACGCGACAAACCATATTCTTTCTGCAACCTGTCTGTCACGGGACCGCACATTATTGCTGGCATGAATGGCCTGTCTTATTTTGGTCAGTTCGAAACAGAGTGGTTTGTCTCTCCGATGTTTGTTTGGATCGATGTGGATGAAGTGTCTGAAAAAGACTCGTCTCCTATCTGAAATGTTTGTGTCCTTTATCAAAATTCACATGCAACATGCTCATTCCTGTTTACTTAATGAACTGTGTATTTATCTGTTATTAATAACATGGCATGCTAGTTCATTGTTATTGTCTTATATGCTCATCTTAAACTTGTTTGTTTTTTCCCTTCCTTTTTTCATCATGTCAAACATCAAAAGTGCAGTGAGGAACAACAACTCAACAAAAATTGAGAATGCCATAGAGGTCCTAGTTTAATTACTTTGCTCAATTTATTCAACTTTTTAGAGCCCTTGGAGTTGAGCTATTCTTTGCTGTTTGGACTGCCATTCATGTCATGCAGATCATATCCATCAGAAAATCAAAAACGAAAACAAATAGAGAATATGTGCTTGAGACTTCCTAAATCTGTAGTGAAAGAAAGTGATGATACTTTTATTAGAGTTCAATTTTAATTTCATGCATAAGATAGATAAGTTCAAATTGTTGGAATGGTTTGTTTATGTGGTCCATCCCTGTACATGGGGTAATGGAGACAAGCTCTTGGACAAAGGAGTTGTCAGAAAAGTAGTGTCATTTATAGCATTTGATTTTAGTGTTGGTAGTTTCCTGCAATTTGATGTCATAACTAAATAGCTTATAAATAGCATACAATGATCATCTCAAATATATCAAATAGCTTATAAATTGTTCAAATGCAACATATATATCTCTAATATGAATGTAGCTACATATCCTCTGGTTGTCATAAACTGTAGTAGTACCCACTATCACTGCAACCTTGCAAAATCACTTATAAATCAATCAAGTGTACCTTATACATTATTTTTATTTTTTTATTTTTTGACATAGGGGATAAACCCCTTCACATAGGGACGTCAAGGGGGCGTGAAGTTTTATGGCAGACCTCACCCTCACCTACGCGCCAATGTAAGTATTACGCATGTAGGGACTGAACTCCTGAAATTTCATTACAAAGTGAATTACCCAAACTACTCCTCTCATTTATGGGGACAGGGACTCGAACTTTGAGGTATCTTTCAATCAAGTGAATTACCACCATATAGTGACCCGAGATACTGCTGAAATTCAAATCTGGCCCTTTCGATGCACCTTTATACATTTATTGGCATATATCATCATATAAACTACAACCCAATAAACACATAATAATTTCATAATCATAAAATAACCTGTTATTATTATTATTATTATTATTTTTGCATGAACTCCACTCCTACCAATCTCACACTTGCACATCAAAACAAGGAAAGAAAATGATCAAGATATACTTAACAAAACACTTACCTAATCACCGGATTATTATTGATTACAAAAATATGCACCAAGGCAACCAATTTGTTACTCAACTTCCTAGAAAAAGCTTCTCAAGCAACCTCTTGTCTCACCTCTAAAATGAAAAGAGATTGAAATCTGAATCACTCTATAATTGGTTTCTAAAAAAACCAGTCTTGATGTAGCATGGGTAGCAAAATTCATTAAAATCTCAACACATAAATAATATTAATATTTGATTCAAGTCTTGAGTACATTTTTTATATAATATAGAAAGTTGATAAACCAAATGTAATTTCATTAAATATGAAAATTTTACATATTACACAATCAGATTACATAAGTGGTAGAGAAGATAATATATGGATCCCATGGTTGCATAGTCGATTCTCTCTATCCCTCCTCTTGAGGAGTGAATGTCTCCAAAGATCTTGTCGCCTTCGTTGTCGAGTCGCAGGGTCTCGCTTGAGAAATCTATTCTCCACTTTATTAGACATTGAGCAGCCTTTAGCTTTAGGCACTTGGTCATGCGTATTGTTGTAATTTACACTCTCTATCTATCAAGTGATTCACCATTGGAGCACACAATGTGGAATGAGAAAGCAATTGTAGAAACCAAAATAACCAAGAACATTCACTAAAACAAACATGCAAAGAAATAAAGGGGAAACGATACAGATTTTACCCTGGTTCAACCCAATAATGGCCTACGTCCAGCCTCGGGTGATCTTCACTAAGATTCGAGAAAGTAAAGTTTACAAGATTGGTGATCCTGCTCTCAATAGAAACAAAACCTCCTATCAAGCAATTTTCATGCCTTTTCTCTCTTGCCCTAACTTTTTTTTTTCTCTTCCTCTCCGTTCGTTCAGTGTCATTCTCCCTCTCTCTTGTTTTCCTACTTTTAAAGACCTACAAGCCCTTCTCAATTGAAGTTTCTAGCTCAACACAATTTTTCTGATGCTCTGTCTTGACCTTCCCATAACTATAGATTGGCCTCCTCTGAACTGTAGATCGGCCTTCTCTACACTGTTGATAGGCGAACCATCCTTTCAGCTGATATGTCATATCTTCCTTTCAGTTGTTCGGTCAACCTTCCTTTCAACTGATCGGCCAACCCTTCCTGTCAGCTGATCGGCCAGACTTCCACTCAACTAATCGATCATATCTTCCTTTCAGTTGATTTATCATATCTTCCTTTGAGCTGATCGGCCAGATATCTGCAGACTATTGTTCAGCTTTTCAAAAGTGTTCAAGACATGTTTAATAACTCGGCAAACTATGTGACATCCTCACACGTACCACATCAATACAAGAGAGTATAAAAAAGAAATATAAAAAATAATTTAAAAAAAAACATGTCATTTATTATTTCTGTCTCCTTATACGGTGAGGATTGCGAGGTCCCGTACCCATCTAAGAGTCAAGTCTTAAAATACGTACACAATCTTAATTAAAACCTGAAAAATCAAATTCTAATGGTCACCTAGAGCACAATCTTTATTTCCATACCTACTCTTTTTCCTATGAGATATATAAAGTATGTTCACAAAGTGACAATCTAATTATGGAAGTATGTAGAGACAGGCAGACCAAATCCAAACTTTTCAAAATCTAGTACATATTAAATGCCCATCCTTCCAGATATGGTCAAACAAACATATCTATTCATTTATATCAAAACATTAAAAAACAATACAATGATCTTCACCACCACCACCACCAGCTTGCACTGAATCTTGCTCTATAACTTCAATATATTGTCATCCCTTTCCCTCTTCTTCTTTCATGAGTCATCTTCACCAATTCCACAGCTCAAGAACTGAGAAGATGGGAAGCTCTAATGATCATCTCAGAGAAGCCATGTGTGTGACTGGTTCTACTGGTTATATAGGTTCATGGCTGGTTCACTCGCTGCTCCAAAAGGGCTACTTAGTTCATGCAACAATGAGGGATATAGGTTCTATTCTGCAACTCTTCTCTTATTCTCTCTTTTTTTTTTCACTCATTCATATATATATAGGCTTGAACTTTTATTGTTATCAGATAAAGCAAGGCAAGTTCTGTCAAATTTTGAAGGCAATAGTCAGTTAAAGATTTTCAAAGCAGATCTCAATGAGGAAGGGAGCTTTGATGAGGCAGTGAAGGGATGTGTTGGAGTGTTTCATGTGGCAGCTTCAATGGAACTCTCCACTGATGCAAACCAAATTATTGGTAATGCTTTTTTACTGCAATTAATCAAGGATGATCTATATATGATGCAACTTTGATGTTCTTATTAATTGTAGAGGAGAGTGTGAAATCAAGAATACTAGAGCCTGCAGTGAGAGGAACAACTAATCTACTACAATCTTGTTCAAAAGCTGGGTGTGTTAAGAGGGTGATCTTCACATCCTCCATCAGTACCATCACTGCCAAAAATGATTTAGGGGAATGGATAGCAGAAGTTGATGAATCATGTGTAACTCCAGCTGATTTAATTTGGAGGAAAAAACCAAGTGGATGGGTAATTAATTTCACTAGTGATCAATCTTCTTCTTCTTTTTTTTTTGTTTTTTTGGTTTTGACAAAGGCGACATGCACCTCCCGAAAGTCAGGACGGACAATGTAGCTCCTTGCACACACACGTGCCCTCACCTTGTGGTGGTGGGAGTTCAAATTTGGGTTTGTCCAAACCAACGAAGCCCTACACAAGAGACCTGGTACCAATAGGCCAAGAGGCCGTTGGTCAATCAATCTCTCCTTAGTTATATATATATATATGATCATATAATTAATAAGCTTATGTTCTTGCAAAGTTACAGGTGTATGTTCTTTCAAAGCTTGTAACTGACGAAAAGGCTTTCCAGTTTGCAAAAGAGAAGGGTATTGATCTAGTATCCATCATTCCACCAACAGTAGCCGGCCCTTTCTTAACACCTGATGTTCCTACAAGCATTCAGGTTCTCTTATCACCTATTACAGGTAATCAATTAGCTTCCCATAGTTCATGCACGTTAATTGTTGGAAGAGTTTTTATTTATTTATTTATTTATTTTGTATACAATGTTAAATATGGGCAGGTGACAGGAAGATGTTGTCAATATTAGTGGCCGAACGGTAGAGCGGGTCAGCGCCTCGGCTACCACCCGGGTTGAGGATGCTTGCTGAGACGCTAGCTGAGACTGTGGCGTCACAATGCGCTGGCCGAGAATCTCGCGATGTTGCGGCACGGATTCGATCCCGGGTCTCGCGGCGCCCGTTGGTAACATTAGCTAGGCGGGGCTGACCGCCTGGCTCTTATGCCCAAAAAAAAAATATTAGATGCAGTGAATGCAAGATTAGGTTCAATTTCATTAGTCCATATTGAAGACATATGCAATGCACATATATTTCTAATGGAGAAAGTTGCAGCTGAAGGAAGATATATCTGTTCAGCTAGTACTTGTGCCATGTCTCAGCTTGCAGAAATTCTATCTTTAGAGTACTCTTCATGCTGTCATAAAAGGTAATAATACTTATTTGTTGGTTTTGTAGTTTTACTTGTGAATATGTGACCAAGACTTGTCATTTTCTTTTATTCTATATATTATCCAGGATAGTTGAAGATTATTATTGTGAGAAAATTCCATCCATTATTTGTTCCAAGAGGTTGACTAGTTTGGGGTTCAAGTTCAGATATGGTTTGACAGATATCATCAAGCAAACGGTTATTTCATGTAGTGAGAGAAAGGTTTTGAAGCCTCTGTGAGCCTCTGTTTGTATTTCCTTTTCCATCTTTAATGGTGAGTATGTACTGTTGGCATATGAATTATTGATCTCTTGAGGTAAAGCAGGTGAATATGTACTGTTGACACATCTAATTAAAGCATGCTTCTATCAAAATAAAAAATAACTTGTTCATATTTATCAAATAAAAAACAAAACAAAAAACAAATGATACAGAAATAGGCAAAATGTCTTCAACTATTGTAAAGAAATGATTCAATTGACTTAACACTGTTAAAAAAAAAGAAGAAATGAAAATTTTGGATCAGCATCAGAATAACTCCCACCATCAAATCAACATTACAACCCACTCCCCTCAATGCTTCATTCTGCATTGCACAAATATCAACAGAAAAAGAATATACCCACTCCCCTCTAAAACCATGCATAAAAAAACATCAGGAAAATGAAACACTCCTCAAACATCTGGCAAATCTGAAAAGCTGTCTATGGAATCCTCTCTGTGATGTTCAGATATTGAAGTCTGATTATCTGAAGGCTCTAAATCTGCTAATCCTTCTTCCACTGTGGTTGCTAGGAACTTCCTGAATTGATGCTTCTTGTTGTGCCTTGCTTTGAGTATTCGAGTCAATGCCTGAACTACATCTCGCATTGATGGTCGTTTTCTTGAAATTCTATTGATGCACTTGTATGCAAGGGAAGCTATGTCGTTCACTTCTTCTACATCATAGAAACCATCTAACCGGAATCTGCAATTTCTTCCCATCCAGACTTCCCCTCAGCATTAATTTATCACCACCTGAGTAGATGCTCTGTATTGTCAGTGTCCAATAATAAACATTGAAATTGATGGACATTGGAAACACATGCATTGTAACAATGCATGATTGAGTGCAAATAATTTTCTGTTGCTATTTTAAGTGCTAAGTAGTTCATGATTCTAAACAAACATTCACAAGACAAGGGTACTGATATTTATATGAGAAACCGAATGCAAATTTTCGACTCAGTAAAATAATACAAAGTGAGAAACATTATGTTTCCTCAATTGTTCTGTCATGCCCGTTCAAAGTACCTTGTGAGCAAAACAAGGTCATAAAAGTAATCACAAACATTTTACAGAAACTTTTGCAGTCAGATATGAAATTTGAAAATTAAGTATTCAGAGGTGGATATTTTCTGGATGACATTAACTGTGAGCACCAATCTTTATAAGGAAAGTTGGCTAATCCACTCCCTCTCACAATAAGAGGTTGAGGATTCAAACCATACCTGAAGCGTGATTACAGTGGCTTGTCCACAATTATCAAAAAAAAAAAAAAAAAAAAAACAATAGCTGTGAGTAAGTTGATTGGAGTTTGTGATTAAGAAAACAAAAAAGCAAGCAAGAAGATCATTACTTGTCATGGAAATGCACAGCTAAATGTTTATAGTATACAAGTTTCTAAAGGAAAAAAAAATATAAATTGCAGATTCATGGGAGTTCCATATTCTGTAAATACTCTATAGAGTAAATGACAGCAGGTAGTATCAGAACCTAAATAATCTGGGCAAAATGAACAACTTAAGTAGGAAACCATAGGAAAAGATGGGGAAAGGCAAGTATAGCCATGATAAACATTTTCAGAAGAGGATTGAAATGTAGACTGATGCATACTATAAGAGTTGGTGCAGATCTAATTCTTATTTTAATCTAATATATTCAGAAAGCTGAATTAGTGTAATCTGATCGCCTATCATGATTAGGCCATAAATCAGAATATTCATGCCAAGTACCATAACTGAAATCCATGAAAGTTATTTAGTTGACACAATTAGCCAAAGCAGCATCCAAAGAGAACCCCTTATCATACAGGATGTATAACTAGCTTTCAGAGGGAAATATCTTTCCCATAAATCATAGTAATGGATTCCTGCAGCTCAGCCTACGAGTGTGGCATTATCAACATTGCAACTTGAGAAATAAAAATTTTTCAACTGATTTCAATGATCTCTTGGATAAGAGGAAAAAAGAGACAAAAACATGTGATTTACTTGAAAAATTGCTGACAGGATTAAAAAATAATAATAATAAAAATAAAAAAGCCAGCATAGTATCAAAGAGAATGTTTTGTGAATAAAAATTAGAGATCTTACTAGATCAACATATTCCATCAGCCCTTGTTGAGGATTCCTGCCTGCAATCAATTCAAACAGCAACACTCCATAGCTATATACATCACTTTTCTTGGTGAAAGATCTTGAAGATACGTACTCAGGATCAAGATAGCCCAAGGTGCCTTTGATATTAGATGCATGGAGGTTTACCATTTCCTCTCTTGAAAGTCCAAAATCAGAAACCTGCTCAGCAAAATCTCTTGATTACAAAATGCAAATGGGCATGGAGAAAATTAGTCTACCAAAAAGAGACCACTATCCTGTCTAATATTTAGCAAGGCTCTCTCTCATATTATTGCTGTGCCACCACGCAAAAAGTTTGAATAGGCATCCCCTTCTCTTGAAGAGATGTGGACTTGGCAACTATGCCATCTGTTGTATATTAAATCCTACAAATGAACTACCTCACTACCCATTTAACCACACAATTGATCTTATATTTAAATATTTTTTAATTAAACAACAAATGTGTAAAATGAATTTCAAAAGAACTGTACAAGAAGCATGCTGAAGTTTTTGAGCTAGCAACAACAATGCTCCTTAGATTGAACTGAAAAGATGCCACATAAACTAGGTATAGTAAATTAAAGCAAGGATAAATATGATCGGACAAGAGTAACATACTCTAGCTCTCATTGACCGATCTAACAATATGTTGGACGACTTGATATCACGATGCACAACAGGCGGAATAGCCTACATCAAAAGAAAGGGAGTTTATAAGTACCACCAGATTGTTTTAAACCCTATCTACAACAGCCCTGAGAGCTTACACCATCATGAAGATATTCCAATCCTCTAGCAACATCTAGAGCGATATTAACTCTTAGATCCCAGCTCAATGGTCCATGGTTGTCACCTAAAATTATTGAAGACAAGTTATACATCAATATGCTGAATATATAAACAATTGAAAACAAAATAACTACATGCTTATAAGCTATCAAATTATAAGAAGCACATTGGTCATGAAACTTATAATAAAACTTTATGATATGAAAAATGTCTGGAAAATCTTCAGCCAAAGGTCAACCGAGCATAGCAAAATGTATGTAAAATTTTTAAGCATTTTCCATATAAGTTAAGATGTAAGTTGTACCAAAGGAAAGAAAATATTTCACAGCTGATTTCATTGTAGCTGACCATGTTGCAACATTACGATTAGCAAGGTGATCAAAATTATTTAGGAAAAAACGAGGTGACTTATCCCTGTATCTGATACTGCAGTGGAATTAAAACTATGAAAACTGGGTAGTTTCTACTTTTAGAGAAGCAAGATCTTCATGGTTGAAGGCAGAAAATATGTATGTCTGAAATTCAAATTATAATAAAATTTTTATTTAATTTCTACAAATTCAAATTCTCACCTGAATAATTATCTAACATCCACTCAAATTTTACAAGAGAATTTTGATATAAGGGGCCACACAATTTCTATAAGGAAGCACTACATAACAGGATAATAGATTAAGAGTTACAGTTAGAATATATTAATGATTTAAATTGATCTAACTTGAGATAAACTGCATCCTAAAGGAATAATTTGACACTGAGCTATAATAATCATTGAAGTTAGCAAATTTGATCCATGAAAAACAAAGTAAAAATTCCTTGGAGGAAAAATTTAAGCTGCAGTTATTGAAAACAGGGAACCCTTTAATGATGACTTCCAATACAGAAATTAAAACAAAAATCCATCCCCGGTAGAGAAGCAACTTAAACACTCACCGTATAAATGAGTAGCAAGACTTCCATTAGGCATGTACACATATATTAACATATGCTGTCCCTTCTCGGCACAATAACCAACCAAATTTACAAGGTTGCGATGGTGCAATCTTCCAAGCAGCAAAACCTGAAACAAAAGTTAGAAAATGATTAGTTTCCAAGTGAAAGAAATAGGTTAATGTTATGGATAGACTTGATCTAACTAAATAAGATTAAGATGATTTGGAATTCCAGATAACGAAGCAAAAATGCATAGTGCCATCATTATGCTGATACTGAATAGTTTGGAAAGATTCTTTAAGTCATAACAAAGTATGATATCATGTAATTTCAGAAGAGAAATGGCAGCAATAGAAAAGATCTAATGTACAGTGCTGTACCCCTCATTCTTCGACAACTTCTCTGAAAGAATTGACTTGTGTACCAGAATACAACAAGGAAGTATATATTTCCAGAATAATAATAGTAACTGAAGGGAAATAATTATTCAAAAATTAGAAACTACTGCTAAAAGCCAGATGTGAAACCTGGCAGAGGAACCCTTACTGACTTTTCAAACTTTTACTAGAGATGAAATGATTCATATGTTTTTCCTCCTATTAATGTAACACTTGTCACCCTACTTTATTCTTACAAATAAAAGAATGACAATATAAAAAGAACATAGAGACCCATAATTCTCATACTTTCATCAGAGTTCGAAGGAAGCAATAGCTTTTGATGGTTTTACCTTCTCAACAATTAACATTTACCATTGTAGACTAGTCCATTAGATTGATTATTAAAAGAAGTTGGTGATCCCAATGTTTTCATGTAAAACTAGAAATTTCAAGTTTATGTTACCTCTGTTTGGAACTCTTTTTCACCTTGTTTGGAATCAGTGGCAAGCACCTTCACAGCAACTGTCTCGCCAGTAGACATCTGAGCTTTATAAACAGGACCAAAAGCCCCATGACCAATTGCTGTTGTAAAATTACCGGTTGCCTTTAGTAAATCCCTGGAAAATGAACACCTTTGTTAAATAGATCAAGGAACATTCTGTCACATCAGCTAATATCCAAAGAATTCACTAGCATATTCATGTATAACTGTAGAGCTTTCTTTTTTTGACAAAGGCGACAAGCGCCAACCCGTCGGGGCGGACAACGTGACAAATGCACGTGCCCTCACCTTGCGGTCGTGGGGCTTTCATAATAGATTTATCATCTAATCCCCTTTGCAGCATCACAAAACAGAATTAATTCTATGTCATATGAATCAGGAAAGGAATAAAATAGTCAAATCAAAGTGTCAATGAGCAAAGGCCAATACTTGTAAGAGTATTTGAGTATTCCAGAAGCTGAAATCACATTCTTCCTCTTTGATCCCTCCACCCACAAGGACCCGCTGTTAGAATCCGCCAGCTTAGGGGACTCTTGACCAATTGTTGAGTCCGAAAGTATTGTACAGGTATCAACACCATTAGCACGGATAGGAATGGTCGACGCCCTACGCGAACTGCTGCTCCCGATCTGTGCCCGCCTCTTCCTGTATCTAATACAGAACAGAGCACCAGTTGCTAGCAACACTCCAATCACAACTCCAATGGTTATCCCCACAATCAGCCCCCAAGACACACCTTTCATCTCCTTAACACCAACACAGTCTCATTGCCCTTTTGTCCACTTAATACACAAACCTGCAAAACAAACACAAATTTAAAACTCTTCTTCTATCTTCCTCATTCCCACATTGAATCAAATGTAAAGGTCAACAGCTCATGTTTGCATGCCAAAAATATGACTTTTGAAATGGTCTGTCTGGATGGGGAACACTTCCGGGTCAACATCAATGTACTCAAGAAGAATTAAAATAAATAAAAACACTGATTTAGAAAGAGCAAACAGAGACAGACAGACAAAATCATCGTCCCTCTACCAATCTCTGCAGTGATTTCAACTCAAAACCACACAAAATCAATCCAGAAACAAAACAGGTAATAAATAAAACAAGGAGTAAAACAGAGCCAGATCTTGAATCAAGAAACAAGAACACCAAAACCTATTGTCAACCAAACAAAGAAAGATTGAAATCACCCGGATCGAGAGTTCTCACCATTTAGAGCGAGCAATGCTAGGTCTGATGATGGAGATGGAGTTCGATGACTTGGAGAACAAGATCTCAGAGATCATCGAACCCGAGACAAAGAGAAAAGAAGCAGCGATGAAGACTAAAGACCAAAAAAAAAGCGAAAAAAATAATATTCGAGGCCCCCACTTCGGGGATCAATGAAAAATGGAGTTTTGATATTTTCACCCACTAATTTCGTGACTGTAACCTCATTGACGGATATCAGCCGTTGGATGTGAATCGTATGGCAATCTGACGGACAAAAATCGCATGGCAGTTGTCCGCCGCTATCTCGATATTTACTGAAATGCCACTAGATTTGACAGTGGGACGAAAATAACCCTCCGTTCAATTGGTAGTTATGGCGGTTGTTGACTTCGTGGGAGGGAGTAGGTGGGGTTCTGAGGGAAACGAGTTCGTCATGGGAAACGCAAAAGAATTGTCTTGGGATCGGGAATCTGGTTCTATTTCTATAAGAATGATCTCGATTTTGATGCAGAGATTTCTTTTGTTCGCTTTTGGGGAAACGGGAAACCTTTTCCAAAAGCCAAAGAGACGGCGCCTGCTTAAGTGGAAAATAATTAATTAATTAATATTTCAAAAAATAATAAATAAATAAACAAATGTTATTGGATTAACTTTATGTAATTATTCAGTAGAAAATTATTAATTATATGAATAATCCAAGATTTATTTATGATCTATCAACAATGTATTTGCACAACAGTGTGAATTAAATTAATCACAGCTGTTTTTCATTTATAATTTCCAGAAATATAAAATGTATTTATGGTTTTTTAATTTATTTGATAACCTCTCTGTTCATTGTCCTCTACTCATAAATGGTTGTACCCACTACCAATTAATTAATATTTTATAAATTCAAGAAATAATAAGGAATTGAATAGTATGCTAAATTGAGGATCTTGAATCCATAGGACCTCATTAAAAACACTTTCAAACAGTGTTTGATATTAACGGTTGAGTCCATTTGGTGAATGGCTAGAAATGCATTTTTCAAGAACTAAAGTACATTCACAAGGTTCCATTAATTTACGTGGATAGCATTGCAAGAAAGTACATACAAATATGGTTGAAATTTCAATTTTTAAAATTAAAAATAAGATCTCAGGATCTGTTTTCACAGTTTTAACATAGTAAATTAGTTTTGTTATTTTTTGGTATTTAGATGGAAAATTAAAGGTAAAATGTTTTATAGATTCGACATTTTTAATTATTTTAAAGTTTCTCACTTTTGGTGTTTTGTTTTGGGAAAAATAAGATATTTCTATCCGCTTCCGAGAAAAAAAAAAACTCAATTTCTACAATACAGAAAAAAAAAAACACGAGTGATAAGCTAATTTTTGTATGAAATTGACTTTTCTATTGAATGTTATTTTCCAATTTTTAAATTAGTTTCTTTAATAAAAAAAAGCCGTCTGGTTCTACAAAGTTCCAGCATTATGCAAGCTAGAATAACTTTTATTTATTTAAAAAGCTCATACATTTTTTTAATCAATGTTTAATTTAAAAATTTCTAAATAATTCAATTATTAAAAACTTCTCTTTATATATAAGATGAGAGTTTGTCAATTCAATCATTATAGATAGAAAAACTAAAATAGAGTTTTTAGTTAAAAACTTAAAATTTTCAAATAATAACTTTTACTAAAAAGTATTATTTTTTTAAAAAAAATTATTCGTGACACTAATTTTCTCCTACCATCATTTGATGTAGCACATCCGTCTAAGAAGTCGAGCTACAAGAGGTACAAAACTTGGTTAAAAGAAGGTTGCGTATCTCACTGAACAAACCCCAAAGGACTAGGGGCGACAAAGCCTAGAAAGGTGGCTAATTGCTAGAGCGCTGATGGATACAACACGTTCATATTTGTTCACAAATCCTTTGTAATCACAGAACTGTTTGTATCGCAACAACGACATTACCTATTCATATAAATAAATATGATTTATCTATATTAAAAAAAACTCATCAACCCTTTGTTGTTGGTTTGAGTCAGGTTTGTGGCGGAAATTATATTTATAATTTTATTGTACTTCCCAAAAGATAGTGAAATATAGCTAATAAAAAAAAATTGTTGTTATTATTATTGTTTTAGTCATTTTCAATCAGAACAGCAAATATACATTTAATTTGGTCAACTAAATCCTAATTGCCCAATCTACATCACTCTCATAGTTAAATAAAACCAAACAATAAAAAGGCTAAGAATCAATGCATTTACTCATAAAATATAATTTAAAAAACTTAATTTAATTTAAAAGTACTTCTAACTACATACAAATGGACATCCATAGAAACATATTATTACCAAATTAAATCAATGGATCATTTTGTTATGTCCTCGTGAACCTTGTACTAATCTTGGTCACCAAATATGATCTATATTAGTTTTTGTTAGGTTTTCAACTCTTACTAACACTACAATTATGAGACCAATTGAATATATATATATATATATATATATATATATATATATATATATATATATATAAACAACATTTATGTCTTACGGGATAGAACTTCTTTATCCCAATGTGACTTACTTATCACAATAAATTATTTTTATCTTTAAATTAGAATTTTTTTTAATTCAAAAGTGTTGCATTCTTTTAAACAAGTCTTGAATTAGCTAGAAATAAATAAATCAATAACAAATTACTTTTTAAACCCACTCTCAAATTTTCACTCTTATTTTTTGATTGTTTATATAATAATAATAGTTTATAAAAATGAATTAACCACATTTCAATGAAATAATTAGTACATTAAAAAAGAAATAAAAGATAAATCGAATGCCTTATTTGTGACCCAGAAAGTAGTAATGTCTGCTATAGCCCTTCAATCTCCCGAGAAGCATTCTCTCTTAGGCTTCAACCAAACACAACCTCAGGGTTGTTGCTGGCCCTCCCTAGTAAAGGTTAAGTTTCTTTTAAGAAGCAACTCCATCGTTCGCTTACTTGACCCTTTTTGCTCGTGTTTTATATGACAATTAAACTTAGTTATTGAAAGAGAAATTATCTATAGGTCTCTATCATTGTTTTCAGGGACTTTAAAGTCAAACATACACACAATGCTAAATAATAAACAAACACTTCCAAAAATCCTAATACTATTTCATAGTTAGTGAATTAACTATTGAACAACTTATTATAAATCAATATCTTAAATAAATATAATTTTCATTTTATAGACAAGTAATGTACACATTGACCATCTAATTACATGAGAGTGGAAATAAATGGTCACATGGATGGAGGGGCTGAAAGCCAAGATTCAGCATCATCTGAAAGCTAAGATCGTAGAAGTAATGCGCACGTCTCTATCCACATGGATGTAGACTTCTTTCACACCAATTTTAGATCTCCATCTCCTTCACTGAAAGTGCTTCTATTTAATAGGTGGTCTTAAAGTAGCAAAAGAAAAAGTCATTATCAATGTGCATGTATGTGTTCTCTTACATAATGAAATTTATTTATTTACTATTTATTTATTTGTTTATGTATGTATCTTTCTATGATATGAAAGCAAACTATGAACTCATATGAGTGTCAAATGTTTAGTTGTTGGAAAAAACCCTCCAATCATTTATGTGACAGACCAAAAGGGGTTGTAAATGTTTCAATTAATCGATTAATTGAACTGAACCGATTTTTTTTTAATGTTTTTGTGAAATTTAGTCTTCGGTTCAGTGTTTGGTTATGAATTGAGCTATAAAAAAGTGAGTTTGAATATGATGGACCCGCTTGAGCTCAAATCGAAATTAGTTAGTTCTAATATGTTTAGTTGAGTTCAGCATGATTTTAATTTTTAATAAATTTAAATTAAATCTATTTAATTTCAAACTTTAATCTAACTCGATTTAGTTCAATACTTGAATTTTATTTATAAATTTAGTTTTTAATATTTTTATATGATAAACATACAAATAATATAATATTATTATATACTCTAACTTTGCCCGTCCAAGTCTAAGCCCAAACAAGGGACACTTTTAATACCATAAATTCTGAGCCCAATTACCACAATCTAACATTTTCCCTATTTTCCTCAACCTATTTTGGCACACCATCTGAAGCACCTACTGCTGAGGTGTTGGAAGATGCTGCCAACAACCACAATCGTGTGTTTCAGGTGGAGAGGCCGGCTGCTATTGTGGGTTCGTCCTCAGAGGGACAACATGAGGCCTCCAAAGCCTATGAACCAAGTTAATCAAGGGGTCTGCCTCCTCGACTAACAGCGACCTATGGAAGGAGAAAGCCCAAGAATGTACCCAAGACTTCTTCCTCAAAGGAGACGACTCCTCGACAGGTCTCTCTCCCTTTCGAGAATAATTGGAATGAGAAATTGCCGGCTTGTTTCATCAGAGTTTGCACTAGACGGCTATGATCCATGGGAGTCTCTGCGAGCACAGGAATAACAAGTTAGATGCAACCTAACTCTTCAACAATAAACCTCTCGAAAGGACACCCTACCCATCGCTATAAAAAGCCCATGACTCTTGAGGTTCTCCACCGTGACTATATCGAAAAGAGGAACTGAGAAGAAAGTTTGGAGATGAGCTAATTGATCTTCCTCTTCAGCATACAAGGAGGTTTTATAATAACTTAATAAGTGTCTATATTGGGGGCACCCATAAGGTCGAGACCGGCCATTCAGACTCATTGGACATAAAGAAGAACCCAGATCTCTATCCATGGATAGTGGAAGAAGTATCACCTAGAAAATACATATTACTTCGAGCAGAAAAGTAAAATCAATCAAATTTTTGGTGCACTTTCAAAGAAAACAAAAGACTAGATCAACGAAGGCTGGGCTTATTGCCGAGGTGTTGGAAAATGATGACGAACCCACAAAGGATTCTCCATGAGTTTGAGAGCAACTAGGTAGAGCAAACATTATGGAAATGAACGACTCTAAGTAAACAACCAATTCTCCATCCCGAGGGTCGTTGGCTCGATCAATGGGGGTCGGACATCTATAGTGATAAGGAGGGCGGATGGAGAAGAACTCGCGCGCCCATTTTAGTTCATGGTAACTAATGGAACTACTGATAGACGCTACCCCTGGACTCTCCTACCTAGAAGCTAAGGGAGTAACTTTCCTTATCTTAGTGAGGGAGGATAAAGGAGAGTTGCAAAAAGGAATTGAGAACTCTCTTGAAGCGACGACATAAAGTAGAAGTTCAAAGTATAAAACCCTAAACCCCCGAGGCTTCTATTTGTACCCGCTAAAGAAATCCTCTGAACAGTTGGTTAAGACCCAATGACCCAGAATGCTCTCTGAGCCGATGCATCTACGGATGAGTAACACATAAGTCTCGAGAGTTGCGCCATGATCACTCCATCTGCACATGGACATAACCCTTTATATGAGATATCTCGAAACTTGGGATGACGTGTTCACCAAAAGTCACAACGAGCGAAAAGGATACAAACTATCAACCTCGTCACTCGGTCACGCTCCAAAAAGGTTGCTCTTGACCAGGACCCCTTCAAAATTGGTCTAATTATAGGCAACTGAGAACTGATCTTCCTAGGCCAATCTAAACTAAAGACAAGTCGACCTTAGAAGTTGGGGTGCAAGTGATATGGGGTAGCATCTCTAGCCCACGCGTGGCACCATCTTGGACGTCCAAGTAGATCAAGCGCGATCACGAGGCAACAAATCCCTTGCATGTCACGGTGACTGCCGAGGTTACCATTCGACGTCAATGGTGAGTATCATGTTAATGACTAAGGTCACTGCTGCCATCATGTTATTGTGGCCCCAATCAGCCCCAATCTCCCTTGGGGCTTTAGAAGGAACGAAGAAGCACTCTACGAAATTGATCGAATTCCTCTACCTAGTATAATCCACCAAACTCTTGTCTATCTTCTTCTTTCTCATGCTCTTTTCCTAAGATCTTGGACAACCTATCTCCAAGAGAGGACTGTCACCTGTGAAGAAACCGCTCGTAGTCAAGGAGGATCTTTTTCTACTCATTATTTCAACTAAAGATCACTTCATCATACTTGTTAACTATAACACCTCATCAACAGGTGGTCTTAAAGTAGCAAAAGAAAGTTATTATTGATGTGCGTGCATGTGTTCTCTTACATGAAATAATCCCTATGATAAGAAAGCAAAGTTGGCAAACTATGAACTCATATGAGAGTGCCAAATGTTTTATTGTTGGAAAAAAAAACCTCCAATCATTGTGATAGACCAAAGGGGTGTGTAAATCGGTTTAGCGGTTAATGGAACTGGACCATTTTGTTTTTATGTTCTTATAAAATTTAGTCTTGGTTCAGTGTTTGCTTATAAATAGGGCCGTAAAAAAGACGAGTTTGAATAGCATGGCCCAGCTCGAGCTCATATTGAAATCGGTAAGTTCAAATAGGTTTGGTTAATCTGAGTATGATATTAATTTTCAATAAATTAAAATTAAATCGATTTAATTTCAAACTTAAGTTTAGTTCGATTTAATTCAAACTAGATTTTTTTAAATAAATTTATTTTTAAAATATTTCTATATAATAAAAATATAAATAATATAGAAAGCTCAAAATTTCGAGTGGGTCCGAGCTTATCACCTATATGATATCTTGATTGTTTCATAGCCCTAGTTATGACTAACCTTGCCCATCCAAATCCCAATCCCAATCCCAACAAGGTTTTTTTTTTTTTTTTTTTTTTTTGACATAGGCCATAAAGACCTTCCAGAGTGTGGCCTTAGGTGACAAGCACCTTTGACCCTCATACCAGATGCAGCATTACGTCTCCTCTCATTTACTGAGTGAGGACTGTTCTGAGAGCATCTTCAATCAATGACAGGCTACTTAAAAGTTTCCAAGTCCAACTACCAAAATCTAACCCTTTTTTCCCCCTATTTTCCCTCAACCTACTTTGGCACCTCCTCTCATCACTTTTAAAATATTTATATATACAACAACAACTAAGCCTTAATCCCAAAGAAAATGCTATAAATTATTCATAAGATCTAGAATATATTAAACAATTCATTTATATTCTCGCTAGAATGGAATTTAGAATGGGATTATAATAACCTAGCTAGAATGGGATTTAGAAGGTTTAATATATTCTAAATCCCAGTCTAAATGGGATTATATTCCCATTCTAAATAATCCCATTTATATTCCCATTCTAATAATATAGGATTTCCCATTCTAATAAATCCCATTATAATGGAAAGTTTTCATATAGACTCTAGATTCTCAGAAGATATAGAATATATTAATATGAATATATTTATATTTAACTCCCATTCTATTATTCTAATAAATCCCATTCTAGTAACTTTTGGTATTAATCCCATTCTAATACCAAAGTTAGCATGAGATTATAAAGGGGCCATATCTAAATATTAAAAGGTTAATTCCAAGTAGGAAAATTGATTATCATCCTCCTTTTATTCTCCCTTCAAAAATTTTCGGCCTTCAATTGTTTTTGTATCAAAGCATTCAAAAGAACAAAAAGATGATAATTTAATTTGAAGAGGATTATAATAGCATAGGCCAAAAAAAGAACACGTTGTATTGCATGTATTAAGGGCAGTTTGATTTGAGGGATGAAGAGGGATGGAAACTTCCCATCCCTTGCATATTTATTTTTTATGTTTGTTTGTGTTTTTTTTTTTAGAAAAAAGGAATGAAGATATCTCAAGATATCCACATCTCTCATTTCATGAATATGGACTTATGGACAAATTTGGCGTAAGTCATCATTCACCTCATCATCCCTCCTAATTAAGTTAAGAAATATATTATTTAGAATAAGATTTGAATGGGATTATATTCTAGAATGAGATTTAGAATGGGGTTTCAGGAAGATTATATTTCGCTAATATGGGATTATATTTTTTGAAGGGAGAATAAAAGGAGATTATATTTATACTATAAATTATTCATCTGCATTCTTGCTAGGATGGGATTGATTTATAATGTCTACTCTCATTATCATAATATATATATAATGTCATTATAAAGGAGAATGATTATCATTTTGGAATTTTTTTCTTGTTAAGAGCTAGCTAGCTTTCATAATCACTAGGTCTAATTGTATCTAGGGCCAGGTTGGCTTTGATTCTTCAATTATTTTATCAAGACATAATAAGAACCTATTCTTGTTTTATTTCTATGTTTAGATTATGAGCCTTGAATTAATAGTGTTTTTTTTTTTTTTTTTTTGACACAAGGGATAAACCCCTTCACAGAGGGACGTCAAGAGACGTGGGTTTAGGTGATGAACAACCTTGACCTCTCACCATACATATACAAATGTGGGAATTTCGAGGCGGAAGCTTTATGATCATGAAAGTTAGATTCTCCGGCTAGCTCTCGCAATATGCGGGGTGGGACTTAAGCAGCTTAGAGCATCTTTCGATTAAGTGAATTCACACGGCCACGATAGGAAATACTATTAGCCCAATGGTCCTTTGGTTCAATTAATAGTTTTGCACTCATTATTTTTCTCTAGCCTTCAATTATTTTGGTATTAGAGCCAAGTTTTTGTTTTGGGACCAACAAAATTGATAAAAATCCAACAACCAATCATGAAGATAGTCAAGATAGTTAAAATTTATAAACAAACTTAGTATGCAATACTAGTAAGATATTCAGCGTATTAGTAAGAGTTAAAATTCTATCACATAATAACTACAAAATTTATTTACGTGCCTTAATAGACACAGAAGTGCTAGATGCATGATCAATAAGAAATATAATTTAGATAAGTATATTAAAAAGACAAAGGATTAAACTTATTTTTGGTCCATGTATTTTGACCCAATATTCATTTTCATCTTTATATTTCAAAAATCTTCGATACGGTCCCTGTATTTTGGGGTTTTTGTTCAAATACGTCATAATACTGATGTGACAGCACAAGTGACATACGAACTGAATACAGTTAATTTTTTATTTTAGGTGGCATGCCATGTCAATATGGCACATCATTATTAAAAAAAATAGTTTATTTAAAATCCATTTTATCATGCTATGTCAGCATACCACGTCATCCTAATCTTGCCATGTAAGCCGCCACATCAAAAATACTAGCCACATGTGCTGCCACATCAGTATTAGGGACGTATTCAAACAAAAACCTCAAAATACAGGGACCGTATTAAAGATTTTTAAAATATAAAGATGAAAATAAATATTGGGTCAAAATATAATGATTGAAACTATCTGGTTTATCCAAAGACAAACAACAAAACCAACGGACGACGGATGGGTGGTACCCTAAATAGCTACAATAGCTTTATAGATAATGCCCAACTTAGCTTCTACTCAAATTGTAACACTTATTCAGACTTTTATATTTTACCACTATTATAAGAAACTTAAATTTACATGTAGACTTCATTTTTAAGTTTAAATTTTTATATTACAAGATAATGGACAAATGATGATTACAGAAGATTATATTCAACTAAGTAGAGCATCACTTCTCCCACCAGTACACTTAAAAAAGAGAACAATTACATCAGAGTCAAGATGAAAAACTTATATGAAGACAATCAAGAAATGGATTGTCTAGATGAAAACAGTAATTTAGATTATGAAGGTAGTCAAGAAATTGAGGCAAAATTTTTAGATAATAAAAACTATACTCAGAAATCTTCGCAACAAATTAGATAAATTAGAAATAATAGGAAAAGATCCATTAAAATAATGGAAGAATAATAAGATTTACTGTATGTAAGTAAGAAACCCTAAACCCATAATACATTATAAAAATAAATAAAATAAAATTTTCTAATGCAGATAAAAAAGACATATTAATGAATTACTAAAACTAAAAATAATTAGGAAACTATAGTGACATTGCAAGAGGAAAGCCAAGAATGATTATTAATCACAAAAGACTTAATGATAACATCAAAGAAGAAAGTTACGATATTCTAGATAAAGGATAATTAATAAACAACATCCAAAGTAAAAAGATATTTAGTAAATTTGACTGTAAGTCAGGGTTTCAACAAGTTAAAATGCACTCTGATAATATTACTTGGACATAATTTTTATGTCCTTGTGCCAAAGTGGATGCCCCATGACTAACCGCTTTATGACGACTATCAAGATATAAATGGAGAGAAAAGAAAAACAAGGGGGACTTTCCCCAATCTCTCTTTCTTTCAGCGGGGATTTATTTCCTACCTCTGGCTCTCTCATCTCTCTTGCAACTTTATCTTTCTTCATACTTCTCTCACTTTATTTCCGTCTATCCCTTATTAATTTGAGCATTGAAGGGTTCGGGGAGAAACCCCGGAACTTCCCTTGCAGGAAAGGAGATCCCCGACAACTAGTGTCTCGTTGCCTCCCTACACGTACGACGTCCTTCAGGGGTCGTCATCAAGCTCTTAAAGTCCTTAATCCAATCACCCCATTTTTCATTTTCTCAGTTGATCTCTGAAGCGGAATATAGATCTCGAGGTCTAGTTCATTTTGAGCATCAACAGTTAGTAATGTCCTTTAGAATTTATTAAACATGGTGTAATAATAAGTTAAAAAAAATAGAATTATCTAAAAATTACATAAAATTTATAGGAATAGAAATTGGTAATGGAGAAATTAAATTACAAGAACAAATTACAAAAAAGATATTAGAGGTCCCTGTAGAAGATCTAACCAAGACAAAAGGACTCAATCATTTTTAGAATTATTAAATTATATTAGAAGTTTTATTAAAGCCTTAGGCAACATAGTAGGCTCATTCTAATAAAAAAAATCACAAAAAGGACCAAAAAATATTTAATACAAAAGATAGAAAGTTGGTACTGCAGATTAAAAACTTGGTTAAAGATATGCCGATTACATAATAATTGAAACCCATAAATATAGCAATAACATATATAGAAGAAAAAAAATTGTGGCCATTCTAGTGGGAAATATAAAGAAAAATGAAATATAAGAAGTATTGATGCAAAGGTCCTAACTGTTGGAAGTGGGCGATGCAGGCCCACCTCCTTTACATCCAAACCTGAGAGATTTTTTGGCAGCCTTCCAACGGTCAACCTTGGACCGTTGGATTAACTCATTCATTGGTCTTTTATCTCATCAATGAATAGATTTCTATCCGTTGGAAAACTTGCTCTATAAATATGCCAAGTATTACAACCCTAGCCACCACAGTGAACACATCATAGTCTTCCTCCTAAGCTTCTAAGCTTTCTCATTCTCTCTCACTGAAACTGCTACACTGCTGCAATCTTCTCCGTCAAACTGTTGCAATCTTCATCTTGTATGGGAAAGCCTTGGGTGGTACTTGGATAAACTCGACGCTGAACGTGATAGGCGGAGAGTTGATCTTCTTGGGTTTGAGTACCTTAGCACAGGAGTGAGGCCAACATTCTCTCACTAGGGAGGCCAATTTTGTGTTAAGGCAGTGCTCTTGCACGCCAAGCCCAGGCTAGATCGTTTCAACCTTATTTCTCTATACCTGCTGATCTTTGAGTTTTTCTTTCACGGCTAATTATTCTGATTTTCATAATTCAGTTTCTGAAATCCTGACTGCAGTTTTCTGCTCTAAAATTGCATGCTGTTAGAGAATATTTTTCTAACAATTTAACACAAAATTGATCCTCTAAAATAGCATGCTGCATTGAGATTTAAACTGTTGAACTGTTGTGCTTATATCTGGAAAAATTTGCAAGTATCACTGCTGAAATTTTATTTCTATCCATCTCTGAACTGCTGTATAAGTGCTTAAGAAAATACTATTGAGTATTACTGTCAAATAGAACTGAAATCAGAACTTGTATGCTACTTGAATCCCTGCAATTTTTGCTGAAATCTTGCATAATTTTCCTGCTGATTTGCTGACTGCATTTTTGCTGATTTACTGAAATCCAGCCTGTTTACTTGTCGTATTCTGCTTGAAGTATTGTCATACTTGTTGTAGATCTATATTCTGCTGAATTTTTCCTGCATTTCTGATTTATCATACCTGTTTTCTGTGGACACATTAGTTGCCCTATAACCTTGATTCTCACACACCTATACACAATGTCTGGTGCACAATCGGACACTTCATGCCGACCCGATAAATTTGATGGTAAGATGAACTTTAGGAGATGGAAAACCCAAGCCGAGTTATGACTTATCACTCTAGGTCTCAAAACCGCCTTGTCACCAGCCCCTGATTCTGACTCCTCTGAACAAGGGTCTGATGCCCTTGGTAGATTGTCAATTTCCTATGACCTAACTGAGCCTCCTAACACGAGTTCTGAGGAAATTGATTTTCACTGTCGCCATAGAATTCTTAGCATTCTCTCTGACCGACTCTATGACAAATATTTTGATTACAAGAGTGCTAAGGATATATGGACTGCCCTAGAAAAGGAATATGGACCTGATAATGCTACTAGAATCAGTCACCTAAGCATAGAGTTTGAAAACTATAAGATGGTGGATGGCGTAAGCATGGGTGAACAAATTCACACATTCCAGGATTACCTAAGTGCTATAGAGAAATGTGGAACCGTCTATAACGAGAGTCATGCTATCTCCATTCTTTTGAACAAACTCCCTCCATCTTGGACCAACTTTGCAAACAACCTTAGGCACAAAATAGATAGTCTGAACCTTATGGGTGTCTATAACACTATTAGGATTGAGGAGGCAAACCGATTATTCACAAACATTGCCGAACCCCAAAAGGGTAAAGCCTATCTAACTGAACATAATGATAGCCCTAAGAGTTCCTAAGGCTCTAAGAGCTCTCATCACTTTTCCCCTAAAGGGAAATCCTTTAAGGCTAAGGGCAAACCTCCCCATACTCGCCCTCAAAAGTCTCAGCAACCCAATTCCTCATCTTCTTCTAAATCTTCTGGGAAAAATACTAAACACTGTTTTGTTTGTGGTAGGACAAACCATGTTGCCCGTGACTGTTTCTTCAAGAAGACTGGACCTCCTCAGAAGAACTCCGGTCCACCCAAACCGCAAGCCAATGTGCTTGAGATGGGTGCACCCTCCTCTGGGACCCACTTTAGGTCAGTCTCCTTTATCCCTTCTGTTCATCTAGCCTACCAAAACTTAGAATGGTTTCTTGATTCTGGAGCTAACGTCCACGTGTGTGCTGAACGTTTCTGGTTCTCCACTTATCAGGTCTCAAGTGGAGGAAGCGTGACTCTAGGAAATGGATCAGTTGCTCACGTGCTAGGGAGAGGGAGAATTGACTTGAAGATGACATCTGGGAAAACCCTCACCCTACTGGATGTTCAGCATGTACCTGATATTAGGAAAAATCTTGTTAGTGGTTCTCTACTTATCCAATGTGGTTACAAAATTGTATTAGAGTCTAGTCGTCTTGTAATTTCTAAGGGAAACCTTTTTGTTGGTAAAGGCTTTGTATCTGGTGGTTTGTTTAGACTTAATATATGTGAACCTTCTGATTTATCTCTTAATGAGAATTCTGATTTTGCTTCTTCATCTTCTGTTGTGTTGAGTGTTGAGTCCCCAAATGTTTGGCATGGAAGATTGGGTCATGTGAACTTTGGAACTATTAAAAGATTAATGAACCTTGACTTAATTCCCAACTCTAAGATTGATCAATGCTCCAAATGTCAGATTTGTGTCCAAGCCAAACTACCCAAGAAACCTTTCCAACACATCAACCGAAACACTAACTTACTTGATTTGATCCATAGCGACATTTGTGATTCTTGTAGGATTCCTACTAGAGCTGGAAACCGATATTTCATTACTTTTATTGATGATTACTCCAAATATTGCTATGTCTACTTGATCAAGTCTAAAGATGAAGCCCTCAACAAATGCATGATTTATAAAGCTGAATTTGAAAACCAATTAGAGAAAACTATTAAGACTCTTAGATCAGATAGAGGTGGAGAGTATACTTCCAATGCAATGTCCTTGTTCTGTGAACAAAATGGCATTGCATATGAGTTTACTGCTCCTTATACACCAGAATCAAATGGGGTTGCTGAAAGGAAAAATAGAACCTTAATGGACATGGTGAATGCCATGTTGTTAAGTTCTAGAGTACCCGAGAACTTGTGGGGGGAGGCATTGCTCTCAGCTTGTTTTATCTTGAATAGAATACCTATTAAGGACCGTAGCACAACACCTTATGAACTTTGGAAAGGAAGAGGCCCTCAGCTCAACTACTTCAAAGTGTGGGGGTGTTTGGCTAAGGTGAAGATTCCTGATTTTAGGATCAGGAAGATAGGTCCAAAGACAGTTGATGCAGTATTTGTAGGATATGCTTTGGATAGCAATGCTGGGAGATTTCTAGTTATTAACTCAGAGGTGAGTGAAATAGCCAGAAACACCATCATTGAAGCCAGAGACGCAGTATACTTTGAAAATATATTTCCTTTAAAATCTACAATATGTACCACTCCATCTGTGCCTCTGACTTCTCACTCTCCATCTGGACCAGTTTCTGCTCCTATGAAGGAACCCAGAAGAAGTAAGAGGGGCAGAGTTGAAAAGACCTTAGGTGATGATTTTGTCACTTTCATGATAGAGGACACCCCTAGCACTTTCCAGGAAGCTATGGCTTCTGCTGATTCAGTTTTCTGGAAAGAAGCTATAGATGATGAGTATCATTCAATTATGAGTAACAACACATGGATCCTAACTTCCTTGCCTCCTGGAAATAAACCATTAGGATGCAAATGGGTATTTAGGAAGAAACTGAGACCTGATGGATCCATTGAAAAGTTTAAGGCTAGGTTAGTTGCAAAAGGATTTAATCAAAAGGAAGGATTAGATTACTTTGATACCTACTCACCTGTAGCTCGCACTACCACCATTAGGATTCTAATTTCTATTGCATCATCCTTCAGTCTTGAGATCCACCAGATGGATGTAAAGACTGCTTTCTTGAATGGTGATTTAGAGGAAGAGATTTACATGGAGCAACCTGAAGGCTTTGTTGTCCCTGGACAAGAGCACAAGGTTTGCAAACTTGTTAAATCTCTATATGGACTAAAGCAAGCCCCTAAACAGTGGCATGCCAAGTTCGACTCTACAATCATCTCTTATGGCTTTGTTGTGAACAATTATGACAGATGCGTTTACAGCAAAGTGGTAGACGGTGGATATGTGATAGTATGTCTATATGTGGATGATTTGTTGATCTTTGCTACTGATTTGAACCTAGTAAATGATGTCAAGAATTTCCTAAGTAGCAAATTTGACATGAAAGACCTAGGAGAAGCAAATGTAATACTAGGTATCAAACTTACTAGGTCTACCTCTGGCATCACATTGTCACAGTCTCACTACACTGAGAAAGTGTTGGAGAAATATGGGTATCTTGATTGCAAGCCAGTAGCTACACCCTATGACCCTAGTATACACCTTAAGAAAAATGAGGGTGAACCTGTCAATCAAGACCTCTATGCTCAAATCATAGGTTCCTTGATGTATCTGTCCAACAGAACTAGACCTGATATTGCCTATGCTGTATCTAGATTGAGTAGATACACTAGTAACCCAAATCAAGAACACTGGACTGCTCTTGAGAGAGTCCTTAGATTTCTAAAGGGGACTATTCCTCTTGGACTTAGATACACTGGATACCCAAATGTTGTAGAGGGATATACCGATGCCAATTGGATATCTGACGCAGTTGACTTAAAATCAACCTCTGGCCAAGTATTCCTACTTGGTAGAGGAGCTATCCAATGGAAATCTGCTAAACAGAAGCTCAATGCAAGGAGTACCATGGAAGCAGAACTGATTGCACTTGATTCTACTTGTACTTAAGCTGAATGGATTAGAAACTTATTGTCTGAGATTCCTGTCATGCCTTCTCCTATGTCTCCTATTGCTATACATTGTGATTCTAAATCTTCTATTGAGTTATGCAGGCGTGAAAGTACAAATGATAAAATGAACAGACATATGCGGATCCGGCACAAGTTAGTGTGGAGACATCTGAAGCACAACGTTGTGAGCATAAATTATGTAAAGTCAGAGCTAAATCTTGCGGATTGCCTGACTAAAGGGCTATCGAGACATATGATAGCCGAAGCGTCGAGGGGAATGGGGCTTAGCCCATAAAGGTCAATAACAATAGTAACCCTACTTCTTTGAATGGAGATCCCAGGATAGAAGTTCAAAGGGGAAGCTATTGATTGGTTGACTGGGAGAGCACCCTATATGTATTAGAGATACATACATCATTACTATTATGATTACCCCATTCCTATGGCGCGTGCTCTCATGTAGTGGTTAGAGGTTGAGCATAGCTCTTAATGAGATCAAAGGCTAAGTTTAGCGAGATATTACACTACTGATATCTTTGGAGATCTCACCTATGTGGAGATAGCTGTCAGGCCGCAGCTATGAGAGTTTTGGGCAAACTCTCTAGTAATCCCCATGAACATGGTATCGAGCGCATGGCCAATAATGCGCCAACCCTGTTATGTTCAAGTATCACATAGGATCCTCATTAGAGTGGAATTCTGATTCAAAGGGTTGTAGTTCAAGACTTAGTTCACTACTATCCCTATCAGTTGGAAGCTTTAGTGAAGGGTTAAGGTTCAAGTCTCTAAAGACACCTTAGCTTGATCTTATGAAACCCAAGGCTGTGCATTTTCCTTGTTTCCTCAATGTTATTTTATCACAAGCTTATGGATCTATCCTTATTTTCTTGTATGTGTGAGTCATATCTCCAGCACCTATTCTCTTTTGAAACTTCTTGTTAGAAATTTGTTCAATCTCCGATGGAAACCTTGCATTATTTATAGTTCGTGCCCAGGTTGTGGATGCAGTGGGGGATTGTTGGAAGTGGGCCAGTTTGGGCCCACCTCCTTTACATCCAAACCTGAGAGATTTTTTGGCAGCCTTCCAACGGTCAACCTTGGACCGTTGGATTAACTCATTCATTGGTCTTTTATCTCATCAACAGATAGATTTCTATCCGTTGGAAAACTTGCTCTATAAATATGCCAAGTATTACAACCCTAGCCACCACAGTGAACACATCACAGTCTTCCTCCTGAGCTTCTGAGCTTTCTCATTCTCTCTCACTGAAACTGCTACACTGCTGCAATCTTCATCTTGCATGGGAAAGCCTTGGGTGGTACTTGGATAAACTCGACGCTGAACGTGATAGGCGGAGAGTTGATCTTCTTGGGTTTGAGTACCTTAGCACAGGAGTGAGGCCAACATTCTCGCACGAGGGAGGCCAATTTTGTGTTAAGGCAGTGCTCTTGCACGCCAAGCCCAGGCTAGATCGTTTCAACCTTATTTCTCTATACCTGCTGATCTTTGAGTTTTTCTTTCACTGCTAATTATTCTGATTTTCAGAATTCAGTTTCTGAAATCCTGACTGCAGTTTTCTGCTCTAAAATTGCATGCTGTTAGAGAATATTTTTCTAACACTAACAATAATTTATGTGTTAGACTCTTTTAGGATACTATAACACCTTCTCTAAGTTATCACGAGATTTAAGATCAATAACCAGATATCAGTCCTCTCTTGAATCAATAAGCAACAAAATACACTAGAGACTCAGAAAACTTAAGTTCTACCAGATACATGGCCACGAGTTAACATAACAACTCGTAAGATTAACATAAGAGTCTCTTCATACAAAGCAGTAAATTAATAACTTATAAGATGACTAGGGTTTCTAAGGAACGCCAAGAACAGCCAGAACTGTGAGCTCCGGGAAAACCCCCCCTTCTGCCATGTGGCGAGAATCATGGCAACCCTACAGGCAGGGGGCTTAATCAGAGAAGAGAGGGGCGGGATTCCCTTCCCATCCCTCAAAAGGCGGACCTGCGCCGACAGGAGCCGCATACGATAGAAGCCGTGTCCATCAAGGAAAGCGCCCGACAAGGCAGCTGGTCGGGAGGCTATGTCAGGAAAATATGTCAGAAAACCCATGGGCGCCGATCTAAGTAAGAGGAAACTTATGTCCCTGAGGGGCTCTTCTCCTTAACGATCTATCTTTTTCTCACAAGAAAACTCTCTGGCCAAGCTAACTTGAGCGTTGGAGGGTCTGGGGGATAGACCCTTTGGACTTCTTTGTTTTGCAGGTGGAGGCAGGTAGTCCGGTGAGAGTCCCTTACATCTCCAGGCCATCACGCAACCATCGGTCTACAAAGCTCGTGTCCTTTATCATCTCCAACTCCCACAACCCCTACTTTCTACGTTTAACTCTTACCGGAAACCGCTCTCACCGGTCATGACCGATTTGAGCATCAACAACATATAATCCATTTGGTATCTTTCCAAGAGGAGGCATATTGATTTAGAATATTTGTAAAATGGCAGGCATTGACAAACATGGTGGACTAAGAAAAGACACAGATCATACTATAAAATAAATTCCAAATGATAGTGCAACAGCATCTATGTGTCAACAGGTGATTAATGAATGTAATATCAACTAAACATTGTCAATGACCACTAATGCAATATGATAATATTAGTCCAATGATATCTCTGAAATAGATTATATTACCATCCCACTCTCTAAAAAATAATCTAGATTCACCTAAAAAACTATTATTCATGTACTTAATGGAGATTATTAATGGATCTCATTTTCATCAAGAATGAGTCCAAAATTCCATAAGCTCATGTTTATACTTGTATGGATATATAAAAACATCAAACCTCTAAAATAGTCAAGTTACTTAATGTGGCTCATGTCTTTGTGGATTTTCATGTGGCTCTAGTTCTTGAACATATCCCTTTCCATCATTTACTTCTTTTTTTTATATGTGTAATCAATCTAAGACTCCACTTAGGATGTAAAATGGTTAGAAGAGTCTTAGCACCAACGGCTAGAGAAATTTGTGTTATTAAAACAAAGTTGGATTATATAGATAACCTAAGACTCCACTTCCAATGAATGGGATTAAAAAGTTGATTTATTTTTATCAACTATCTTTAATTTAGGCACCATACGTTTGTTTTAATTTAGTAATTTTTAAAGTTTCAAAAAAGTTCTTGTTGTAAGTGTTTTATGAGTAAGTTAAGCAATAATGTTGGTCAACATTCCACTCTAAAAACACTTAATTGAGAGACATAAGGGTAATTTAGTCAGAAAAATACCATATAGTATTTTCTTTTTATGACCGAGATTTTTTGAGAACATGGTACCTAATAATAGTCACTCAAAAAAAGCAGAAAAATTGTTTTCTCTTTTATTTTTCCTAAGAACCCCACCCAGACACCTTAAAAAACAAACCGAGATTTATAGGTTTTTTTCTTTTTTTTTAACGAAGGTAACAAACGCCTCCCGAAAGTTAGGAGAAAATAATGCGGCATCTATATGTGCATACCCCTCATCTTGTGGTCGTGGAGGTTGGAACCTGAGATTATCCTAACCGATGAAGCCCTACATAAGGAACCCAATCCCAATAGACCAAAAGGCTGTTGGTGAGATTTATAGGTCTTTTATGTTACACATTTGGCCAACTTGTAGAAATCTTTAGATGTAATTCCCTAATGGTCCCTCTATTATGGTCATAGCGCCCTTTTGGTCCCTCTATTCGAATTTGATCCCTACAACTCCCTCTGTTATTCCAATTGAGAAATTTCAGTTCCGAGCTTGACATCCGTTTCTTTTACCGTATCCGTTTGCTGACGTGACATTTTTTATATATGAAAATATATTAAAATATTCATTTTTTATTTTATTTTTCTTTAATATTAAGCAAGTCTCTTATATATCAGTCTTCTTATAACTCTCTCTTTCTCTCTCTATAGCGTCGAAGAGGCGCCACCTCCAAACCTCCTCCTCGTATCTACGCGAATAACCCAATCGTCATCGGAGATGGAAGAGGGCGACGAGTTCGGAGATCTCTACTATGACATCATCGCTTCAATCCATCAGCCACCCAAACCTCCTCGCGTCCCCGCTACTAATGATGATAACAACGATAATCAAATTCTCTATGGATCTTCCCGTTCAGCGGAGGACTATCCCAAACCCAGCCTAGTACTGGAGAAAGAAGGATGGCGATGAGGATGATTGGTTGCTTGGCTCAACCCCCGTAACCGTCGAGCAACCAGAGAATTGGAGCGAGGATGATGATGGGATCAAGTTGGGGATGGGTGAGAGTGAGTGAGATGGGTTCGGATCCAAAGAGAAAGGATCCGAACCCGTTTTGTGGTTTAACCATCGGTAGCATCTCCGGCGGCTTATCGTCGGCCTGAAGGTGGTAGAGGCAGAGGGAGATGTCGCCGCTAACGCTGGAGAAGAGGCCGCACTTTTCTAAGGGGAAGCAGAGGACGGGGATAGAGGAGAAGGAGGGGACGGAGAGGCGAATACAACCGAGGGAGTGGTGGCCAAGGGAGAGGGAGGGTGGGTGGGGTTCGTGGTAGAGGAAGAGGTCGAGGGTGAGGTCGGAGAGGGAGGAAGGGTTTGGAATGGAGAAGATGAGGGTTTGACGCCATGAGGGGTACGTTGAGGGAGTTGAAGACAATGCAGATGCGTTGGTGCTTCCCGGCGAGCTTCACCTCCACGTAGGGGTTTGCAGAGTGGGGAGGGGATGAGGATGAGTGATCGGGATGATAAAAGATATTAATATTTTAATATATTTTCAAACATAAAAAATGCCATGTCAACCAGTGAAAACGTCAAAAGAAACAGTGTTAAGACTCAGGACTAAAATTTTCCAATTAGAATAATAGAGGCAGTTTGAAGACAAATTCAAATAGAGGGACAAAAAGGCACTTTCGATATGTTAGGACCATTTAAGGAATAACACGAAATCTTTACATAAACTTTTTGTTCTCCTTGTTTCCAACTCTAATCCAAGCTCATTCCCACTGATTTGCTTGAGCTTGCATGGGCATATTAAAGATAAATTTCATGTATCCTCAACATCGGGCATGATAAGGTCAGGCCGGCCGGAACACTGTTTTGGTCAGGTCGCCTCTCATTTTGGCCCTTGGAGCATGTTTTAAGGAAATCCAACCGTATGGATGGAAAGAACATCGAAAAATAAGCTAGCATATCAATTTTCATACAATTTGGAAACTTGTAGGGTCTTCATCTTAATGGGTGAAAATATTTCACCCGTTAAGATGAAGACCCTACAAGTTCCCAAATTGTAAGAAAATTGACAAGCTAGCTTATTTTTCGATGTTCTTTTCATCTATACGGTTGGATTTCCTCAAAACACTGTATAAGTGAGTCAAATGGAGGCGATTTGACCGGAACAGTGTTCTGACCGGCCTGACCTTATCAGGCTTGTCCTCAACATATATATATATATAGTTATATATTATCTCTACTGTAATCTCTCATTACAGTTTTAACTACTTATATATGCATCACTGATGTACTTATATAAATGTCCATGCAAGTAATAATTTAAACCTTTGAGTTATTAGTTTATTTCTATTGCATTTCTCATGCAATTTTTTTTATAGAAGTGAACAAACCACGTTTGTCAAAGAGTTCTCCTATATTTTTAAAAAATATTGCATGCCCAATTTTGATAGCATACCTTATGAAGTATTTTGGAATAAAATAAAAACAACACTTTAAATAGTTGTTGATCGATTTGTGGATGAGCATCTGAAATGTCCTTATAGAAAGATAATATAAAAAGTAGTGACGAAAGTATAAGGTCCACACTTAATGGAAGGTTAAAGCAGAGGACAATTAAGAATTTTCTAATTAGAAATTTTATTAGATAAAGAGTATCACATACACCCATCATTCATTATTTAAATAAATTAACATGAAATAGAGATTGTGGTAAAATAAGTACTGTCTATATTCACAATGTACTCCAAACCAAAACTTTGGCTTTTGGTTTAGCATGGAATGGTGGTGGCCTGGTGTGTTGTAAATAATGTAGAAGATAATGGAGGGAAGAAGAAGATGAACCAAATAAGCTTTAAGGCACGAAGATGACAACGCTTCTTTTTAGACGAATTTCTCCCCCTTTGATTAGAATCACGATTGCAACGGGGTATGTGAGAACCGCCTTCAGGATACAATGAAGCCCTTTAATTTTTGTTGAAAGGCGAACTTGCACTATTCGTTTCAACCCGGAAACACACTTATGATTGTCTTTGATAATGTAGAGAAAAACAATGAGAACTAAAGAGAGAGTGAGAGAATATGACTTTTGGTGTACTTTGCCACACATAGATGTAGGCTATATATAGAGTCCCAAAGGTTTCATCACAAGGTTGCATCCATTGGTAACATCCTTTCATGAAAAGGGATATCCTTTGGTAACATCTTTTCATGAAAGGGGACATCCTTTAGCAAATGGTCACAAATGAAAGGAAACATCCTTTCATGTAGTAGTGTCCCTTCAATACCAATGAAAGATAACATCCTTTCATAATAATATCTTTTGGTTCAACCAAAATAATTAATGCCATATACAACTTACTCTCTTAATTTAATTCTCAAAGAAAAACATAGAAAAACACATAATTATTGAAAATATCCAACATGGTGGGTATTTTTATTTATTAATTATATATTGTATTATTAAGTTGATTAATTTTGTTTTTATTTAAGACATACATTATTTACTAGGGCAAAAAAGAGCAACCCGATGCTATAAAGCTCCTACTATGTGTAGGTCCAGGGAAAGTTAGACCATTTTGGTGGGACTCGCCTTGCCTGGTTTGCGAAGCTCCCACTATGTATAGCCAAGGCTCTCTTTCCATTATTTACTAGGGTATTTATATAATTTACCGATTGAATAAATAATATTATTTGACATATATCCTTATATATAAAGTACTGGTATTTTTGGGTTTTTGGGTGGTGTTTACTGTTATTATTTTGGGGTGTGTTTTGGTCCCTAGCAACAGTGCTAAAATAGTGTCAGGGATTTTTTTTTGATAATTTTTCCTATAAAATATAAGTCAGATGCATTGATGTTCCTAAACATGTAATAATAAACTAATTTAAATGAAGTGAGGAACAAGTTAATAATACTTCCTTTCCAACATGCCCTCATAGGTTGTACCAGATGTGCACATCCCGTGGCAGAGAAGATCCCAGCCAGACAAGTCCGTGCGTGTATTGCACCTGCTCAACTCCCAAAAAAGCCACAAACCACTCGAACTGAAAGTCTGAAACGCCTGCATGCTTATCAACAAGTCTATAAAACCAACCCTCATCTTCTCTTTAGCTCATTGTGCAAACAAACACCACATTAATAGCTTCTCTTATTCCTTGTAATATTAATAATGGAAGACCAGGGTAGTCCCCAGTTCTCAGGCGAGTGCACCGAAAAGATGGGCGTGGATGAGATGCTCAGGCGCTACGCCGGAGAGTTCGGGCCGTGGCAGCTACGGCACTTCATGCTCACTAGTATTGCATGGGCTCTGAACGCGTTCCACACGATTGTGGTCGTGTTCACTGATCACCAGCCTGCGTGGCGGTGTAGTAGTACTGGTGGTGCATGCCCCGCGACGATGTGCGCGCTGCCCCCTGGCTCGTGGGAGTGGGCTGGTGGCCGGAGGACGTCGACGGTGGCCGAGTGGGGGCTTGTTTGCAAGGCGAAGTATAAGGTTGGGATGGCCCAGTCAGCCTTCTTCGCCGGATCTATGCTTGGTCAGTGAGTTAACTTCTTCGTATCATATGATCAGTTTGTTTTTTTTTTTTTAATTATATATAATCACTTATTAATTTAAGATCATGACAGAACATGCACCTAGTAAAAATATAAAGTGGCCGTTAAAAATCTCTTGGTCTAACGGCATATGTCCCTTATATATGTAAGAGGTTCGGCCTATGAAATTCTCAGGATCAAATACCCACTAGACAAGTTAATTTAATATATTTTAAAAAAAAATTAAAATTAAAATTTGGATTTAATAATAGGATTGCAGGGATTGTTACTATGTGAAGTTGTGAACAAATCCGGCATTTTTTTTAAATTTAAATATTAACTTAATGCAATTCTTAGCACAGCAAGGATGGTGGGATGCATGCTGGTGGTGGCCATCTCACGCATCTTGCACTTGCTGGATATACTGAAAGGAAACACCAAATTTAAGTTTAGCTCAAAGTAAAGAAATTGAGTAATTTTTTTTTTCATTAAATAAGGGTGATATATATATATATATATATATATATATATATATATATATATATATCAATAATAAGATTGGTTATGTTACCAATCTTAACTAATGATAATCATAAATACAAAAAGAATACATAATTAATTAATAAATAAATAATTTTTTGTTAATATAAAGTAAAATTTGAACTCTCATTCTACATAATATATATATATATATATATATATATATATATATATAATTTATTTATCTCAAATATATTTATTATTAATTAATTTAATGTTTTTTTTTCAAACTAGCTTTAGAATCTGATTCAATTCATGAACCTGATTAAAGGTGTCACTGACATAGTATTCAACTATTCATTTAATCACCATGAAACAATTTCATAATCCTAAATAAATTTGAAAAAAAAACATTTCATTTTATTGACCTACTTATTTCAAGAAGATCATATTAAATCATGAGAAAACTATCTAATAATCCCTAGCATTATTTGTGTACTATTTACGTTTGTATCCTACCCACCCATAATACTATTTACACAAATCTCTACACAGTACACACCCATCTAAGGACTCCCAGGTAATTAAGTAACTGAATAGTTAAATATCTATTAAATTATTTATTTTTCAAAAAATAAATAAATCTTGCACTTCCACATGGACATGCAGGTGCTGGTATCTTTGGCCACCTCTCAGACTCATTCTTAGGGAGGAAAGGGACACTAACCTTAGTGTGCGCCATGAACGCCACCTTCGGTTTCCTAACCTCTCTATCTCCATCCCTCTACATCTACGCCTTGCTACGCTTCCTCACCGGCCTCAGCACCGGCGGCGTCGGTCTCTCCGCCTTCGTCCTCACCACCGAACCCATCGGCCCGGCAAAACGCGGCGCCATCGCCACCTCCACCTTCTACTTCTTCTCCATCGGCACCATCCTCCTCTCCATCTTCTCCTTATACTTCCACCATTCATGGCGATCCCTCTACATCTTCTCCTCACTCCCCTCTCTCCTCTTTCTCCTCCTCATCCTTCCCTTCATCTCCGAATCCCCCAGATGGTACCTGGTCCGCCAGAAGACCTCCAACGCCATGAAAGTCATGCAAAAGATAGCAAAGTCCAATGGAAAACACATCCCTGATGGAGTCTCACTGACACTCGACGGCGATATCTCCACCAAGAGCTCCTCCATCCTAGACGTTCTCCGAAATCCGGTCACTCGAGCTCGGCTCCTACTCCTCATCACCATCAATCTCTTGAACTCCATTGCATACTACGGTCTCATCCTCAATGTGATGAACGTCAAGACGAACATCTACCTCAATGTGATGCTCAATGGCGTTGCCGAGATGCCGGCGTACGTGCTCACAGCGGCGGCGCTGAAGTGGTACGGGAGGAAGCCGTTGACCGTAGGGACGATGGTGTTCAGTGGTGTCTGCTGCGGGGTTGGGAGCTTGATGGAGGGTGATGGGTGGATGGGGATAGTGAGGATGGTGTGTGGTGTTTTGGGGTTGTTTGCATCGACGATGGGTTTTGATCTTGTGTTTGTTTACACGGCGGAGCTGTTTCCGACGGTGGTGAGGAATGCTGCGGTTGGGAGCGTGACGCAGGGGGGGCAGACGGGGGCGGTGGTGGCGCCATTGGTGGTGGCGATGGGAGGGAGGTGGGCGTTCGTGGTGTTTGCGGTGTGTGAGGTGGTTGGAGGAGTGATGGCTTTGTATTTGCCGGAGACGTTGAATCAGCCGTTGTATGATACTATGGTTGGGTTGGAGAAGGGTGAGGTTGAGAAGAGAGATAAGGGTGCTCAGGAGGGAGATGGTTGTTGATTAATTCATTGCATTTGGCTTACACTAGCCTATGGATCAAAGACTTGTAATGTGATGAAGTGCCTATATTTATATATATGTAAGTAGTGTTTGTAATATTACAACAAATCAGTGAATCACTCAAAGAATGCAACTGAAATAATCCCAAGCAATTCACAAAGGATTCCATGCAGACAACAGATTAGTTCCATTGTATGACGCCAGATAAAGATATACAATTATCCTGCTAGCTAGCCGCAGATAGATCATCAAAAAAGAACCCTAGCAGAAACACTCTTTCACAAAAACATCTCTGAAATTTGAAAAATATTAAAAAATTAAGACTAATTAAGTAACTAATTCAAAAGTTGGACTAAATAACTTAAAACTCAAAAATCCTACTATTTCATAAATTTTGCTAAAAATAGCAAAAATCTAAAATTATTTAAATTTGAAATTCAAAATAAGCCAAATAATCAGTCAAAAATCTATATACTAAATCAGAATCAAATCATACCTTAATTTGACAAACGATTTATTGCCAAAAATAGCAAAAAAAAAAAACTAAAAACGAAGATCCAGAGAGAAAAACAACGGAATTTTGGCGCTGAAAACAACGCCATCTGAGTGAATCTTGATGACTATGTGGTGCGTGCCGAAACAAGTTTTCTAGATTGGTGTTAAATGCGTGACTCCAACAATTGTAGCCAAAGTTACGTATATGTTTAAAAAATCAAATCACACCCAAAATTGCCTCAATTACGAAATTGGCTCGATCATTTCCTGCCTTTATGTTGATCCGCTAACTTGTGATATCTCAAAGCCTGTATCGTGCAGTCTGACAACTCAGTATCGTCTGATTCAAACTCTCTTGCGTCATTGTACTGACTTATGTAACAAGGGATTGCTTGTAATGTAACTCAATTATCTCAAAAAAAATATAGCTGATCAACTTTTCAAAATAATAATAATAATAATAATAATAATAATAATAATAATAATAATAATAATATACAGGGCATTTGTTTGTATAAACTAAGAAAACATGAAATCTTGTATATATCCAATAACTTTCATAATTGTGTTTGTGCCTTGGATTCAAATAAATTTGTATATGTGCTTTTAGAATTTTAATTTTAATTTTAGAAACAATTAGTAAGAATGAAAATCAACCTTCAATGGAAAATATAAATATATTTTTTAATGTAAAAAATATATATGGTTGACTATGATAAGAGGAATATATATGCATATATGTAATTTCATTTTTTTTAAGAGTATACATGTAATTTTGTCTAATATAGTTGTATGAGAACCTTTTTTCTTTTTTGAAAAAAATTAGAGAAACCACATTTATTCATAATTAAAAATTAAAATAAGCATCTTACAACATATAGAGGTAGTTATATAGATAGATGTACATGGCCACTTAGTGCCAGTGGCGGCCATTAACCCATAGGTTCTCCATCATTATGGGGTATCCTCCTCTCTAGCAGTAGGGAGCACAGAGGCCTCCTTACTGTATCATCCAAGCTTGGGTTGTTTCCTTCATCATTAAAGCATCGTGCAAGACTCAGCCTAACTATCGATTCTATCGACATTAGCTTCTGCTCCTTGGTCACGTGTGCGGCGTCAAACCAAAATAACATAAGAAAGTCAATCCTCTGGATAATTCTGAAAAAACGTGACGTTTTCCACAGAAAAACCTTTGGTTTTTTTCACGCCAGATGCTCCAAATAATCACCATATTGCCAGTTGCCATTCTACCTTGGCTTCATTGTGAAGTCTACACCCTAGAGGGCCACCCCCGTCCCTAGGTCTTGAATCCTACTGGGGCACATGATGAATAGATGCATGAGGGAACCTTTTGAAGTGAATTAATACCAGTACTGTAAAATTGATAGTTCATATATGTATGTTTTATTTAAAATTCATTTTTAGGTATATAGTGGGATAAATTATTTTTGAGGATAAAATAAGAAAAATTGTAATTTTTGAAATCGTGTATACAAATATGTAGATATTAAGGAATATTTAATTGAAAAAGCAAATAAATAGCCTTAATGTGTTTTAAGGCTTTGAATTTGCGAGCATGATTTTCTTTTCGTTTTTTTTTTTTTTTGAATCAATGAGTTTTTGTGGATTCACTCTTATAGTCTTGAATAAGAGAAGTTTGATTTTTTTTTTTATTTGACAAAAATTTCAAATTATTGGTCTTTTATAGAATTTATATGTATACATTTTATCCAAATCACTGTAAAAAAAAATCAGCTATTTAGGAAAATATTTATCTTTTCTGACATTAAATCCTGAAAATTAAACAATTTATAGGGTGATGTTGGATTTTGGGCTGTGATGGGCCATACTAGGCACAAGCCATTACAAATTCCAATTTTGTACAAGCAACAATTCTATCCTTTGATGGTCACTATGATCATTGGAGCATGTTAATGGAAAATTTCCTATTGTCCAAAGAGTATTGATTAAATGTTGAATATGGAAGTCAAGATCTAGCACAAACTACAATTTTGTCCAATGCCCAAAAGCAGAATCTGAGGCCAGAAGACTAAAGGATTTGAAGGCAAAAAAATTACCTCGTTTAAGCAACTGATCGTCCCATCTTGAAAACCATTCTTTGAAAAAAAAAGTTATAAAAATATTTGGGATTCTATGAAGAAAAAATATTAAGGCTATGTCAGAGTGAAGCATGCATAACTTTAAGCCTTGAGAAGGGATTTTGAGACTCTACAAATGAAGAATGGAGAATTTGTCACCAACTATTGTGCTAGAATAAGTAGCAAGATGCGTTTTTATGGTGAGAAGATAGAAGATTTCACCATTGCGGAGAAGATATTGTGTTCCCTCACACCAAAGTTTGATTATGTTGTTTGCTCAATTGAAGATTCGAAGGATATAGATGCATTCTCTCTTGATGAATTGCAGAGCTGTTTATTGGTCTACGAGAAAAAGATGAACAGAAGTAGAGAAAGAAGCTTTTTTTTTTTTACAGAGAAGAGCAATACAAGCTAGTTAAAACAAACAAACAATGGATAAAAGGACAGAAGCAAAAACTTCTCAGAAATGCAGCCCTGTTGCATTAACAATATTTTCGATCTATCTAGGCCTATCAGCTGCCCTATGGAAACAGGGAGAGACTAGGGTTAATCATCACATGATTTGCCAGTGCATCCACCATGAAGTTGATATCTCGAGGGCAATAAGTTAGCTCCAGGTCTGGCTGGTCCATCAGTAGCTGCTTGATGGTATAGATCGTCCTTTGGATCGGAAGCTCCCACATCTAGAGTTAACCCCACTCATGATCAACTAGAGAGCATGTAAACAATCTGTGGAGATGGTGTCAAGCTTCAAATTCCTGGTTCTGCACTGCTCCATTACAATGAGGATGGCTTGAGCTTCAGCATGGGGGCTTGAATCAGCTGCTGCATTATAGCATCCTGCTTACATAACTGTATTTTTACCCTTCATGATTACAAACCATATACCATAAGATAAGGAGTCATTAGCCCAGGTAGCATCACACATAATTATAATAGAATGATTGTAAACAGAGTTATGAAGAAACTCCCTGAGATGTCCCCGAAGCCTTTAGAAGTGATCATGGGTAGCTGATAGGCTTGTTTGAATATCTCTAAAGGCTGAAATCTTTTATTGTTGAATATAGTATCACACCTAGCCTTCCATATGTACCAAACACAGGTGGCCATCAGGGCTTTGTTAAAGCTCTGATTTCCAATCTCTGTGCCATTCACCTTCAAAATCCAATCTCCAGTTAAGAAATTCTCTATGTTATGTGCTACCCATCCAATGTAGTGAGCCACAACAAACCAAACAAGTTTGGCAGTATTACATTCTTGCATAAGATGTCTGATAGATTCATTTGACAATCCATAGAATGGACAGGGTTTTTGCGAGCCAAAGCTCAGGGAATACATGTATTCATAAGTAGGAAGCCTGTCATGCTTAAGCCTCCAAACAAAAGTTGTGACTCTAGGAGCCACAGATAGCCTCCAAATCTTATGCCAACCCTGCCATCTATCACACTCATTAGTGAGGTTAATATTTAGAAAACCATTACTTCCCTAATAATGTTGGCAGTGGAGCCTGAATGGGACCATACCCACTGCTTTTCAATATCTTCACTATATCTATTTATGTACAGTCTATTCCAATTTAATGCATATCCGAAACAGTTTATAACATCATCATAATTAAGTCTGTGCTCAATTAAAATATCAGAGATATTCAAATTCTCAAAAGGGATTTGTGTATTAAGAAAGGTAGGCTTGAGAGATATTGGGATATCAAACAACCATGGATCCTCAAGAAAACTTGTAGAGGCAGGATTACAGTTGTTGATCCATAAATTGTTTTAACAAAAGAAGCGACATTGGAGAGTTTTTTTTAAAACCAAGAAGCTGAGCTCAAGTTTGACCTATCCCAAGGATTTAATGGGCCATATTTAAGAAAAGCAATCTTAACCTAGAACTTGTTCCCATTGTTTAAAAGTGAAAATATGTTTTTAATCATGAGAGCAGTTTTGGTAATTCTTAAGTTCCTAATTCCCAACCCTCCCTTGGATTTAATAAGTGTAGCAATTGACCAGCTTATAGATTGGAAGAAGCCTCCAGCTGTGCCACTGGCCCATAAGAACCTCATAGACAACTTAGCAATTTAATCAACAACAGTATTAGGAACATGGTAGCAAGACATAGGGTACACAGGTATGGACATCAATAAGAGATTAACGAGGACAACCCTGCCTGCTAGAGATATGGAAGTAGGACACCATGATTTAAGGTTGTTACTGGTTCTGGTGATCAAAGGTTGATGCGGAGCAAAACTTGGCAGCAGAGAGAGGGGCGAACCTGATTAGTGGGTGAAGCTGATTTGGGGATGTAGCTGTAGGGATATAAATCGTCCACCACCGTTCGGCAACTCCTGAAAGGATATAGGATCTAATTTGGTTCCTCAACCTCCAGATCCTCCAAGGGATGAGACTGAAGTGGCTTACCACTCAAGGATAGGGAGAAACCCTCCAAGAGATACAGAACAAGAAAATTGAAGAGAAAGAGGGCAAGCTCTCTATTTAGGAATGATAACCTAAAAGTCCCTCCTTACAACCAGACAAGTAGCTTGTTATAACCCCACAAACATTGGGATCCCCAAAACAAGAGTTAAGACAAACAACTAATACATATTACAAGCTAATTAGAGACTTAATAAAGCTTAGCACTAACCTGAGTGAAATGACTGCAGAATTGCTGCAATTCTGTTAGTTTGACTACCCTCCATTCAAATACTGATAACTTTTGCTAGAAAACTCCGATTAAGGTGAGATTTGCTGCATTGGAAATTAGACATCCGGAGCTTTCCAACTGTATATGGTACAACCTCTTTTGGTGGCCCAATCAATATAGATTTTGGTTTCAATTCCCTCTAAAGTTAAAAGGTCACCATAGTCCTGCTCTTTCACATCCAAGTGTACAGTTTCTATGGTTAAATGCCTTGCTCCTACATCAAAGGTTGTCATTGATTTACTGGGACTCTTTTCAACGAAATCATCACCCCAAGATATTTGAAGGGAAAAGCCTCGGCCAACTCTCATCCCCAGAATATTAACAATAGAATCTCTAACTCTTCTGTTGAACCAGGAAGGGAAATGGGAAGTGGATTTATTTAAATTTACCTTCTGCCTAGTCAATTGATTGTAAATGTTCAGACATAACTTGCAATTTCTAGCCATAGGGCATGGTTGCCCTTGTGACAATAAGGGCATCATCGGCAAATAAAAGGTGATTGAAATTGCAAGTTAATCTATTGTCAAAATCAGGTATATGATTTAAAGACATGGCATGATTTAATATGCGAGTAAGATTTTGAGATACTAGGCGGAAAAGGTAGGGGGAAAGGGGGTTTCCTTGCCTGATGCCCCTAGAGCTATTGATTCAACCAGTGGGCTGCCCATTGACTAAGAAGGAAAAGCTAGGAGAAGTGATACAAGCTTTGATCCAGGAGATCCAAGCATTGAGGAAGTTCATGACATGGAGAGTACCAAAATTGGCATTCCATTCCAGGGCATCATATGTTTTCTCAATGTCTAATTTTATAATCATCCTTGGGAGGGTTTTGTTATTATGCTCTAAAGAATGCACAATCTCTTGTGTAGCAAGTATATTATCAAACGTTGATATGCCTGCCAAAAATCCAGACTGCTTAGGACCAATGATCCAATGACACCTTTCAATCTATTGGATAGAAGCTTAGAAAGTATTTTATATGCCACGTTGCACAAGGAAATGGGTCTAAAGTCATGAACTTTATTCGGTACATCCTTCTTGGGTATCAAAGCAACAAAGGTCATACCCCAGGATTTAGGTAGATAGGCAGTGTGAAAGAACTGACTAATAGCATGAAAAAGAGGCTCCTTAATAATATCCCAATAGAGAAGAAAGCTTTGAAGGCTTCCACTAATACTCACTTCTCAAATTTTAGAGGAAGAGGAGATCGAGGCAATAGAGATGACAACAAGAATTTCAAAGCCAATGATGACAAATCTCAAGGCAAAGACAGAGGACGGACCAACAATTCGACAAATCTAAAGTATAATGCTTTAGATGTCATAAATTTTGTCATTATCAGTCTGAATGTTATACAAGATTGCCTAATGACAAGAGAGAGAGAGAGAGAGAGAGAGAGAGAGAGAGAGAGAGAGAGAGACCTTTTTACAATAGTGGTATGAAGCATCCAAAGCATATAATAAATTGTTTAATCCATTAACAGATAAGATTGTGATTAGTAAGGATATTGTTTTTTATAAAGAAAAAACTTGGAATTGGAATAGGCAGCAGCCTACCCAAGTCCTTTTTGACAATGATACTGAAAATGAGCAAATTTCAACACCTTCTATGCTCGAAAATTCATCAAATACAAATCCACCAGTTGTTGAAATTTCTTCACCAACTATAGAAGTTAATGAAGAAGCAACTCAATCTGTTTGCAGAGTAATTAGAAAGAAGCCTATTTTGATGGAAGACTATGAGGCAACTAGAGTTGATGATCTTATATTTATTGAAAATTGTGTGGCATGTTTGAAGAATTCAAGAAGTCTATGATCGATGGAGGAGTTTGAAATATCTGATCTTGGTATGATACATTAATATTTTCTTGGCATAGAAGTGATGCAATCTAGTAATGAAATTTTTATTTCTCAAAAAAAATATGTTGGAGAAATTTTGAATAGGTTTCAGATGAAGATTGTAATCTTGTAAGCACTCCAATTGAGTTTGGCTTAAAGCTAAGCAAAGATCATGAAGGGAAGAAGGTTGACAACACGCTTTACAAGCAAACTATAGGTAGTTTGATGTATCTAATTGGCACAAAGTCATACATTATGTATTATGTGAGTTTGATTAGTAGGTATATGGAGCATCCAACAGAAATGCATTTGTTGGTTGCCAAGAAGAATCCTTCGTTACTTGCAAGGAACTATTGATTTTGGGTTGTTTTACAAGTCAGGCGAAAAATCAGATTTATTTGGCTTTACTAACTGTGATTATGCAGGAGATCAAGATAATAGGAGGAGCACCTGTGTTTTTGTTTTTTATGTTTGGCATAGGTGCTATTTCATGGGCATCTTAAAAACAACCAATTGTCATATTGTCAAACACAAAAGTTGAATGTGTTCCTGCTACACCTTATGCTTGTTAGCTATTTGGCTGAGGAGAATCCTTGAGGAGCTGCAACTCTTGCAAGGAGGAGCTACTACAATTTATTGTGACAATAACTCAACAATCAAACTTTCTAAGAATCCCGTGCAACATGGAAGAAGTAAGTATATTGACGTGAAGTTTTATTTCTTAAGATATCTCAATAAAGATGGAACAATTGATCTGAAGTTTTGCAGAAGTGAAAATCAATTGGTTGATATGTTTAACATACCAACAACAACAACAACAACAACTAAGCCTTAATCCCATGCTAGATGGGGTCGGCTATATGGATTTTCCCTTTCAAAATATTTAACATACCACTCAGAGTTTTTCCCTTTCAAAATATGAGATGGTTGTTGGGTGTATACACCATGGAAGAACTCAAGAATGTGAAGATAAACTGAAGTTTAAGGGAGGGAGTGTTGGAAAAAATTTATCAAGTTATTATCAATTTGTTATTTGATATCATTTATTTGAATTGGTATTTATCATTTAGGTTTTATAAATCTCTATTTTTTAAGAGTGAGGTTAATGTACTATGATGTGGTTTTCGTGGGTTGTTCCTCCAAGTAACCATGACTTTTGTAGAAATAAGTATAAATGGTTTCATTGGAATAAAAAACTTGGATGGTTTTTTATCTTTCCATTTCTTTCTTGCCAATATGTCTAACACTTGAGAAGTGCATCCTTGAAATATAAAATCTTCAACTAAATCTTTCAAGTTTGTCCTTTAAATATGTCGAGGGAACTATAATATTTTTAACAAATTGAATTATTTGGACATTATTAATAAAATAGTTTATATCATGGTCACTAAAATATGCTCACCACACTAAATTTTGTAAAAAAATAAAATAATACATATCATCGTCACTAAAATATGCTCACCACACTAAATTTTGTAAAAAAAAATGGGTGTGAGGTGTGGCTTAAAATAAATAAAATGTGAAACAAAAAACTATTCTGCTATATTACAATTAACAAGTGTACTGTGATTTTAAGTCCTGATTAATAATGCAATGATCATGTGATGAGGATGATATTTGGGGTTTTTTTGGGGAAATAACCCCATTATATATAGTATGAAAAATCAAAATTTTGATTTTTTATATGTTTATAAATACCTTTTCTGACCTTATATTCATTTAACTATTGTTTAAAGAAATATAGTGTATGTAAATATAAACAGTTAAACACTGCATGGTTAGAGTTTGGAAACAAATTCTCAACTTTAGGCCATGAAATATGTTTTCAGAAATTTGTTCTTAAAACGAGTGCCGCATTTTTATCATTTGTTCAAATTCTAAAGTGCTATGATTTTTTCCACCTAATTAATGTCAGTATGTCATAGCTCCAAAGAAGTAATAGATATTAGTTTGAAAATAGTTTAGTAATGTTCCATATGACTTGACTGAGATTCCCATTCTCTGTCCAGCAATAACAAAAGTCATTACCATTATTTTTAAAAAAATTATAATATACTGTTGGTGCAAAATTCGGATCAAGCCCTGAATTTGACCCATATTTAAATTTATATTTGAGAGGGAAAAGGGAAGAATCAGAAAATCAAGGAGAAAAGCTCCAAAAAACAGAGAACACCCAAGAATTAGAGTGGAAAACCCCAAAATCGGGGAAAAAACCACGAGCCCCGTTCATGAGGGCAAAGATCCACTAAATCTTCTTCAGATCTACAAATTGGAGCTCCATTGATGAGCTCTAGGGAAAGGAAATGAAAGAGGAGAAGAAGGAGAAGAAGATGGAGAGAGCTCAGGTCTCCAGCGGAGCAGAAGGGGGTATTTATAGGGTATGGAGACTGGGGTGAGGCTTGGGGAGCAAGCCACTCAATTTGGGCACGTGGGCGCCAGCTCAGCAAATCCAGCTCAGCATTCTTCTAGATGTTTCCAGATTCAATTTGGCGATTATGCAGTCTAATTGATTTGTAGAATCGCCCAACTGATTTCCCAACTGACTAACTGATTGGGCTTCTAGAAGATTCTAGAAGAGACTCTCAGGTGAGAGGCCACAGGAGGAGGGGTATTACACTGGGGGTGGCTTGCTCTAGCGAAGGGCGATGAGGTAGTCGGGGAGGACCTCGGCCTTTGAGCTATTTTTCGAGGTGGGGAGGACCTCGGCAATATGGAGGATTTTGGTAGTGTTATGTGAAGATGGGCACATGATGCTAATGTGCTTAGCCACCTGGCCGCCACGTGTCTTCCTCCATATCCATCCCTATTATATACTAAAAAAATTTTGATAACTTGTTTTTTTTTTTAATTTTTATATTTGGCGACTATATAGGATAGATTGGAATGGAGAGGGATGGGGACGCTCCCATCTTTTTAGGGGGCGTTTGGTTACCGGGATATCCCATCGGATATCCCGGGATGGGGACGGAATATCCTGTTCTACAATAAAAAAATGGGCGTTTGACAACTTGGATTTCGCGTGCTGGGATGCCTCGTGTCCCTGAAATCGGGACGAGTGGCATCCCTCCAAATCGAAGGGATGCTGCTCGTCCAGAGGGCGTGGATTAAGGGAGCCCACGTGCTCTTGTACTTTTATAGTTAAAAATTATTTTAATATTATATAATGTTTTTTAAATTAAATTAATTATATTTTGTATATTATATATTAACAATACTAATACAGTCAAATGCGGTCGCCTCCCATTTTATTATTTAGAGAGTGTTTTAAGGATTTCTAACCATACGGATGGAAAGATCATCGAAAAATAAGGTAGCATGTCCATTTTCATATAATTTGGGGCGGTGATGATCCTCCTACTTAAAGGTTGAAATTCAGAACCGTTAAAATTTTTATAAAATAAGAACCGTTAAGTGGGAGGATCAATATCACTTCACCAAATTGTATAAAAGTCGATATACTAGCTTATTTTTCAATAATCTTTTTATCGGTTGAAAATCCTTAAAACACTTTCTAAAGCCAAATGAAAGACGACCGCATTTGCATAGTATATATATTAATTATTATATTAATTTAAATATTTAATTTTATAGATTTATATATTTATAATAATTTTATAATTTAAAACAATAATTATATACATTATTTCATAATTTTAAAAATGATTTTAAATACATAATAATTATATATTAATAATAAATATAAGATAATATTAATTTAGAAATACAGATACTCATAGTTATTATTATATATTAATTAATATAATTTTTATTAATTATTTAATAATAAATCATTAATATTATTTTAATTCTCATCCATATCCTTATCCATTCATTCAAACACCCAAAAATCTTTATACCTCCTCTTAATCCCAACAACCCCAAACACCGATATGATGGATATCCTATCCATGGATATCCCATCCATGAATATCCCTTATCCAGGTGATACAATATCCCGGCAACCAAACGCCCAAAAAATGAGCAGTGTCCTTTGATTTGAAGGAAGGCACGTCCCTTCAAAAATTAAGTTGATGTTTTATAAATTAATATAATTTTATGTTTATATTTTATACTAATTATTATATTAATTTAAATATTTAATTTTATTAAATTGAATACTTAAAATAATTTTTTTAATATAAAACAATGATTATATAAATTATTTTATAATTTTAAAATAATTATATATTATGATAATTGATAAAGATAAGGTTTTATTCTTTTAAGTTAAAATTATACTTATCTATTGTATAATAATAAATATGATTAATTATCTAATTTAAAATAATTAATATTATTTTATTTTTCAAATATTATAATTTTATCTAAATTTATTTTATCTATCTTTATTCTCTCAAACAAACTATAAAAAATTCTCATTTACTATCTCTTATCCCAACAACTAAACAATTTACAAACACTTTATATTTTTGGTCTCATGTTCAAATTAGTCCCTCTATTATATCCAATCGGCTATTTTGATCACTCTATTATAATTTGACCCCTGGGTCATTATATTTTCATGATTGAAAAATGTCAGCCCATCCTTTCATCAATTTTAGGGGTTAAATAAACCTTCAAATATGTTGATATTTCTCACTCGTAATAATAGAGACCAGAAATACTTATTCGGTATAACAGAGGGAATAATTTTGATATTACACCTACATTCTTTTATCATAAATGTTTTATGCATGTATATCCTCGTGCAAAGATACGATTGTTTATTAATGTTCCATATATGAGTAGACTTGAGATTATCTTAATCTGTCCATTAATTGAAAAAGTCATCATCATATATTTTTTTTTTAAAGAAAAATATAATATACTAAAAAATTTTCCGTACCATGTTTTTAATTATTTTCATCCTTTTGTTAAAGAGCCACAGAAATTAAGGTCCAAATAATAATTGAACAAGCAACAAGCATCAACAAAGATGGCAAGCTCCGAGGTGACATCCCCCCTCCTCTCTCCATCAAGCTCCAATGCCTACGAGGAGGAAGCCATGGGCGTGGACGACATGCTCCGGCGCTACGCCGGAGAGTTCGGGCCGTGGCAGCTGCGGAACTTCATGTTGACGAGCATCGCGTGGGCGCTCAACGCACTGCACACGATGGTGATTGTGTTTGCCGACCGTGAGCCCGCGTGGAAGTGCACCGCCCGCGCGTCGCCCTGCGCGCAGACCATGTGCGCGCTCGAGCCCGGCGCTTGGGAGTGGAGCGCCGGGCCGGGCGAGTCCACGGCCGCCGAGTGGGGACTGGTGTGCGCGTTCAAGTATAAGGTCGGGCTCGTGCAATCAGCCTTCTTTGCTGGATCAATGGTGGGTAAGTACTTTTTTTTTTGAGTTTTTATGTTTTCTTATTCCGTGTTTCTTTTATGCAGCGATGAGGGTCGGGAGCGATCAGCGTGAATTTCTTCCGTGGCCGTTGTACATTGTTATTCGTAGGTGGGAGTCTTTATGGTAGTCGAAAAAAAAGTTTAGAGAAAAAGTTTGATTAAATCTTTGAACAGACTATTAACAAGTAAAAAGAATTTTTTGGTAATTTTTAGAACTCAAAATTTTTTTTTATTGGATACATTTGCTGAATTATTTGGGTCTTTTGCTTCTGTTTATTTGCGCATTAGTGGTTTTCTTAAGTAGTTAAAAATATTTTATTCTTTTTTAATAAATTATATATATATATATATATATATATATATATATATATATATATATATTATAATACAAGACTTGCAAAATAATTTTATTTATTGCTCCTGACAACAATAAATGCTGGTCAATGAAAGGACACTAGCTAAAGAGATTGAGTAGATCATTAATTTTTAATAAATTATGCATAAATTTTACACAAATGAACAGTAGGCAATCTGTCAATTTAAGATGGATTTTACCGACTTCAACGTGTTAGGTCCATATCATATCATATGTATATTTCAATCTTTCATGAATTATTTAGGATGATGTGTAATACAGAAGAGTAAGTCATCTAATCCGGGTCATATCTCAAATGTCAGATCATGCTTAAATTTTATGTTTTAATATAGACCAAATTAAATTTTATACTTTATTTTATCTCATCAAATTAAGATGTAGATATGTCATCTCATCAATATAAATCAATTTTCCTTGGTCCATTCATTCTCGTAAAGAGTAAAGAGGGTTTGAATAAAGTCTCTAGAAGCGTGCTTCTAATGCTTTATTTATATTTATAAAAAATATAGAACAAATTCCAATGTACATCAAACATAAATATAAAAATTAAATGAGTTCTTCAGATACAAATAACCAAAATGAAAAACTATAATACACTAATTTTTCTATCTCATGGAAGTGTGAATTTCCAACATTTTTTTTTTAAAAAAAGGTAGATAAGTCGATATGACTAGAGTTCTATTATATAGTACCCAATCAAGGAGAAATAAAGTGATACAAGGATCAATTCTGTTAAGTGTTGCTCCTTTGATTGGGTTGGTGAGCCCTTAGTCCCCCCTTTGATCCGGTATTGCGTCGTCTCTGAAGGTCTCGTCACCCTCATTGACCCGTTCCGACACATCTTAGATGAATTTAAGACTTCGCTTCATCAACCCTAGCATCGTCTCCAATCTCGGATGTTTGTTCACCGGGGATGCATCGAACCATGAAAGGATGAGGAAGGAAATATCGTGAATAATTTTTAAGAAAACACGTCGTTTATTTTGAAAACATTGCCTATTTCTTTCACCCCACATTGTTCAGGTGATTGTCATTGTAGTGAGTTCTTAGCCCCCATGTAGGGTTTGGTCCTTCCTAGAGACGGGGGCAAGGCCTTGATACCCTAGATGTCTCTCAGGTCATTGATGTTTGTGGTAATTTAAAGATCTGTCGGAAGTGGCTCCATATGTTTGCAACATAAGGATATGATAGTAGCAAACGGTTCACCAATTCATCCTCTAGATCGCATATGTAACATTTTGTGTGTTCCCCCTTCCATCTTCTTTTATGTAGATTGTCTAGTGTGAGAATCCTGTCCTCTCGAGCCAACCAGGTGAATAGTGAATAGTTTCACTTTAATTGAACACGGTTGTATTCAGAACCCCTTTCTCAAATCATTTCTAATTCCCCCATCTATTTAGAAGGAATATAACGACTTAACGGTGAATATCTTGGATGGTGTGTGTTTTCACTCCCTTAGGTATAGAGAGTTTGCATTGGTGATGGTGTCCATAAGGAGCTGTCTCAAGGTGTTAAATCCCTCTATATACTCCACTATTAGAGGTCCAGGCTTGAGGAGTGCTTGACCTTTCTAGAGCCTCATCCTTGCATCTCAAATGCTTAGTGACGCCTTAATACCGAGTGACTAGAGTCTTGGGTGAGAGTTGCTCCAAGAGTTCCCATCCCATCAATTTTCTCCAGATGTTTGTCTAGGCATCAACCCCGCTTCACTATATTGTTTGCAAGTGTCGATGACCCCTTATGGCATCTGACTTTCCAGAAGGGAGACATGCGCTCTTGAACTGGTTTATGGGCATCTATAAAACCATGTCGTGCATACACTTCTTTGATGATTTTGAGGTAAATTCCTGCCTTTCGGGTTAGGATCCTCCACTACCATTTCCCTAATAAAGCCCCATTGAACTCCCTAAGATTTAATATGCCCCAACCTCCATTCTCTTTGGGTTTACATAATCTGCCCTAGTTGACTAAATGATAACCTCGAGCTTTTTTTATCCACCCTGTTCCTTGTAGTCTTTTCGGATGGTGTCAATTTTGTGAATGACCTATTCAGGGAGATGGAAGATGGATATCCAGTGGATAGGCATGGTTGAGATGACTGAGTTTAGCAGAGTGAGTCTCCCTCCTAGGGATAGGAGTTTTCCATTCTAGGATTCCAACTTTTCTCTAATCCTTTCTGTTAGAGCAAGCCAATTCTCCTTCCTTGGGTGACCTTCTGAGATGGGAACTCCTAGGTATTTTATCGGGAACGATACGATGGCGTAGTTCAGTGTTCATGCCGTCTCCTAGATGGATTGTTTTGTGGTTTTCACCGGGACAATAACACTTTTGTTATAATTGATCTGAAGCCCTGAGAGACCCTCGAACAAGTAGAAGATCCGTTTTAGGATGTGGATCTTAGTTGAATCACCAATATTGAAAATGAGGAAGTCGTCTCCATATTGAAGTGTCGTGATTGTGCCCTCCCTGTTTGGGCCTATGAGGATCCGTCTGTATATATTCGCTCACATGGCTTCCATGAGCATAGTGGAAAAAACATCAGTTGCCAGTACGAACAACAATGGGGATAAAAGGTCTCCTTATCGTAATCCCCTCATACTCGTTACATACCCAACTGTCAACCTGTTGATAAGAAACCGGGCTTTGGAGGTTGTAAGAAGAGTTTCGATCCATGATATCCACCTGGGTCCAAACCCTCGAGCTTGTAAGATTTCTAGGAGGTAAGTCCAATCCATTGTGTCGAAGGCCTTTTCATAGTCAATTTTAACAAGGACCCCATCAGTGCCTTAAATTCTCATTTTGTGGATAAACTCCTCCGCTGTGACAATGTTGTCATATATTATCCTCACTTGTATTACGGTCATTTGTGCCTCATCTACTTGTTCACTCATAGCGTCTCTGAGTTTATTTGCCAAGGCTTTGGAAATGATTTTGACCGAGTAATTAATCAAGCTGATAGGTCGGTAGTCTTTGATGGTTTCAGGGATACTACATTTGGAATCAAATAAGATATGCACCCAATTCAGTCGTTCCATGATGGTCCGCCCGTGGAAGAAGTCTTCAAAGAATCTTAAAATGTCATCTCGGATGAGATTCCACCCTTGTTAGTAGAAGGTCATCGGGCAAAAAAACCTTTTCTTTTTTTTTTTGAAAAAAAAAGAAAAACAAACCCTTTCATTCCGTTTTAAAACTTGTTACAAAAAAAGAAGCAACGGGACTGGAATCGACACATTGATTTTTTTTTACAATTTTTTTTACCGTATGCATCCAAAGGTGTACGTACGGTTTCCGAGGGATACAATTTTGTCCTAATCAACCGACTTCATCGAGAAAGATTACTTTTTTTGGTTTGGCCCTGGCGTCTTGTCTGCCCCTAATTCTTGCACGACCCTTTGGATTTCAGCTTCGCAGAAGGGTTCCTTGAGATATGTAAAGTCCACCCTCTTTTTGTGTAAGAACAATCTGTCCCATGAGATCTTGTACCTCATGTCACGTTCTTTACCAAAGGGGTTGTTGAAGTAGTCCGATATGATTTTTGTTATTTGGTCGGGCAAGGTGATGGTCGACCCTTCATGTTGGAGTTGAGTTATCCAAGTTATGTTCCGCCTTTGATTTGTAACTGCATGGAAGAAATTAGTGTTCTAGTCACCTTGTTGTAGCTAGGTCACCCGAGATCTTTACCCCCAGTAGGCTTCCTCTTCCAAGGTAATATTTTCATATTCTCTTCTTTGTGACTCCTCCGCCTCCTCATTCATTGTGAGAGTTCTTGATTCTTTATAGACCTCCCATAGTTTGATAGAATTAAGGATTTCTTTCTTCTTTTCTGATATCTGTTGAAGTGTTTCTTTTTCCCATCTTTTTAGCTTGGCTAGGGTGACATTCAATTTTTTTGATAACATATAGGCTCCATCGACAACCAAGGCTTGTGTTTTCATAGCTTTGGTAAACCGTGTCTTCCATTAGGTTTTGTTTGGATTTGGAATAAGGAGGATAGAGACATAGTGAAAGAAAAAAAATTGAAATAACTTTCTCTAAATTAATTCAATATTCTTCTATATAACTATTATGAAATAAATGAATTTATCAAAATAAGGCCAAAAAGTTTTTGGATCTTTGAATACATGTGGAGAAAAAACTCCAATATGACTAGAGCGCAAATCAAACTTTAGAGTAGTGCTATTTGGTCGCCAAAACGACACGAAATGTTTGTGTGAAATCATTGATGAGGCATCAATTGTTTCAGACAAGCATTTCGTTTTCATTCCATCATACTGATTAGCATTTCTCCAAATTTTAATGTATTTCTAAGAGAAAAATAAATTAATAAATAAATTTTAAAATGGTTCTTCTCTTGGGCTCCAAGTGAAGTTGTAATTGTTCTTCTAGCTTGTTATACCAGTATACCAGTTATTGTTTTAAAGGATTTATTCATATTAACTTTTGAAAATATTGTTTTTAAATAAAAAGATGAAATGCTTTTGTGAGTAAATTAATATTGTAAAAATAATAATAAAGATTTTTTTTATCTGAAAAATAAAAACATATTTATTTACTCTTTATTCTTCCAATGTATATATATAAATTTATTAATGAAAAAATGTATAATTTTTAGGTGCGGGGATCTGTGGGCACCTCTCAGACAATTTCCTCGGAAGGAAAAGAACACTAACTCTAGTGTCTGCAATGAACGCAATCTCCGGTATGCTCACAGCCCTCTCTCCATCTTACGAAGCATACATAGCTCTTCGCTTCATCACCGGCCTTAGCACTGGTGGCGTAGGCTTATGCGCCTTCGTCCTCGCCACCGAGCCCATCGGCCCGACCAAGCGCGGCGTTGTCGGCATGTCCACCTTCTACTTCTTCTCCATCGGCACCATTCTCCTCTCCATACTCGCTTACATCTCTCCTTCATGGCGAGCTCTCTACATCATCTCCTCCATTCCCTCTCTCCTCTTCACAATCATCATCATCCCCTTCATCTCCGACTCCCCCAGATGGTATCTCGTCCGCAACAAAACCTCTGAAGCCATGAACATCATGAGGTCCATTGCGGAGTACAATGGAAAGCACATTCCCCAGCACATCACCCTAACTCTCGATGATCACCACAAAGTCATTCAAAAGAACAACAATGAGAAAAACATGGAACACTCGAGCTCTATAATCACAGTGCTACAATCTCCAATCACCAGAAGTCGGTTGGTATCAGTGACAGCTATCAATCTTTTGAGCTCCATTGTGTACTATGGCCTGAGCTTGAACGTGGTTAACCTCAAGACCAATCTATACTTGGGTGTGATTCTCAATGCTGTTGCAGAGGCCCCGGCTTACGCTCTCACTGGCAATGCATTGAGATGGTATGGGAGAAAGCCGCTGACAATAGGGACAATGTGGTTGAGTGGAGTGTTGTGTGGTGTTGGGAGCTTGGTGATAATGGTGGAGGGTGGTGTTTGGAGGTTGATGAGAATGGTGTGTGGAGTGATGGGTATATTTGCGATGGCGGCAACATTTGATCTGTTGTATGTGTACACGGCGGAGTTGTTTCCGACGGTGGTGAGGAATGCTGCGCTGGGGTGTGTGACTCAGGCTGGGCAGATGGGGGCAATTGTGGCGCCATTGGTGGTGGTTTTGGGTGGCCAATGGCCCTTCACTGTGTTTGCAGCCTGTGGTTTGCTTGGAGGTGTTTTGGGGTTTTATTTGCCTGAGACTTGGAACCAGCCTTTGTATGATACCATGGCTGGGATGGAGAAGGCTCAGATTAAAGGTGAGGTTGTCAAGATGGAAAGTGAATCTGTTTAACTGTTTAAGTTTCTGTTTGGATATATAATAGTTATTGTTTAAAAGATATATATGCAAAATTGTTATTGGGGTGTTGGGTTTAGGGCTGCAAACGGGCTGAGTTTGATTGGGCTGGGCCCAGCTCGAATTCGGCTAAAAATTCCTTAGCTCGAGCTCGAAATTAGCTTGAATTAGTTTGCTCGAGTTTGGCTCGATTTTAATTTCGAAAACTCGAGTTCGGCTTGATAGCTCTAAATTAAGAGCTTAATTATAATTTTGAAATCTTGGGTTCGGCTCGATTTAACCCAAAGTTAAAAACCTATTTATAAATTAATTTTTTTTTGTTATATACTATATATTAATATTAAATAATACATTCATATATTATATTATATATTAATATATATTTATTAATAGTTATATTATATATCTATATTAATATTAAACTTCGAGCTGAGCTCGACTCAGCTCAAGCTTGGCTCGAAATTGAAGCTCGAGCTCACCTCGAAAGCTCGAAATTCAGAGCCGAGTTTGAGCTTTTAGTGAGCCGATCTTGAGTTGCTCATGAACAGCTTGACGTTTCACGTTTGACATCCCTAATTGGGTTTGTGGGAATTATGTGGACTTATCTGGTATTAAACGTTGAAAGAAAGGTTTGAACAAAAATAATCTCTTAGCAATAATAGCTCAGAAATAGTTTAATACTTTTAGGGCGTGTTTGGTACACCGGATTACATGGGATTGGATTGGATTATTATCCGAAATCCAATGTCCGATGGGATTCTAATCCTAGATTACAGTTTTTTCAATAATTTTATCCCATGTGTTCTGGGAGGATTACACCGGATAACCTCCACCTCCATCTCATTCGACCATCAATAAAAATTAAAAAGATTTTTTTTTTGAAAATTTACTTTTTTATTAAAATTTTTATTTTCATATTATTTTTTTAAAACATATATATAGAATAATTACATTCTACCCCCATGGTTGTGAAAAAATTATTTGTAAACCCTTTAATGCATACTTTTAATCATATTCATTAATTCTCTCATTTCTAAACTTCATCCAAATTTGAATATTAGATTTTAATTTAATTTTCATGTTATATATATCAAATTGATTAATCCGGTGTTCAACCTTATTAGTTGTCTTATAATTATTTGTCAACATTATGTTAATATATTATTTGCCTTGTTATATATACATTCTACCCTTAGTGTTCGATTTTATTATTTACCTTCTAATTATTTGTTAACATTATGTTAAAATATGCTTGCAAAATTGTATATTGTTTTACTAATTAAATTTTAATAAATAGTGTTTGTAAGTGAAAAAGAGGTAATATTTACAAAAAAATTGTATCAATAAGTTTTAATATGAATTTACAAAGAATTTTTACAAATTAATTTTTGATACATGACATAAGTAATAAATTTAAAAATATTAAAATATAAAATTTTTTTATACTAATTTGAAATATATGTATAAATAATAACTTAAAAATAAATATTAAAATATAAACAATAAAATAGTCTTCCACAGTATTTCTAATTCATTTTTCTAATCCGGTGCTACCAAAACAGTATAATATTATCTCATCCTATCCTATCTCATCTAATCTGAAATAATAATCCTATCTTATTCTGTATACCAAACGCGGCTTACTTACACAGTGTCCGGATGTTACTCCCTAATAAATGAGACATGTTTGATGGAGAAGTGCCTCGTGGTTTGCATGTGTTGAAGTGCATGCATGCATGATGTATAGTTCCTATCTCATTTCCACGTTACTCCCTAATAATAGTTTAAGTTTCTATCCCCGTGTTTGAAGAGTTTGGATAATAGATAAAATATTATTTAAAAGATACATATAACCAAAAAAAACCCTTAGCAATAATAGCTCGAAAATAGTTTAATACTTTAATTGCATAGTTTCTGAGTAGTGGGTAGATCCTCCGTTACTCCCTAATAAATGAGACTAATTGTTTTATTGAGACGTGCATGCATGATGTCCACCCACCTTCTGGTGCTGGGTATTTATATATAGAGAAAATTGCTTGCATACCCCTTCAAAACCATATATTTGCTTAAATACCCCTAAAAAAATGTAATTTACTTGCATACCCCTCTAAAACTAATTTTTTTGTTTATATACCCCCGTTAGTTACATCAAGTAGTCACCGTAGTTTTTCAGAGTTAACTATAGTTTAAAGTTAACCATGGCTGAAAAATTACACAATTACCCTCATTTTTAATAATTTTGACTTCCAACCCTACTTTCTCATCTATAAAATAAATAATATCTACAAAAATTTTTAAAAGAATTTAGAGGGGTATATAAGCAAACCCAATTTAGTAATTTGCCCCCATTCCATCCATTGATTTAACACCGTCAAGGGGCAACTTAACCATAGGGGCATATAAGTTAAAATAGTTGATTTACGGGGGTATGCAAGCAAATAGCATTTTTATGGGATTATTTAAGCAATTTTCAGGTTTTATAGGGGTATGCAAGCAAAAACCCCTTATATATATATATATATATATATATATATATATATAATATTAATTATATAAATAATAATAATTAAAAAATAAATAAGAAGACCGGATTTGTTTGGGCCCAACCTCAGTACTGTGTGTATAGGACTGGCCAGGCACACACTGTGCGCAGAACTCATATTGGAGAATCCCAACACAAAGAATAGATATATCATAGCTTTGTTTTTAAAAATAATAGATAAACCTTACATCAAACTAATAAACTAATAAATCTTGTTCAACAATCATTTCAGGGTCTGATGCAATACCCCCGTCGAAGAAGTTGCGGATACAAGAAACCCAGACCCTGATCAAAAGGAGCATGTACTTCGCACTGAACACAATTCAAGAATCTAGAGGCGACGAGGCCTAGAAAAATACAAATATAAAATTGTAATCATAGGACTAGTTATACTTATATCTCACTATCTCCCTTTATTATCATAAATAAATAGTAGTTTACCTATTTTTCTAAAAAAAAACCAATTCAGAGTACTTTTTTTCTTTTCAATTTACCAAAATTTTTAATTTATTTTTCAATGTAATTATTATTTTTAAATATCTCTAGTATAAAAATTATATCTAATAAAGTAAAAGTTAAGTACTAATTGCCATAAGTTTATACCAAGTATATCTGTTAGATAAAAGTTGCTTAATATGATATCTTTTACTCTTGAACTTGGTTTCACACCCTATCATGCATGGGTGTCTTCTATGATCCCATGGGGTTTTTTTCCCACGTTATCAGACCGCTAGGTTCAAAGGTATAAAATTTTGGTTCACAGGTGTAGCATTTAGGTCCGCGCCGCTATTTCATCAATAGTAGTGACGTCACTTCCAAATGGCGGCGCATAACCTATGCGGAACCCAAACAAAATATACTAGAACTCAAAACAAAAACCCTAGAACCCAAACATTATCCATACCGTTAAAAATAAGGCACAATATCTTAGATTTCACCCCCTGTAATGTATTCCCAAACATTATCCATACCTTCAAAAATTATAATTAAGAGCTTAATTATAATTTTGAAATCTTGGGTTCGACTCGATTTAACCCAAAATTAAAAACCTATTTATAGATTAATTTTTTATGTTATATACTATATATTAATATTAAATATTAAATATTATATTCATATATTAATATTTATTAATAGTTATATTATATATCTGTATTAATATTAAATTTCAAGCTGAGCTCGATCAAGCTCGACTCAGCTCTAGCTCGGCTCGAAATTAAAGCTCGAGCTCGCCTCGAAAGCTCAAAATTTCGAGCAGAGTTAGAGCTTTTAGCAGGCCGATCTTGAGCTGCTCACAAACAGTTTGATCGTTTGACAACCCTAGTTGGGTGTGTTGGAATTATGTGGACTTATCTGGTGTTAAGCATTGACAAAAAGGTTTGACCGAAAATAATCTCTTAGCAATAATAGCTCAGAAATAGTTTAATACTTTAATTATATAGTTTCCCGATAGATCCTCTGTTACTCACTAATAAATGAGACATGTTTGACTGAGAAGTGCCTTGTGGTTTGCATGTGTTGAAGACGTGCATGCATGATGGTCTCATTTCCACTTTACTCCCTAATAATAGTTTAAGTTTCTATCCTTGTGTTTGAAGAGTTTGTATAATAGATAAAATATTATTTAAAATATATATATAACAAAAAAAACCCCTTAGGAATAATAGCTCGGAAATAGTTTAATACTTTAATTGCGTAGTTTCTGGGTAGTGGTTAGATCCTCTGTTACTCTCTAATAAATGAGACTAATTGTTTGATTGAGACGTGCATGCATGATGTGTAGTCATTTAATTTCCACCTTCTGGTGCTCGTTATTTTTATATATATTTTTTAATATTAAATAAATAATAAATAATAATTAAAAAATAAATAAGAAGACCGGATTTGTTTGGGCACAACCTCAGTACTGTGTGTGTTGGACTGGCCAGGCACACACTGTGCGCAGAACTCATATCGGAGAAGCCCAACACACAGAATAGATATATCATAGCTTTGTTTTTAAAAATAATAGATAAACCTTACATCAAACTAATAAACTAATAAATCTTGTTCAACAATCAATTCAGGGATTGATACAATACCCCCATCGAAGAAGCTACGGATACAAGAAATCCAGACCCTGATCAAAAGGAACATATACTTCACATTGAACACACTCTAGGAATCTAGAGACGATGAGGTCTAGAAAGATACTAATATATAATTGTAATCACAAGAATAGTTATATCTCACTATCTCCCTTTATCATCATAAATAAATAGTAGTTTATCTACTGTTTCTCAAAAAAAAAATCAATTCAGAGTTTTTTTTTTCTTCTCAATTTATGAAAAATTTTAATTAATTTTTCAATGTAAATTATTATTTTTAAATATCTCTAGTATAAAAACATGTTAATTATATCTAATAAATTAAAAGTTAAGTACTGATTGCTATAAGTTTATACCAAGCATATCTGTTAGATAAAAGTTGTTTAATATGATATCTTTTACACTTGAATTTGGTTTCACACCAATGACTTGAATTTGGTTTCACACCCTATCATGGGTGTCTTCTATGACCCCATGGGGTTTTTTCCCACGTTATCAGACCGTTAGGTTCGAAGGTATAATATTTTGGATTTCAGGTGTAGCATTTAGGTCCGCGCCGCCATTTCATCAGCAATAGCGCTGTCATTTTTAAATGGCGGCGCGAAACCCACACGGAACCCAAACAAAATATACTAGAATCCAAAACACAAATCCCAGAATCCAAACATTATTCATAACGCCAAAAATAAGACAGGGTATCTTAAAGTTCACCCCCTATCATGTATTCCCTTGACAGTGAACACAAAGGAATTTTTTGCACTTGATTTTAAATAACAACCCTTTTAAACAGTTTAAGAGCATAGTTTCCAAGTAGGTCCGGTGTCATTACAATTTAATTGTTGGGACCTAATGATTTTGTACTTCCTTATGCTTTTCGGGGGCGTTTGGTTGGAGGTAATTTCAAATCCATGGATTTTGAGTTACATTGTAGTTGTAAATCCATAGATTTGAAAATACAGGAGAGTCAAATCCAGTATTTGGTTAGAGGGATATGTAAATCTGGATTTGGAAAGTATGTGTTTGGTTTGATGTATTTAGAGTGTTGGATTATGAAATCCTTATATATGGTTACTCATGGTGATGTTATCCCCACCCTAGGCTATTAGTAGATTTTATTAATAATAAAAGCCCTATAAAATTTTCTTAATTAATACATAATTATATATATATATATATATATATATATATATATATATATATTTCATAATGATTATTTCTTAAAAAAATTTATATTATATATATAATATAATTTTTTTTGATAGTTATATGAATAATTTATATTATTGTAAATAAAATTAAAAATTATTTTCTTAACAAAAATTTATATATATATATATATATATATATATATATATATATATATATATATATATATATTGCTGATGATGAGGTGCTGTCGTCTCGATGCACTGTGCATTTTCGGTCGCCGCCCATTTGACCCCCTAGAGCATGTTTAAATGATTTCCAACCGTACGGATGGGTAGATCATCGAAAAATAAGTTAGCATGTCCATTTTCATACAATTTGGGAATTTGTAGGGTCTTCATCTTACCCGGTGAAATTCTATATCGTTTAGATTTCTATAAAATAAGAACCGTTAAGTGGGAGGAACAAACGATTACCAAATTATATGAAAATGGAGATGTTAGCTTCTTTTTCGATGATCTTCCCATTTGTACGGTTGGAAATCCTACAAACATGCTCTAGAACAGGCGGTGAAATCTGGGAATACACAATAATCCTACCACGCTTATCACTAATATATATATATATATATATATATATATATATATATATATATATATGTGAGAATGATACCCATTTGGCCATTTGGAGAGTGTTTTAAATATTTCCAACCGTACAGATAGAAAGATCATTGAAAAATAAACTAGCGTGTCAATTTTTATATAATTTGGTGAGGTGATGATCCTCCCACTTAACGATTCTTATTTTATAAAAATTTTAACAGTTTAAAATTTCAACCATTAAGTGGGAGGATCATCATTTCATCAAATTATATGAAAATCGACATGCTAATTTTTTTTTCGCCGATCTTTCTATCCGTATAGTTGAAAATTTCTTAAAACACTCTTTAAATAGTCAAATAGGAGACCATCTTACTTGCGTAATGATACAATATAAAAAAAAAATTATTAAATGCATTTCCTCACCTTTTCGCACGACTTCAAGGAACGTGATCACGTGCTTCACGTGGAGGATTTGAAAAGTTGCTAGTTTGAAACTTTGAAATACTTGGCTTTTGAAATTCACCCAAACAAATAACAGATTTAAGAAATAAATATATTTTCAAATCCCCATCCACCCAAATCCTCCCAAGTCCCAAACAAACAGCACCTCACGTCATTAATTGTTTTACTGGATTTGAGTGGATTTGAGTGGATTTGAGTGGATTTGGATTTTCAAATCCAATAACTTTTTAAAACATGTGTTTGTTTCACCGCATTTCCAAATTCAATGCATTTTCAAATACGTTCAATACGGGATTTGGTTTTACGGCCAAATCGGCCTAAAACCAAATCCATCGCTCAAATCCCGCACGTGAAGACGCGGACGCGCTCAAATTGAAAGTGAGAGGGTGAGTGAAAAGTTTTGTTTTTTTTATTTTATTATTATACAAGTAAATGACCTCCTATTTGATTATTTAGAGAGTTTTAAAAATTTTCAACCGTATGGATGGAAAGATCATCAAAAAATAAATTAGTATATCGATTTTCATATAATTTGGTAATCGTTTGGTCCTCCTACTTAATAGTTGAAATTCTGGACCATCAGATTTCTATAAAATAAGAACCGTTAAGTGGGGGAATCAAACAGTTACCAAATTATATGAAAATGGACATGCTAGCTTATTTTTCGATGATCTTCCCATCCGTACGGTTGGAAATCCTTCAAACATGCTCCAGGGGACAAACAGGAGGCGAGTGGGAATGTACAGTACTACAACACACACGTCTATATATATATATAATATTTTTTTTTAAAAAAATAATCTTTAAATTTATTTACAATAATATAAATTATTCATTAATTATCATCAAAAATAAATATTATGTTAAATATATCCATAATAATCAAGTATTATAACGTAAAAATATTATTATAATTATTTTTTTTTAAAAAATTATATTATATATATAATAATAATATATATTTTTTAAGAAAATAATTATTAAAAATAATTATATATATAATTATATATTAATTAAGAAAATTTTGTGAGGCTTTTATTATTAATAAAATCTACTAATAGCTTATGATGGGGGTAATCTCACCATGAATAATCATATACAAAGATTCTATAATCCAACACTCTAAATACATCAAACCAAACACATACTTTTCAAATCCAGATTTACATATCCTTCTAACCAAACACTGGATTTGACTCTCCTGTATTTTCAAATCCATGGATTTACAACTACAATGTAATTCAAAATCCATGTATTTGAAACTACTTCTAACCAAACGCACCCTTAAGTGCAAGACGTCTTGTTCTAATTTCCTCCATTATATAAACTCCATTAATCCCTTCCAACGTCTCCAAGCTCAATCCAATCCAATGGAGAGAAGAAAGAAATCATCCTTTTTCTTCTTACCTTCAACCATCATCCTCTTCCTTTTGATCTTCTTTGATGTACATGGCCAAACATTGCCCATTGTTGACGAAAAGCAAGTCCACACATACATTGTTCATGTACTAAGGTCGGAGGGATCTGATGAGTTCCTCGGTGATGAAGATCGAGAGACTTGGCATAAATCCTTCTTGCCGAACACTACTCTTGACTCCGGTGAGCCACGACTAATCTACTCCTACCGAGAAGTCATTAGTGGCTTCGCCGCAAGACTAACTAGCGCGGAAGTTAGAGACATGGAGTCAATGGAGGGGTTCTTGTATGCAGAACAAGACAAAGAACTCTCACTGAGAACTACATACACTCCGAGTTTCATAGGCCTGAGCCAGACGGACGGCCTTTGGGTCGATTCCTTCAAGGGACAAGGAGTCATCATCGGAGTGATCGACAGTGGGATCGCTCCTGGCCACGCTTCATTCCTGGAAAGCACTGTCGACGAACCAATGCCGCCACCTCCAAAAAAATGGAAGGGGAAATGTGAAGTCACAAGGTACTGCAACAACAAGGTTATCGGTGCAGTATCATTCCAAGGAGGGAAGATTGGACCACCGAGCCCAGACTATAAAGGACATGGCTCGCACTGTGCAGGCATTGCGGCAGGAAGCATGGTCCCTGACGCTGATGTTCGTGGTATGGCCAAGGGCACTGCATCAGGTGTAGCCCCTAGAGCTCACTTAGCAATCTACCAGTTATGCACAGGGGCATCTTGTACCCTTTCTGATACATTAAAGGCCATGGATCAAGCTATTGACGATGGAGTAGATGTGTTATCAATTTCTTTGGGGGATCTTGCGATGCCTTTCTACAAAGATAGCTTGGCCATTGGTGCATTCTCGGCGGTGAGCAAAGGTTTGGTTGTTTGTTTGCCTGCAGGTAACTCTGGGCCCGATATTAGTTCGATAGAGAACGATGCGCCATGGGCGATGACAGTGGGAGCTAGCAGCCATGATAGGAGAGTAAAAGCAACCATGAAGCTCGGAGATGGAACCAAGCTAGAAGGACAAACAGGTTACGAACTTAGCACTCTCAATTCCTCCTTGCCAATTGTATTCCCTGGTTTTCCTGGACAGAATGGCACTGAAGGTTGCAAGAAAGACTCGTTTGATAACATTGATGTCAAAGGAAAAATAGTTGTGTGCTACATTAGGGGGGGGACATTCGTGGACATGGGTGTGAATGTGAAGGCGGCGGGAGGGAAGGCGATGATCATCGCCAACTCGTTCAGGCAAGGGATTACGACATTTTCAGATGTTCATGTCCTTCCGACAGCTCATGTGAATGACTCGAGTCTAGAGAAATTGTGGAAGTACAAGAAATCTAATCCTAATCCTACCGCAACAATAACTTTCGACGGCACTACTTATTTTGGAGCACGCCCATCTCCGACCATTGCTTCCTTCTCTTCCAGAGGCCCCAGCTTGATTAATGGTGGTATCCTTAAACCGGATATCGTCGGACCCGGAGTGAGTATACTCTCTGCATCTCCAGTTAAACCAGGTCCAGGACCGAAAGCACCTCCGGGATCGTACTTCAACTTTGATAGCGGGACATCAATGGCAACTCCTCATCTTGCCGGAGTGGCAGCGTTACTTAAGAGCACCCATAAGAATTGGTCAGCAGCAGCAATCAAGTCAGCAATCATGACAACAGCACATAGACTAGACCTTGATCTCAAACCGATCAGAGATGATTATGACTCCAGAGACCCTGCAAACTTGTTTGCTTTGGGCGCAGGCCAAGTGAATCCGCAGGCAGCCAATGACCCCGGTCTTGTTTACGACATCATACCATTCAACTACATCCAATACCTTTGTGGCCTTGGCTACTCAAATGACAATGTTTCGGCTATAGCCCGTCGTCAAGTCCGATGTGACAAGATTAACAAGATCATGCCCGAAGACTTGAACTATCCTTCAATATCAGTTACATTGGCTCCCCAAACAAAGAAGACTATCAGTAGGGAGTTAACCAATGTGGTGGATGGAGGTACTGAACTTTATCTTGCAGTGGTTCAAGAACCAAATGGAATAAGTGTTGTTGTTTCTCCTAATACACTTATATTCTCAAAACTTGATGAGAAGAAGAAGTTCACTGTTGAATTTAAGGTCACAGGAATACCATTAAGCAAAGGTGAGAGTGCAGAGGGGCAGTTGCTATGGACTTCGGGTAAACATAAAGTTTGGAGTCCAATCTCTGTCACATTTGCTTGAGAGTTTATCTTTAGTATGCAATTGAATAAGCTTTGAGAGCAAGTTATAATAAATGGTTTATGAGGTTGACAAAATGGAAATGTAGTCAGTTTAAGTTTGAGTTTTTCTTGCTTGCATATCCATCTAAAATTTTGAAATTACTTATATACCCCTATAAAAATGATATTTGCTTGGATACCCCATCAACTATATTTGCTTATATGCCTATATTGTTAAGTTGACCATTGACGGTGTTAAATTAATGGATGGAATGATGACAAATTACTAAAATAAGTTTGCTTATATACCCCTCTATTTTTTTTTTCTTATTTTGTAGATTTTAGTTATTTCATATAACAAATGACCATTATTGATTTGCTAATATACCCCTCCAATTTTTTTTCCTTCATATTTTATAGACTTAGTTATTTAAATTATAAATAACCAATATAAATTTTCTTATATACATGTTTAATTATTTTTTTAATTTATGAAAAATATTTTTTTTAGTAAATATCCTTTATATTTATATGATACACAAAAATTTTACATTATTACATAATTTTTATAAACACACCGTCAAAAAATTGTAAACATGATTTTTACAACATGTGACATTATATAACAAACTCTAATAAAGAAGACATTATATAACAAACTATTCCATACAACTAGTGAAAATATATTGACATGAAATTTATAACAAACAAGTCTAGTATTTTTTTTTTTTAACAAACAAGTTCCCCATCAAGTTCTTTAAAACAAATTACAAGTGCTCCATCTGCAAGTTCTTTAAAACAAATTACATCTAACATCAAGTTTTTTAACATCAAGAAAATTAATACATATGTTCTTTAAGACAAAAACACACTAAACTTCTAAATAACAACAATGCCCAAATAACTCGAATAGCCACAACCTCAAACTCCATCCTCAACATCAACCTGAAAAATGAAGATGAAAATTTGCAATTAGAAATTAAAATTAAATGAAATCATTATTGGCAAAATAATGTAAAGAAAGAATGAAACTTATAGTTAATAACTAACAAAAAATGTAAAAATGAAGACATATATGTTTAAATATTGATTATAAAACATCGTATGGATATGATCCCTATTATAAAGGCATTGAAAGGTTTGCACAATAAAGGGGTTACATACTCAAATGCTCAACTACAATAAAAGAAAAATAATTTTGAGAAATATAATACTCACTTTTTAAGCTCATTTCAAACAAAGGAATTTTGATAAAAATGAAAACATACATGCATGCTTAAGTATCCATTGTAGAACATCCAATTCTTTGGTTTTGAGTCTCCCTCCTAATTCCCATGAATTCAGAAGTTTCTATGAGCTTTTGTAGCTCTTAATGTGACTTAAGTAACATACTTTTGGATGGATATGCAAGTAAATAATATTTTTAAGGGGGTATATAAGCAAATATGCAGTTTTTGAGGGGAATATAAACAACTTTCTCTATAAGGTTCTATCCTTGTTTTTAGAGGCGTGTTCTAGGATACCTTGGGGGTTACCCCAAGGTATCTTACTTGGGGTGTTGTGACCGGCCAATGTCGGAGACAACACTTTTACATTTAGTTTATTATATTAAAAGATTAATATAATATTTAGAAAGATAATAAAATTATTTACTTATAATCCACATAGCACATAATATTCGTTAAAATATTATTATTATTATCATATTAAGACTCATTTTTTATATAAAATATTTATTAATGTTAAATAATAATTTAACATTTTTAAATATACATTCTCCTACACAACTTGTGAAGGCTTGCACACGATTTGTGAAGGCTAGCATACAAAATTTTATTTTTCTTGTGCGCGCACCTAGATATTGTGTAAGACACCTTCCTTGTTGTGTGCGCATCAAAGTTTCCTCAATGTGCATGCCACAACACACAACTTGTGAAGACTCGCACACAATTTGTGAAGGCTCGCACACAAAATTTTAATTTCCGTATGCGCACACTTAGATATTGTGTGCGACACCTTCCTGATTGTGCGCGCAATCAAAGTTTCTTTGATGCGCGCCATAGCACACAACTTATGAAGCCTCACACACAATTAATGAAGGCTTCGCACACAAAATTTTATTTTTCGCTTGCGCACACCTAGATATTGTGTGCGACACCTTCCTAATTGTGTGCTCAATCAAAGTTTCCTCGATGTTCGCGCCACAACACACAACTTGTGAAGACTCGCACACAATTTGTGAAGGCTCGCACAAAAAATTTTATTTTCCGTGTGCGCACACCTAAATATTGTGTGCGACACCTTCCTGATTGTGTGCACAATCAAAGTTTTCTCGATATACGCGCAACAACACACAACTTGTGAAGACTCACACACAATTTGTGAAGGCTCGCACACAAAATTTTATTTTTCGTGTGCACACACCTAGATATTGTGTGCGACACCTTCCTAGTTGTGTGCTCAATCAAAGTTTCCTCGATGTGCGCGCCACAACACACTACACCTTCCTGGTTGTGTGCGCAATCAAAGTTTTCTCGATGCGCGCGCCATAGCACACAACTTGTGAAGACGCACACACAATTTGTAAAGGCTCGCACACAAATTTTTATTGTCCATGTGCGCATACCTAGATATTGTGTGTGACACCTTCCTCATTGTGTGTGCAATCAAAGTTTCCTCGATGTGCGCGCCACAACACACAACTTGTGAAGACTCGCACACAAAATTTTATTTTCATGTGCGCACACCTAGATATTGTGTGCGACACCTTCCTGATTGTGTGCGCAATCAAATTTTCCTCGATGTGCGCGCCACAACACACAACTTGTGAAGACTAGCACATAATTTGTGAAGGCTCACACACAAAATTTTATTTTCCGTGTGCGCACACCTAGATATTGTGTTCGACACCTTCCTAATTGTGTGCGCAATTAAAGTTTTCTCGATGTGCGCGCCACAACACACAACTTGTGAAGACACGCACACAATTTGTGAAGGCTCGTATACAAAATTTTATTTTTCGTGTGCGCACACCTAGATATTGTGTGCGACACCTTCCTGATTGTGTGCACAATCAAAGTTTTCTCAATGTGTGCGCCACAACACAACTTGTGAAGACTCACACACAATTTGTGAAGGCTCGCACACAAAATTTTATTTTCCGTGTGCCCACACCTAGATATTGTGTGTGACACCTTCCTGAATGTGTGCGCAATCAAAGTTTCCTCGATGTGCTCATCATAGCACACAACTTGTGAAGAGTTGCACACAATTTATGAAGGCTTCACACACAAAATTTTATTTTCCGTGTGGGCACACCTAGATATTGTGTGCGACACCTTCCTGATTGTGTACGCAATCAAAGTTTTCTCGATGTGCCTGCCACAAAACACAACTTGTGAAGCCTCACACACAATTTATGAAGGTTTCGTACACAAACTTTTTTTTTCCTTGTGCGCACACCTAGATATTGTGTCCGATACCTTTCTGGTTGTGTGCGCAATCAATGTTTCCTCGATATGCCCGCCACAACACACAACTTGTGAAGACTCGCACACAATTTGTGACGGCTCGCACACAAAATTTTATTTTCCATGTGCGCACACCTAGATATTGTGTGCGACACCTTCCTGATTGTGTGCGCAATCAAAGTTTCCTCGATGTGCGCGCCACAACACACAACTTGTGAAGACTCACACACAATTTGTGAAGGCTAGCACACAAAATTTTATTTTACGTGTGCGCACGCCTAGATATTATGTGCATACCTTCCTAATTGTGTGCGAAATTTAAATCTCCTTGATTTGCGCGTCCCCGCACACAGGTTGTGAAGTCTCGCACACAATCAGTAAAGCCTCTCATGCAAAATTTTATTTTTCGTGTGTGCACACTTAGAGATTGTGTGCGACACCTTCCTGACTGTGTGCGAAATTAAAGTCTCTTTGATTTGTGCTCCTCCGTACACATGTTGTGAAGCTTCGCACACAATCTGTGAAGTCTCGCACACAAAATTTTTTTTATGAGATTTGCTTTCAGTTCATGAATTCCTTTGACTTCAATCTTGCTTGCTCATGGTTATGTATTTATATCGAGCATGCTTTAAAGCGCAGTCTCTTCGCCGATGAAGCTTGCCTTCAATTCATTTCATTTTATTTTATTATTTATTCTTATATTTTCATCATTTTGAGTGAACCCTTAGCAGAAGTGTAATACTTTAGCACATTAAATGCCATCAACATCAAAGGATAAGTTACCGAACGCCCTTGTGGCGCTAGAGGTAACGGGTTCCGTTATTCGGACCGCGTGGGTTCAATCTGCGTGGGGGCGGTTTGAGGAGCTCTTGTGCACCGACTGTATTGCGTGATATTGCACGCGTTGTTGTCGCACGGAGTCGATCCCGGGCCACCCCATCCCTTTGATTGTCTTAACGGTTGGTCACTTGATCATCCGTTCATTCCATCAAAAAAAATAACATCAAAGGATAAGTTCATATGTACCCTCACTTGACTAAACCGTAAAAGTGACCATGTCTTGTCTGGCATAAGATGCAATCCACATTGGCAGTAGGTCTCATCAAATAAATGATTATACTTATTTAAGGCCATTATCAATAACACTCACAACAAGCTTTCTTGTCACCTAGATAGCTATAACATCTCACCATTTCTTGGATTTTTTTCCTTTACTCTAAATTTGAATAGAGGAATCACGTAATGCCTTCATGAAATGGCTTCACCTGGTAACTTGTCATGCTTTCCATATTTACCTCAAATTTGGTCCAATGCAACATTGAGCTTGTTCATATGGAATAGGACCTTTTTCATCGCATTGTGTGTACAGTCCCTTTTTTACACCTTCTCTCTATCTAACAGAAACAATGAAACATTTTAATTTCATAGGCACATGGAGAGTAAAGATGTGGCGTTTATAATCTCAGCCCAAAGGCCATTACTTCATCAAGGAAACTGCAGCCCCCTTTTTTTGTTCCCACTAGCCCTCAAACTAATAATATTGTTTCCTTTCTTTTGGAATACATGGGTTGTTGTGGCCATAACGGGGAATCAACTGCATAACTTCGCCATGGATTTCAACCTTTTAATCCCTATTGTTGTTCAGGGGGTCTCTGGGGCATTTCATCGACTAGATTATGTGCACTCTACACAAATGACTATTTGGCATAACCTTCAGAACATGTCCATTGAAATTTACAATCATGCGTCTACAATCAATACTCAAAGAGTAAGAACATCAAGAAGACACACATGAGCTCTCCAAACGTACATAACTATTCAAGAAAGTGGAGCTGAGCTGCAACACAAGCTACATGCCATCAGATTTCTTTTTTTTTTTTGAACTCTTCAGCAGCTATAGCCATACACATTCAAGAAAAAGGCTACAGCTTTTTCAAGTTGGATCATCATCAGATAGCTCTTTGATGAACTGTGGAGCTTGCCTCTTAATAAACCATGCTTCATATCTCCAAGGGCTTTTCCCTCAAATAAGCTGGGTTCGATTCCATCTTACTTCCAAAAGGATGACTGCTGAGCATCACACTTCCAAGTCCACCAAAACTCCTAGAATCATCTATACCGCCTTGCCCTCTGCATCCTTGCTTTTATATGAAAGTTGGGGAAGATCAGTTCATATTCGGCATCTACAGAGAGACATGCTTTCGGTGAGACAGAGAAAGGGAGGTCGACGGCCATAATGTCCAGCTTCTTGGTCTTCTTCATCTTCAACTCCTTGGCTTCCTCGACATCAGACTTCCATGGCTTCGACGGCATCAGGCTTCCATGGCAGCAGAGGGGCTTCCATGGCAGAGAGCAGCGGGCAGAGCTTCTCTCCGGTAACTGGCGGCACAGGAGCAGCAAGGCTTCAACAGCAGCGGCTTGGGGCTGGCTGCATAGCACGGCAGCTGGAGCAGCAGGGGCTTTGGTGGCGGCTGGAGACTTCCACGGCAGCGCAGAGGGCTTCAACAGAGGTTCGGTGGCGCAAAGTAGACTTCAACGACGGTTGGAGGAGTGACTGCAGAGGGCTTCAACAGCGGCTGGAGGAGTGGATGCAGAGGGCTCTGTCTTCACATATTCCCTTTGTGCAGTGGCGATGCTTGGCCGAAATTCAGCAGCTCGGCGGCTGTGCAGCGTAGCGGTGATCGTCGGGCTTGGCAGGCTTCAGCGACGGCTAAGAGCAGGGGGGCCTTCTTCTCCGGTGGCTGGTGGTGCTGGATCGGCGGCGGAGCTTGGTGGGGAGCAGCTTCAGGTTTTAGAGGTGGCTGGAGACGGTGCAGAGAGGCGATGCTGCTGTGTGGAGACGCAGAAGGCTTCAGCAGGGCTTTGGAGGCGGTGCAGAGAGGCGATGCTGCCGTGTGGAGATGCAGAAGGCTTCAGCAGGGCTTGGAGGGAGGGTTTCAGCTGTGGCCTTTCATCTTTCCCCCCTCTCCTCTCTTCTTATCTCGTTTTCCCCTTTTTATTGACCTAACCGAGCCGGTTGTTTGCGCGATCATAGGGATATCCGATCAAAGAAGATTGCATATTTTCTTTAATAATTTAAATTAAAATCTCCTTAATCTTATCCTGTTGACCGGGTTATGGCGATGACTTGATAATATTTTTTTCCCTTTTTTTGTATTTAAATTTTATCTCGCACGTAAAGATAAACTGGGTCAAAGGGTGGGGTCAAATCTATTTTTTTTTTTTAATTTGATTTATTCATTTTATTTTGAATTTGCCTCAGGGTTTGTTCCCTTAGATGGTCTTAGGATTTGCATCTAGATTGCCTCGAGATTCGTGTTTGGGTATCTTGGGATTTGTATTTTTTTCATGTTGCCTCGAGATTGGTTCTCGGGGGCAAATAGGGTATTTCCTATGTTGACTCGAGATTTGTTCTCGGGGGAAGATTTGGTATTTGCCATGTTGCCTCGAGATTTGTTCACCGGGGCAATTTTAGAATTTAGGCTTGCTTACCGAGATACATGTTCTCGGGCTATCTTGAAATCTGAGCCTTGGGCCTGCCTTGGGACATGTGCCTGGATTATCTTAGGATTTTCCTTGGGATTTGTGCTCGTGGGTTATCTTGGGATATTTAAAATATTTCTATTTTAAAATATTTCTTTATCAACCCCTTCAAATATTGACACCTGGTATATTCCACGCGAATATATTTATGCATTTTTTTATACACAAACATCACTATTGGGTACACTCCTCAACAAAATGGAGTATCAGAAAGGAAGAATCAAACTGTAATGGAGATGGCCAGAACAATGCTGAAAGATAAAGGGTTACCAAACTCTTTTTGGGCTAAAAGGCTATGCGAATGCAGTTCACTTGATAAGCGAAGTCCAACTAAAAGGTACATGCAGAGATGTGACTCCATTAGAAGCTTGGAGTGGGAGAAAAGCATCAGGCAGACATTTAAAAGTCTTTGGAAGTGTGTGTTATTCTAGAATTCCAAAAGAAAAAAAGACACTAGCTGGATGAAACAAGTGAAGCATGTATATATTTTTGTTGGGTATGCATCAAATACAAAGGCTACAGATTGTGGAGCTTGAAAAGAAACATAATTGTCATTAGTAGAGATATGTTGGTTGATGAAGAAGCTACTTGGAATTGGGAGAAAAACAAGGTGCAGAAACAAGGTGGGGCAGTTTTTGAAGATGCTGCTGAATATGAAGAAAGAAATATTGACTAATTACCACCAAGAGTTGATCCATCATCATCCTCAAGTGATGGTTCAAGTTCTAGTTCATCAAGTCCAAGTGGTACTCCAAGAAAAATGAAAAGCATTGCTGAAATTTATGAATCATGCAATTATTGCATGGTAGAGCCAAGAAATTTTGAGGAGGCCATCAAAGATAATACTTGGAAGAATGCCATGGAGGAAGAATTTCAAATGATTGAAAAAAACAGAACATGGGAGCTGGTTGACAAGCCAAAAGATAGAGAAATTGTTGGAGTGAAGTGGATCTACAAGATAAAACATAGGCCTGATGGGTCTATTTTGAAGAACAAAGCAAGGCTTGTAGCAAAAGGATATTCACAACAACCAGGAATTGATTTCCATGAAACTTTTGCACCTGTATCTCTCAAAGACACAATTAGAACTCTCATTGCATTAGCAGCTCAAAAGGGTTGGTTGCTATACCAACTAAATGTTAAATCAGCCTTCTTGAATGGTGAGTTAAAAGAAGAAATTTATGTTGAACAACCAGAGGGTTTTGTCATCAAAGAAGAAGAAGAAAAAGTTTATAAGTTGCATAAGGCACTATAATGGATTGAAACAAATTACCTGTCATTGGAGTGAAGTACGGTCAGATTGCGACAATTATTTTCCTTGTAGTGGTTTTCAAAGAAGCAAAAAGTGAGCCAACTCTATATGTCAAGAAGCATGGCAAGTCCATTCTTCTTGTTGCAATATATGTTGATGATTTGATAGTTCTTGGAGATGATGAGAAGATGATGGATGAGTTCAAAAAGGATATGATGAGGAGATATGAAATGAGTGACATGGGGATGTTACATCATTTTCTTGGTCTTGAAATTTATCAAGCTGTCAGGATGGAGTTTTTGTTTCTCAAAAAATTATCTTTGAAATGATGTTGAAAAAGTTCATTATGTATGGTTTGCAAAACAATGGCAACACTACTTGCGCTTAATGAAAAGTGATGAAAAAGATGGAGGAAGGAAAGTCGATGCACTATGTATAGAAGTATAACAGAAGCTTGTTTGTATCTTACCGCAAACTGCACCGGACATTATGTATGCTTCAACTTTGTTTCCAGATTTATGCAAGATCCCGACCATTTTTATCTTGGAGTAGCAAAAAGAGTTCTAAGATATATAATAGGAACATTGGCTTATGGAATTAATTATACAAGGAGTTAAGAAGTTAATTTGATTGGATTTTGTGATAGTGATTGGGTTGGTTCTGCATATGACATGAAGAGCACAACTGGGTTTGTTTTCTCACTTGGTTCATGTGTGTTCTCATTGCAATCAAAGAAACAAGAATCAACTGCACTGTCTTTAGCAGAAGCTGAATATGTATTTGCTGCAATGGCAACCTCACAAGTTGTATGGCTAAGAAGAATATTAGAAGATGTTGGAGAACAACAAGAGAAAGCAACAAGGATTGCTTGTGACAACAAATCTGCAATTTAAATGACAAAGAAGCCAGTTTACAATAGCGGAACAAGGCACATTGCAATGAAACATCATTTCATTAGAGAGAAAATTGAAGAACAAGAAATTGAACTTGTGTATTGCAGGTCTGAAGATCAAATTACAGACATATTTACCAAAGCTCTATCAAAGGAAAAATTTCTGAAGCTCAGAGAATTGATGGGAATTGAAGAACATCACATTAAGGGAAGTGTTAGAGTAATGTAATGTTACGCTAAAGCTACCGCGATTAATACGCCAAAGTTACAATGATATCTGATGAAGTTCAAGTGATATGAGATAAAGCCACAATGATATGTATTAAAGCTCAGGTAATATTATGAGATAAAAGTTACAATGTTATGTGTTAAAGTTCATGTGATATCCTGTTCAACCTATAGTGAAGTGTATTAGAGTTAAAGTATTTTGAATGTATCAGTCTGATAGTCAGAAGGGTAGTTTGGTAAATTAGTTATGTGTTAATGTTATGTAATGTAACAAATGTAATGGGTGTGTGAACTGATGAATTAGTGAAGCTATTGGAGAGGAAAAGTGAGAAAAGTGTGCCCTAGTTCATAGAAGAAATTTTTTGTTGTACTCTTGTTTGATCCTCACAGAACCAACAATACTTACATGTATTGCGATATGAACCAATTTGATGCCAATTCTGGAAGCAAAACACATCAAATAAGGAAGTAATATAGTTACATCATAGGAACAACAGACATATATGGGTATAAAAAAAATGGAAATACAATATTAATAAGATCAATGAAAAAACAATATTGTCTATTCCTTAATGACACTTTTGTTGCATGATTCAGTGGTGATTAAAAAAAAATGGGCACCCAAGTCTTTGGGATAAAATAATGAGTTCACGTTGCTTAAGTTTGTCCATTCCTAATTTGGAAAAGCTCACAGGACTTTTGCAATATTGCTATATCGTGGTTTATGTTGAGAATACATATGCATATATATCATCTAAATTTGAAAAACAACAGTACCTAATGGATGATCAGAACTATTACATAGTACCTCTACTGAAATACTCTATAAAATAGTAGCAACTATGAAAATATTTAATTAGAAATAGGTATTGATGTATAATACTATTGAACCTTTTCACTGAAGAAGAATTATGCTTCTGTAATGGAGTGCAAAACATTTTTATAGCTAATAAGGGACCAAATCACACAATAGTGATTCAAACTGTATGAAATTACTCTCAGGCCAGACCTGCAGCTTAAACTAAAAGACAAAGCACACATTATTCAACAAATGAAAGCGCAAAGTACTCTCCTGCATCACTATATTCAACAAATCAAAGCCCGCATTATTTGTGTATACGGGAAGGTATACACAAAATTCTAAATATCATATTGACGAGGAGCATAAGAATAGGATAATTTGTTCTAAGTACTAGCTAAACTTGGTGTATTTCATCATTTTTAGAAGCGTCATATGTTGGAACCTTTGAAATACTTGTTGGAGAAGCCTGCAAATTGGTCTTAACATAGAACACCAAACCTTGTAGTCAAAGAGACTCCATTGAGATAGAGAGCATCATGCAAGACGATTATGTCATGACATGCTAGGCTCACCTATTCATATAAAATATGTGAAATACTATGTGTAATGTGAAAACTATGCATTATATTGCGGCTTGTCTCTTGATTTAATGAAATCTTAAATTCCCTTTCCATTGGTGATGTCAATCTTGTTAGTTGTAACAGTAAAATGTCAAACTTGGATTCTCAGACGCTCATATGATGAGATTACCAAGAAAATATGAAATTATTATACTTGTATCCTCCATTGATGAGGTCAGGTAAAATATGACACTCGAAGTTTCGCATATTCCGACAATAGAGCCGAGACTTCTAGAAAAAAATCACTTGGATTCTCATATGCTCATATAATGAGATCACCAAGATATATGAAATATCTCACTTGGGTTCTCATATGCTCATATGATGAGATCACCAAGATATAAAATGTCAAACTTGGATTCTCAAACACTCATATAGTGAGATTACTAAGATATTGTGATTGACTACTTGGAGAATGATCTCCATGGCATCAAAAGGAGGTAAACAAGGAAACATGTTGCAAAATAAAAGAGAAAGAAGAAGGCAATGCCATAAAAGGAAAGAAGAAAGGAAAAAAAAAAGAAGAAGAAGAAGATGCAAAAGAAAATAGAACAGATGATGCATGCTTTATATGAGTGCTGCAGAGATTCCAAGAATGGTTGTAAATTTTATTGAAAAAGCATTCTAAATGCATGTGAAACATTTAGTTATGTGAAGGGCCCTCTAGATGTTCGATAAAATATCCCAAAGAGACCTTGAATCATGGTGTAGCCATTGGAGGTCTATATTTTTGGTCTATGAAAGAAAGCAATGAAAGTGAAGTTTGCTAAGCTATTTTTTTAATGAATGGGCCATTAACTGGTAAATCTGTTGGTATTGGTGCAATTCACAAAATCAAAAAAGGTTGGAAAGGAACGAATGGAGTCTATTTTGCAGTATTCCCGAGGTGACTGAAGAAGAAAACAAATCTTGAGGTGGCTTTCCCCAGCATGTATGATATCACTTCAAGAGCTAATCTCATATATAAAGAAGTTGAATAAAACTAGTCCAAGGGGTTATCCGACTTTCAAATTGTAAAAGATGAAAGAGAAAGTCAAAAATGATAGAAGACATAAAAGTTCATTTTCGGAGATAACGTCGTGTCATTTCAGGATTTATATTTTCGTCGGCCATCTTGAGATGTGCGTTTCACCATGCCTCAAGATTTGTGCCATCTTATATTTTTATCAGCCATTTTGAGATTCGTGCTCCATCGTCGCCTCGAAATCCATGGCTGTTTCGATATTTGTATTTCATTAGCTACCCCGAGATGTGTGCTCAATTGCCCCCTCGAGATTTGTGATGTTTTGAGATTTATATTTTCATCGGCTGTCTTGAGATGTGTGCTTCGCCATGCCTCAAGATTTGCGCCATTGGGATTTATATTTCATCAGCAACCTCGAGATGCGTGCTTGATTGCCCTCTCGAGATTTGTGATATTTTGAGATTTATATTTTCATCGGCTATCTTGAGATGTGTGCTTAATCGTCATCTCAAGATTTGTGCTGCTTCGAGAAGTGTGTTTCATTGCCTCAGGATGCACACTTCATTGCTTTGGGATTGTTGTCATCTCAAGAGGCGTCTTTCATCATTGCTTCGAGATTTATGGTTGCTTTGATATTCGTGTTTCATCAGTTGTCTCGAGAGGTATGCTCCATCATCACCTCGAGAGTTGTGCTGCTTTGAGATGTGTGCTTCACTGTCTCATGATGCACACTTCTTCATATTGAGATTTATATTTTATCAACTATCTTGAGATGAGTGTTTCATTAATACCTCAAGATTTGTGCTGCTTCGAGATGTGTGCTTCATTGCATGACATAATCGTACTGCATGATGCTTTGTCTCAGTGGAGTCTCTTTGACTACAAGGTTTGGTGTTGTATGTTAAGACCAATTTGCAGCCTTCTCCAACAAGTGTTTCAAAGGTTCCATTGGCATGTGCTTCAACTTTTTTTTTTTAGTGTGTAAATATGTGTTCATTCATTCCATTGCTGATGGTATTTGATTTTTATGTAACATTGGCACGCTCTTCAACTTTTTTTTTTAGTGTGTAAATATGTGTTCATTCGTTCCATTGCTGATGGTATTTGATTTTTATGTAACTAGCTACTGGTTTGAAATGGAGACATCACAAGGAATTTAAGATTTAATGGGTAAGTTAAGTTATATCCCCCAAAACAATTACAAATATCAAAATGATGAAGTGTGCATCCCGAGGCAGTGAAGCACACATCTTGAAGGAACACAAATCTCGAATCAATGATGAAGCACGGATCTCGAGATAATCAATGGAAATATAAATCTTAAAGAAGTACATGTACATCCCGAGGAAGTGAAGCACACATCTCAAAGCAACACAACTCCTGCTATTGTGCAAGAGTAAGATTCCCGAGGTGACTGAAGAAGAAAACAAATCTTGAGGTGGCTTTCCCCAGCATGTATGATACGCTCATTGTCTTCTCCTGCATAAATTACCCTTTAAAGCTGGGCTGGAGTAACCTCTACAAAATGAAAGTCTTTGATTCTCGATAGTTGGATCTTCATATCAAACAAAGAGAATCATTCCCATGGCTGAAATGTGTGGGACTATCAGGACCTCTATAGATGCCAAACTTCCAATTGCATGAGAGATCTTATATGTAGTTGTCCCCTTACAAAGTTCATAAGCCTCTACTTGTACTTTTGCCTCAAAGATGGGAGGTAGAATGGGTCCCCACCGGGCGTGCCAGAATTTGTGGGATCGAAAATACTCTCCTGGCATCGTGCCTTTGAAGAGACACCAGGCGATATAACGAATCACAAATGTCGTATTTTTTTATGTGTGTGGGTTCTTCCATTCCTTATAGAGGCAAGCCTCTATTATTAATTACCCCAGACAATGTCTTGGGAACCTCCGATTAAGGACAAACGTACAAGTAGAGGAAATGAATAATACAATAAAATTTATTTATTTAAAAATCATGACTTTCATTACATATGGATATCATCATAGGATGTTCATATATATTACTTCATTGCCTCGGGATGCACACTTCATCATTTTGAGATTTGTAATTGTTTTGGGGGATACATATTTTTTTGTTTTGGGATTTATCACCACCACAAGTCATGTACTACATCGGCCCCTTGAGATTTGTGACAGCTTTGAGATTTATATTTTCACTGACTATCTTGAGATGCGTGCTCCATTGCTGCCTCAAGACTTGTGTCATTTTAGGATTTATATTTTCATCTGCCATCTTGAGATGTGCGTTTCACCATGCCTCAAGATTCGTGCCATCTTATATTTTTATCAGCCATTTTGAGATTCGTGCTCCATCGTCGCCTCGAAATCCATGGTTGATTCGATATTTGTATTTTATCATCTACCTCGAGATGCGAGCTCCATTGCGCCCTCAAGATTTGTAATGCTTCAAGATTTGTGCTTCACTGCCTTCAGATGCACACTTCAATGCTTCTAGGATTTGATTTTAAAGTTTAATCTTATCCGATGAATTCAAATCTTAAGATATTTGATTTTATCTTCACGGGTGAATAGGCCGGTAGAGGGTTATGATTATGCAAAAAAAAAAAAAAAAAGATGCTCTCATGGAAATATAAAAAGGACAAGAGAAGATACAGAAAAGGGGGAGAGGGGAAAATAAGAACATCAAGCACAAAAAACCCTCTCCCGTTTTCCTCTTCATCATCACCGTCTTGTTGCCACTCAGTCAAGCCGCCGGGCCCATCGCCGCTGGCTCCTTGTGGAGGCGCGCCGCCATCAAAGAACACCAAATCTCGGCTCCCTTGTGGAGGTCATCGCCAACAATGGAGGGTCGCGATAGCACCCACAAGGGGAGCCTAACCAACGACGAGTGACGAGGCCTCCACAAGGGAAGCCAAAAGCTTAATCGACGATGATGGGCGGGCGGCCTCCACAAGGGAGCCGGAGTTGGTGGTGATGGGGTTTAGACGACGACGCCCACAAGGGAGCCTGAGTTTGGTGGCGGCAATTTGGAGACGACACGGCGTCCACAAGGGAGCCAAGATTTGGTGTTTCTTTGGTGGCGGCTATGACCTCCACAAAGGAAGCCGGTATTTGGTGTTTGTTGGTGGCGACGGACTCCACAAGGGAGCCAGAGTGGCGACGAGCCGAAGGCGACGGCTGGCGGCAACGAGAAGGTGATGATGAAGAGGAAAACAGGAGAGGGTTTTTTTGTGCTCGATGTTCTTATTTTCCCCTTTCCCCCCTTTTCTGTATCTTCTCTTGTCCTTTTTATATTTCCATGAGAGCATCAGTAAATATCCTTATCCCAGGAAGCACACATGCCTTTTTTACTCTGTTAAATGTGATCTTGGTGCAATGATCAGCTATAATGTTTTAAGATATGTTCATTGAAATGAATATTTGGATGGTAAAGATTTTAATTTTTGCCAAAAATCGGTGTGCACATTACCTTTTTGATAAAATGGCCCAAAGAAACATTTTTTTTAGTAAACAATATCCTTCATGAGTTTAAGCCTGAAGATAAGGTTACTGATTTCGGTCTTGCAAAATTTGCTTCTAGAAACAACACCCCCTTTACTCATTTTATGCTTGGCAAAGCATTTGATGGCACATGCTCTTAAAGATGGAGACTGTAGTGCTCTAATTGATCCAAATTTGGGAAACAGCTATAATAATACTGATGCTTTTTCAATAAAATTTACAACCATTCTTGGAATCTCTGCAGCACTCACATAAAGTATGCATCATATGTTCTATTTTCTTCTGCATCTTCTTCTTTTTTTTATTTTCTTTTTTCTCTCCTTTTATGGCATTGCCTTCTTCTTTCTCTTTTATTTTGCAACATGTTTCCTTGTTTACCTCCTTTTGATGCCATGGAGATCATTCTCCAAGTAGTCAGTCACAACATGGTATCATTGAAAGAGAAAATCCTGACAAGATATCATTCAGATTGCTATGGGATTCTATAATATTCCAGCTTCAAAAAGGTTGCTGTTTTGATCATAGTAGAAGCCATTAATGGAGCCATCACCACAAAGAAAAGCAAGCATAATAGAAGCCTACAATTGGCAGGCCACAACCTGTTCCAACATTCACAAAGTATTGCTCTTTCTATCTCATAAATAAGTAGGGGTAGTTGCCTAAGTCCCAAGATTTGTCACCGTCAGATTTAACAAGCAAACATACATGCTATATCAGTATATTTTGTCTTTCAGCTTTTGATAGAATTTACCCAGCATCATCTTATCGATTGCAGCTTTCTCAATATCAGGTAGGCTCTTTAATGAAGAAACTTCTAACATTTTGGAGACCCACCACCTTTATATTCATCGTGTTCAGATTATAACTTTGCAATAGTTGAGTCCATTCCCACCAACCTAAGGGGTTTGAAAGAACCCATTTCAATATTTTTATAACTTTGAAAGAAGACAAGTGTAGTTTCAGATTTGGAACCTTCATCTCTTAGTAAGTGGACAGTAAATATTTTTTTCTTTTTTTTTCTTTTTTTTTGATTTTTTTTTTTTTGATTTTTTTGTGTGTGCAAGGCTTTAGCAAGTTTGAAGGTTCCCTTCTCTCAAACCTTTTAAAAATGCGCTCATTGTCTTCTCCTGCAGAAACTACCCTCTAAAGCTGGGCTGGAGTAACCTCTACAAAATGAAAGTTTTTGATTCTCGATAGTTGGATCTTCATATCAAACCAAGAGAATCATTCCCATGGATGAAATGTGTGGGACTATCAGGACCTCTATAGATGCCGAACTTCCAATTGCATGAGAGATCTTGTATGTAGTTGTCCCCTTACAAAGTTCATAAGCCTATACTTGTACTTTTGCCTCAAAGATGGGATGTGGAATGGGTCCCACCGGGCGTGCCAGAATTTGTGGTATCGAAAATACCCGCCTGACATCGTGTCTTTGAAGAGACACCAGGCGATATAACGAATCACAAATGCCGTATTTTTTATGTGTGTGTGAAGTCAATCCTTTTATATATATATATATATATATATATATATATATATATATATATATATTATTTTGTTTTGGATTTGCCTCGGGATTAGTACCATCGGATTGTCTCGGGATTTGGCCGGATACATATATTAAAATATTTTGATTTCAGGAATTTCAAGAGATATATTTCATTTAAATTTCAAACCTTAATTTGTATGAAATATTTCACAATAGGCCCTCAAGACATATTATATTTTTAAGGCTCTTTTTTTAATTTTTTTATATCATCATTTTTTTTTTTTTGGTATAAACAAATGTCTCCTTCATACTTCTCTCAAGAAATTTGTTTGAGAGGGAGAAGTATGAACACAGTGGAGCTGAGGGTGGAGACGAGGGCCGGGAGAGAGGTCTCAAGGAGGAGAGGATGGTTTGAAGGTCCGGTTTTGGTGGTGGTGATGAGTGGGAGGAGCTGCTTGGAGCGTAGGATGGCATGCTTCGTAATTAAATTACTTGTGTGGTTGCGTGTGCTTCATTCCTAAGAGAAGAGAGGAGAGCATAATATTATAATAACCCTAATAATAGGTTACAAGAGGGTCAACAACTTAATCTCACGGCCATCACAAAGAAGATAACGGAGGTGTTTTTTTGAAACTTAAAAAAAGTTGCGGCTATTTTATAGAGTTAAAAAAGTTGAGATATCAAATCGAAAAAGCAACATTGTTCAAGTGGGTAAAAAAAATTAACCCTAATATATATATATATATATATATATATATATATATATCAGTATTAAATTTGGAGCTGAGCTCGATCGAGCTCAACTCGGCTAGAAATTGAAAATCGAGCAAAAAGCTTGAAATTCTGAACCGAGTTAGAGCTTTTAGCGAGCCGATCTCGAGTTGTTCTTGAACAGCTTCATGACAACCCTAGTTGGGTTTGTGGGATTTATGTGGACTTATCTGGTATTAAACATTGGAAGAAGGGTTTGACCAAAAATAATCTTTTAGCAATAATAGCTCAGAAAATAGTTTAACACTTTAATTACATAGTTTCCGGATAGATCCTCTGTTACTCCCTAATAAATGAGACATGTTTGATTGAGAAGTGCCTCGTGGTTTGCATGTGTTGAAGAAGTGCATGCATGATGTATTATAGTTCCTGTCTCATTTCCACGTTGCTCCCCAATAATAGTTTAAGTTTCTATCCTTGTGTCTAATGAGTTTGGATAATAGATAAAATATTATTTAAAAGATATATATAACCAAAAAACCCCTTAGCAATAATAGTTCGGAAATAGTTTAATACTTTAATTGCATAGTTTCTGGGTAAATCCTCTGTTACTCCCTAATAAATGAGACTAATTGTTTGATTGAGGAGTGCATGCATGATGTGTAGTCATTTCCACCCACCTTCTGAAGCTGGGTATTTTTATATATATTTTTTAATATTAATTAAATAAATAATAATAATTTAAAAGTAAATAAGAGGACCGGATTTGTTTGGGCCCACCCTCAGTACTGTGTGTATCGGACTGGAACTCACATCGGAGAAACCCAACACAAAGAATAGATAGTATTTTTGTTTTTAAAAATAATAAATCTTACATCATACTAATAAACTAATAAATCTTGTTCAACAATCAATTCAGGGTCTGATGCAATACCCTTGTTGAAGAAGCCATGGATACAGCAGACCCTGATGAAAAGGAGTATGTACTTCACACTGAACATACTCCAAGAATCTAAAGGCGACGAGGCCTAGGAAAATACAAATATAAAATTATAATCACAAGACTAGTTATATCTCACTATCTCCCTTTATTATAATAAATAAATACTTTTCTCAAAAAAAGAATCAATTCAGAGTTTTTCTTTTCTTTTAAATTTACCAAAACTTTTAATTGATTTTTCTATGTAATTATTATTTTTAAATATCTCTAGTATAAAAACATATTAATTATATCAAATAAATTAAAAGATAAGTACTAATTGCTATAAGTTTATACGAAGCATCTCTGTTAGATAAAAGTTGTTTAATATGATATCTTTTACTCTTGAACTTGGTTTCACACCATATCATGGGTGTCTTCTATGATCCTATAGTGTTTTTTCCCACATTATCAGACAGCTAGATTCAAAGGTATAATATTTCCGTTTTGAGGTGTAGCATTTAGGTCCACGCCGCCATTTCATCAGTAGCAGTGCCGTCATTTTCAAATAGCAGTGCGGAACTCACACGGAAACCAAATGAAATATATTAGAACCCAAAACACAAACCCCAGAACCCAAACGTTATCCATACCGTCAAAAATAAGGCATGGTATCTTAGATTTCACCTCCAATCATGTATTCCCTTGACAGTGAATACAAAGGAATTTTTTGCACTTGATTTTAAATAACAACCCTTTTAAACAGTTTAAGAGCATAGTTTCCAAGTAGGTCCGGTGTCATTACAATTTAATTGTTGGGACCTAATGATTTTGTACTTCCTCATGCTTTGCATGTATAGAACAAGATGTCTTGTTCTAATTTCCTCCATTATATAAACTCCATTAATCCCTTCCAACGTCTCCAAGCTCAATCCAATCCAATGGAGAGAAGAAAGAAATCAACCTTTTTCTTCTTACCTTCAACCATCATTCTCTTCCTTTTGATATTCATTGATGTACATGGCCAAACATTGCCCATTGTTGATGAAAAGCAAGTCCACACATACATTGTTCATGTACTAAGATCGGAGGGATCAGATGAGTTACTCGGCGATGAAGATCGAGAGACTTGGCATAAATCCTTCTTGCCGAACACTACTCTTGACTCCGGCGAGCCACGACTAGTCTACTCCTACCGAGAAGTCATTAGTGGCTTCACCGCAAGACTAACTAGCGAGGAAGTTAGAGACATGGAGTCAATGGAGGGGTTCTTGTATGCACAACAAGACAAAGAACTCTCACTGAGAACTACATACACTCCTAGTTTCATAGGCCTGAGACAGAGGGACGGTCTTTGGGTCGATTCCTTCAAGGGACAAGGAGTCATCATCGGAGTGATCGACAGTGGCATCGCTCCTGGCCATGCTTCATTCCTGGAAAGCACGGTCGACAAACCAATGCCGCAGCCTCCAAAAAAATGGAAGGGGAAATGTGAAGTCAAAAAGTACTGCAACAACAAGGTTATCGGTGCAGTATCATTCCAAAGCGGGAAGATTGGACCACCGATTGACCTAAAGGAGGAAGGACATGGCATGCACTGTGCAGGCATTGCGGCTGGAAGCATGGTCCCCGACGCCAATGTTCGTGGCATTGCCAAGGGCATTGCATCAGGTGTAGCCCCTAGAGCTCACTTAGCAATCTACCAGTCTTGCACAGAGACATTATTGTGACCTTTCTGATGCATTAAAGGCCATGGATCAAGCTATTGACGACGGAGTAGATGTGTTATCAATTTCTTTGGGGGATCTTGCGATGCCTTTCTACAAAGATAGCTTGGCCATTGGTGCATTCTCGGCGGTCAGCAAAGGTTTGGTTGTTTGTTTGCCTGCAGGTAACTCTGGGCCCGATATTAGTTCAATAGAGAACGATGCGCCATGGGCGATGACTGTGGGAGCTAGCAGCCATGATAGGAGAGTCAAAGCAACCGTGAAGCTCGGAGATGGAACCAAGCTAGAAGGGCAAACAGGTTACGAACTTAGCACTCTCAATTCCTCCTTGCCAATTGTATTCCCTGGTTTTCCTCTACAGAATGGCACCGAAGGTTGCTTGAGCGGCTCATTTCGTAACATTGATGTCAAAGGAAAAATAGTTGTGTGCTACATTGTGAGGGGGACATTCGTAGAAATGGGTGTGAATGTGAAGGCGGCAGGAGGGAAGGCGATGATCATCGCCAACACGTTCAGGGAAGGGATTACGACATATTCAGATGTTCATGTCCTTCCGACAGCTCATGTGAATGACTCGAGTCTGCAGAAATTGTGGAAATACAAGAAATCTAATCCTAATCCTACCGCAACAATAACTTTCCACGGCACTTATTTTGGAGCACGCCCATCTCCGACCATTCCTTCCTTCTCTTCCAGAGGCCCCAGCTTGATTAATGGTGGTATTCTTAAACCGGATATCGTTGGACCCGGAGTGAATATACTCTCTGCATCTCCAGTTAAACCAGGTCCAGGACAGAAAGCACCTCCGGGATCGTACTTCAACTTTCTGAGCGGGACATCCATGGCAACTCCTCATCTTGCCGGAGTGGCAGCATTACTTAAGAGCACCCATAAGAATTGGTCAGCAGCAGCAATCAAGTCAGCAATCATGACAACAGCAGATAGACTAGACCTTGATCTCAAACCGATCAGAGATGATTATACTTATGACTCCAGAGACACTGCAAACTTGTTTGCTTTGGGCGCAGGCCAAGTGAATCCGCAGGCAGCTAATGATCCCGGTCTTGTCTACGACATCATACCATTGAACTACATCCAATACCTTTGTGGCCTTGGCTACTCAAATGGCAATGTTTCGGCTATAGCCCGTCGTCAAGTCCAATGTGACAAGATTCACAAGATCAAGGCAGAAGACTTGAACTATCCTTCAATATCAGTAACATTGGCTCCCAAAACAAAGAAGAATATCAGTAGGGAGTTAACCAATGTGGTGGATGGAGGTACTGAACTTTATCTTGCAGTGGTTCAAGAACCAAATGGAATAAGTGTTGTTGTTTCTCCTAATACACTTATATTCTCAAAACTTGATGAGAAGAAGAAGTTCACTGTTGAATTTAAGGTCACAGGAATACCATTAAGCAAAGGTGAGAGTGCAGAGGGGCAGTTGCTATGGACTTCGGGTAAACATAAAGTTTGGAGTCCAATCTCTGTCACATTTGCTTGAGAGTTTATCTTTAGTATGCAATTGAATAAGCTTTGAGAGCAAGTTATAAATGGTTTATGAGGTTGACAAAATGGAAATGTAGTCAGTTTAAGTTTGAGTTTTTTTGCTTGCATATCCATCTAAAATTTTGAAATTATTTATATACCCCTATAAAAATGATATTTGCTTGGATACCCCATCAACTATATTTGCTTATATGCCTATATTGTTAAGTTGACCATTGACGGTGTTAAATTAATAGATGGAATGATGACAAATTACTAAAATAAGTTTGCTTATATACCCCTCTATTTTTTTTTCTTATTTTGTAGATTTTAGTTATTTCATATAACAAATGACCATCATTGATTTGCTAATATACCCCTCTAATTTTTTTTTTCCTTCATATTTTATAGACTTAGTTATTTAAATTATAAATAACCAATATAAATTTTCTTATATACATGTTTAATTATTTTTTTAATTTATGAAAAATATTTTTTTTAGTAAATATCCTTTATATTTATATGATACACAAAAATTTTACATTATTACATAATTTTTATAAACACACCGTCAAAAAATTGTAAACATGATTTTTACAACATGTGACATTATATAACAAACTCTAATAAAGAAGACATTATATAACAAACTATTCCATACAACTAGTGAAAATATATTGACATGAAATTTATAACAAACAAGTCTAATATTTTTTTTTTTTAACAAACAAGTTCCCCATCAAGTTCTTTAAAACAAATTACAAGTGCTCCATCTGCAAGTTCTTTAAAACAAATTACATCTAACATCAAGTTTTTTAACATCAAGAAAATTAATACATATGTTCTTTAAAACAAAAACACGCTAAACTTCTAAATAACAACAATGCCCAAATAACTTGAATAGCCACAACCTCAAACTCCATCCTTAACATCAACCTGAAAAATGAAGATGAAAATTTGCAATTAGAAATTAAAATTAAATGAAATCATTATTGGCAAAATAATGTAAAGAAAGAATAGTTAATAACTAACAAAAAATGTAAAAATGAAGACATATATGTTTAAATATTGATTATAAAACATCGTATGGATATGATCCCTATTATAAAGGCATTGAAAGGTTTGCACAATAAAGGGGTTACATACTCAAATGCTCAACTACAATAAAAGAAAAATAATTTTGAGAAATATAATACTCACTTTTTAAGCTCATTTCAAACAAAGGAATTTTGATAAAAATGAAAACATACATGCTTAAGTATCCATTGTAGAACATCCAACTCTTTGGTTTTGAGTCTCCCTCCTAATTCCCATGAATTCAGAAGTTTCTATGAGCTTTTGTAGCTCTTAATGTGACTTAAGTAACATACTTTTGGATGGATATGCAAGTAAATAATATTTTTAAGGGGGTATATAAGCAAATATGCAGTTTTTGAGGGGAATATAAACAACTTTCTCTATAAGGTTCTATCCTTGTTTTTAGAGGCGTGTTCTAGGATACCTTGGGGGTTACCCCAAGGTATCTTACTTGGGGTGTTGTGACCAGCCAATGTCGGAAACAACACTTTTACATTTAGTTTATTATATTAAAAGATTAATATAATATTTAGAAAGATAATAAAATTATTTACTTATAATCCACATAGCACATAATATTCGTTAAAATATTATTATTATTATTATATTAAGACTCATTTTTTTATATAAAATATTTATTAATGTTAAATAATAATTTAACATTTTTAAATATACATTCTCCTACACGATTTGTGAAGGCTAGCACACAAAATTTTATTTTTCGTGTGCGCGCACCTAGATATTGTGTACGACACCTTCCTGGTTGTGTGCGCATCAAAGTTTCCTCAATGTGCATGCCACAACACACAACTTGTGAAGACTCGCACACAATTTGTGAAGGCTCGCACACAAAATTTTATTTTTCATGTGCGCACACCTAGATATTGTGTGCGACACCTTCCTGATTATGCGCGCAATCAAAGTTTCTTTGATGCGCGTCATAGCACACAACTTATGAAGCCTCATACACAATTAATGAAGGCTTCGCACACAAAATTTTATTTATCGCGTGCGCACACCTAGATATTGTGTGCGACACCTTCCTAATTGTGTGCTCAATCAAAGTTTCCTCGATGTTCGCGCCACAACACACAACTTGTGAAGACTCGCACACAATTTGTGAAGGCTCGCACAAAAAATTTTATTTTCCGTGTGCGCACACCTAAATATTGTGTGCGACACCTTCCTGATTGTGTGCACAATCAAAGTTTTCTCGATATACGCGCAACAACACACAACTTGTGAAGACTCACACACAATTTGTGAAGGCTCGCACACAAAATTTTATTTTTCGTGTGCACACACCTAGATATTGTGTGCGACACCTTCCTAGTTGTGTGCTCAATCAAAGTTTCCTCGATGTGCGCGCCACAACACACTACACCTTCCTGGTTGTGTGCGCAATAAAAGTTTTCTCGATGTGCGCGCCATAGCACACAACTTGTGAAGACTCACACACAATTTGTAAAGGTTCGCACACAAAATTTTATTGTCCATGTGCGCATACCTAGATATTGTGTGTGACACCTTCCTCATTGTGTGCGCAATCAAAGTTTCCTCGATGTGCGCGTCACAACACACAACTTGTGAAAACTCGCACACAATTTTTTTTTTCCGTGTGTGCACACCTAGATATTGTGTGGGACACCTTTCTGATTGCGTGCGCAATCAAAGTTTCCTCGATATGCGCGCCACAACACACAACTTGTGCAAACTCGCACATAATTTGTGAAGGCTCGCACACAAAATTTTATTTTCCGCGTGTGCGCACACCTAGATATTGTGTGCGACATATTCCTAATTGTGTGCGCACTCAAAGTTTCCTCGATATGCGAGCCACAACACACAACTTGTGAAAACACGCACACAATTTGTGAAGGCTCGTATACAAAATTTTATTTTTCGTGTGCGCACACCTAGATATTGTGTGCGACACCTTCCTGATTGTGTGCACAATCAAAGTTTTCTCAATGTGTGCGCCACAACACAACTTGTGAAGACTCACACACAATTTGTGAAGGCTAGCGCACAAAATTTTATTTTCCGTGTGCCCACACCTAGATATTGTGTAATGCGACCTTTCCCACGATTGTATGCAGAATCAAAGTTTCCTCGATGTGCTCATCATAGCACACAACTTGTGAAGAGTTGCACACACAATTGGTGATGGCTTCGCACACAAAATTTTATTTTCCGTGTGGGCACACCTAGATATTGTATGCGATACCTTCCTGATTGTGTGTGCAATCAAAGTTTCCTCGATGTGCCTGCCACAAAACACAACTTGTGAAGCCTCACACACAATTTATGAAGGTTTCGCACACAAAATTTTATTTTCCGTGTGGGCACACCTAGATATTGTATGCGATACCTTCCTGATTGTGTGCGCAATCAAAGTTTCCTCGATATGCGCGCCTCAGCACACAACTTGTGAAGACTCGCACACAATTTGTGAAGGCTCGCACACAAAATTTTATTTTTCGTGTGCGCACACCTAGATATTGTGTGCGACACCTTCCTGATTGTGTGCGCAATCAAAGTTTCCTCGATGTGCGCGCCACAACACACAACTTGTGAAGACTCGCACACAATTTGTGAAGGCTCGCACACAAAATTTTATTTTACGTGTGCGCACGCCTAGATATTATGTGCATACCTTCCTGATTGTGTGCGAAATTTAAATCTCCTTGATTTGCGCGTCCCCGCACACAGGTTGTGAAGTCTCGCACACAATCAGTAAAGCCTCTCATGCAAAATTTTATTTTTCGTGTGTGCACACTTAGAGATTGTGTGCGACACCTTCCTGACTGTGTGCGAAATTAAAGTCTCTTTGATTTGTGCTCCTCCGCACACATGTTGTGAAGCTTCGCACACAATCTGTGAAGTCTCGCACACAAAATTTTATTTTTCGTGCTTGCGCACCTATCTAGGTGCGACACCTTCCAGATTGTGTGCGACTTGGATGCATTTTTTTGTTAATTGAATTTTTTATAAAACTTATTATTTAAATTATTTTTCTTTGTTAGAAACATGATAATGTAAGATTTATGACTTGTATAATGTTCTTTGAAAATATTCTGATGTTAAATTATAAAAGAAGATTTAGGATATATTTTCAATTCATGACTTCTTACATGCGGGTAATAGTATTAATGTAATTTTACTTTTGGAGTTTGTGAGAGTCAATGTTTCTAAATGTTTCAATATTTTTTTAAGATTTATGAGTGCGTTTTTCCTAAACCTAACCAATTTGTTAATTTATACAGTAAATATTGTTTGAATTTATTGTTTTGTAAAGATATATTTGTGATAATTCCCTTTTAACTATTTGTTTTTTTTTTTAACTATTTGTTAGAATTGTATTAATTTTGTAATGCCCATTGACATTAATTTTGCAACTTAGTATTTTATATTTAATTATTTTTGTTTAAAACATCTATTTAAAGTGAAAATAGAACTCTAATAGTGTAAGATTATAAAAACATGTACGAAAAAATATGTTAAATAATAATAACAACCTATAACCAATTAAGTCGGCAGTCTCTCGGGCGATGAGGAGCTCTCGGGCGGCGCGATTTCCGTCCAGCGGCCACACACCACGAAGAGCGACGGAGAAGGATGGGGAGCGGAGAGCGGACAAAACTGTAACAACTCGTCACCAAGAGGAGCGCTATAGCAATGACCACCGGAGACATGAAACGAGGCAGCAGCACCCACCACGCCACGACGACCACGGCAGCGACGACCACCGGAGACACGACAAACAACGCCCAGAGAAACGACATGATGAAGGAGGGCCCAGAAACGCAAACTGGAAACGGAAAGAACCGCCGAGACGCTCGCCGGAAGTCCACTATAGTGATCGCGAGGGTAGCTCCCCATCATACGTGGCGGTGGTAAAAGGTGCTTACGAGCATGCCGGGTGGCCACCCTCACCTCCTCCTCCACCTCCACCACCACCACCTCCACCACCTCCACCACAAACAGTTCCACTGCACCCTTGGCCGACATCATCACAGCCACCACCGCAGGACAAGAGTAAAGCACAGGGAGAATGGAAGACGATGGGCCGCAGTTTACAACGTAAGACCACGGCCACTCAACATACACCAAGAATGGAGCAACCACCACCTCGGTAGATCACCGCCGACGCCAAGCAAGACTCCCACGCAAGACGATCAACGCTCAGGACAAGGTTTCGCCCAGTCACCGGGCCGAAGTAACGCCGAAGGGAGATGACCTGTCGGAACTGTGGAAGAGTTGGCCACAAAGGCAAGGTGTGCAACGCACAGCCCCGGCCCGCCACCACCACTGTAACCAAAACCCAAAACATCACTGCACCGCCAGATCCTACCCTGCAGGGGAGCAAACCGCCAATTCAGAGATCCATAAAAGACAAAACAAAGCCACTAAAACCCAGCACCAAGGAGCCAACAACACGACGGAGAAAGGTAGACGATGACGGCACGGAACAGCTATACACCTCGGTGGCGCTAAACAAAGGCATTCTGGACGGAAGGGAGCGCATGAAAGTCTTCTCCATCATCACTGTGGTAGAAAGCAGAGAGGGCTCTGTGACGATCTCGGACATCACGGACATCCTCACCCACATCGTGGATGAACACTGGAACTGGACCGTCAAACCGCTACGTGATGGCCGCTACATAGTGGCCTTCCCGACGGCGGAGTTGGCCCGGCAAACTGAGAAAGCAGGACTCCTCAGGGTCCTGGCTTTTGATCTCAAGTTCGAGCCATGGACACCAGACCTCTGGCAAACAGGGAAAGCGGAGGGCGCTACGAGATGGGTCGTAGTGAAAAACCTCCCCATGGACTGCTGGGGTCGAGATGAAGCCGCAAGCCTCCTGAAACCGGCCGGAGATCTGGTAGCCATGGACAGACGAAGCCAAGAATACGGCAATGACCTCCGTCTCCTCCTCCGTATCCGGTGGCCAAGGAAAATGCCAACAAGCATACACTGCAGCCTGGGAGTCAGACAATTCAACTACACGATCGAGCTCGACGCCGGCCAACCAGCGCTCCCTTGGGACGACGGTGGGATAGCACCCAACTCTACCACCACGGTGAGAGGAGGAGCTCCAACGGGGACAACCAGTCAACCCGAGGCGGTGCGCAGGCCAGACAAAGGCAAGGCTCCGATGACGCATCCAGAGGAAGCCCCATTGAGGAACACCGGTCGCCGACGTCCAACCGGAATTGTTATCACGGAGCGGCCACCCACTGAAAGCCACCACCGGACCACCAGCAACACAGGTTCCAAGGCTCTCCACGACGACCAGGACCCGCTGGCAACGACTCGACCGCTGAAGGTGACAGTGCCAGACAAGGACGGGACGACGCCGGAACAGGCGGCGGACTCGACAGGTATCGCGGCGATGGGACCGATCGTGACAAGCCTGCAGAAGCACGTGGGACGCCATGCCGACTCAACAGCAGCACCCTCACTCGAAGAAGAAGCAGGTCTGGCGGAACAAATCACGGACCAGTTCATGGATGCCATGTGGCGAAGACCAGCCTATCAGCACTTGGAAAAGGGCTCGACTGAAAAGTCAGAGAAGTCGACTTCGGCCGAGTCCAACGCATTGTGGGTGCTAACCGACCCAAAACCGCGGTCAAATGCTCACGCCGCCGCTCGGGCCCCACCAACGCCCACACGTGGCTCGTGACCTGTTCGCTGCATCAGGGACTCAAGCCCAGCCACCGCAAGGGACGAGCCCACCAAAGCCCAACAGCACGTCTGAAGCTTCACTCACAGCACCGGGCCCAGTACTACCAGGCAGCCAAACTCTCCACCCGGAACCAAACCAGTCCCATACTTCGGGCCCAGACCCGGACCCAAACCCATTGGCTATCACCAATGATTTATCAGCTACCAATGTAATGGGCCTGCCTCCCTATAAATCAAAAAGCCCAATGAGGCCTTCTAACTACCTAATGGCTATTTATAATCCAAAAGAAAAAAACATAACACCAACTATTAATGGAGTGGAGATAGACCTCTCCAAGGCATCACTAAAAAATATTGGAAACACTTGGAATCTCATCACGGACGATGCCTGGGAACTGATAATAAAAGGTAAAGCCACCAAGGAAGGCCCACTTGACCACCAGGAAGCTGTGCTCACACCATCACAAGGACATGATCGGACCCCGACATCACCCATGATAGGGTTACAAGAGACAACAACACACCCAGAGACACAAGAGGCACAACAGCTGGCTCCTAGAAGGGGAAGACCAAGAAAGGCCAAATCACTTAACAAACCGACAACCCTAGAACCCCAGAAGGCCTCCCGCAAGGCATCGACAACAACTAAGGGACAGAAGAAAAGAAAAGAAAAAGATACACCATATAACCTCACTACGGTCCCCATCACTCTTTCACAATGGCCGGGAGAGAGGATAGTACAGGAAGCTCTAAAAGTTGGGGTCTTGTTGGACAACTCTGAGGGGGACATCAATCAGATTGCCAAGCACCTAAGGTTGTCGGAAATCGAAGAATGCAACGGGGGAGTGGACGGCAACTAAGCCTACCACCCCCCAGCAACTATCCACAGGGCACTTTGTAGTTTACTTATGAAAGTAATCTCATGGAACGTCAGAGGCCTGGGAAAGCGAAAAAAGCGTTTCCTAGTACGGGATTTTATCACAAACCACAAGGCCGACATTTTCTGCCTTCAAGAAACAAAGCTTCAAACCATTAATAACCGCATATGGAGCTCAATCGGAGGAAACTTTTACTCAGAACGGTTGATACTGCCTGCAGACAACACACGGGGAGGTATCTGCATTGGTTGGAGTGCAAATGACCTTCAAATTTTATCACGAAAGTACGAGATAATTTCTCTATCACAGTAATCCTGGAAAACAAGAAAGATCGAAGTAAATGGATGATCACCTCGGTATATGGACCCTGCGATCGAGACCGTAAAAGGGACTTTTGGGATGAGCTGAGATCCATACGCCAAAGATGGCAAGGTCCGTGGCTACTCGGGGGAGACTTCAATTCCACAAGGGACCAATCGGATAGGAATACCGATAACAGGGACACACAAGACCAACGCAATTTCAACGATGTCATTACGGATCTAGAACTTTTCGACCCACCCTTATCCGGAAGAAAATATACTTGGTCAAATGGAAGACACTCGCCTACCATGATCCGTTTGGATAGGTTCCTGCTTTCCCCGGAATGGATAGCGGCAAACCCATGCATGTGGCAAACCGCACTTCCTAGAATCCGGTCAGACCATGTACCAATAGCTCTGGAATGTGGAAGACACGCACCAAAGCATTTCCCTTTCCGCTTCAATAGAGGATGGGGAAAAGTCGAAGGTTTTTGGAGCATGGTAAACCAATGGTGGCAACTCAATGATTTTGAAGGATCTGGAGCATATATGTGGTCCAAGAAACTAACCCTACTGCGGAAAAGACTGAAAGAATGGAACAAAGAGAACCTACGAATACAGCACCAAAGAAAGGAAGAACTCCAAGCCAGAATAGAGGAACTCGACACCAAAGGAGAACAGTGTCAGCTCTCCACTTCCGAAGAAGAATCCCTCCAAGCCAACAGGAATGAATACGACAACCTGATCCGACAGGAGGAAGAACACTGGAGACAATGCTCAAGGATAACCTGGCTCAAGGAGGGAGACAAGAATACAAAATTCTTCCACTCCATTGCGAACCAGAGAAGAAACAAAAATTGGATACATCAACTTTCAGTGGAGGACCAACAACTGAGCAATCAATCAGATATAGCGAAAGCAGTCTCAACACACTTTTCGGCGCTTTTCGGCAACAAAAGACATCACAGATACCGCATGGACTCTACGCGAATGTTCACCGAACCACCCCCTACCGACCTATCACATCTTGACAATCCCTTCACCGAACAAGAAATCCTCGTCGCCATCAAAGAACTCAACCCGGATAAGGCGGCGGGACCCGATGGCTTTCCAATGACCTTTTACCAACAGGGATGGCACTTCACAAAAGATGAAATACTAAAATCCTTCCACGAACTACACCAAGGAATCAAGGACCTGGAAAGGCTGAACTGGGCACACATCATCCTAATTCCCAAACATGGAGACGCGTCCTCAATCAAGGATTATCGCCCCATAAGCCTGCTCAACTGCTCAATCAAAATCATCACCAAGGTACTTGCGAACAGGCTCCAGAGCGTTATTCCCGATCTGGTCAACGAAAATCAGACCGCCTTCATTAAAGGGAGATGCATCCAAGACAGCATTGTAGCGGCAGAAGAAACTATTTTCAGTATGAAAATGAAGCGTGGGGCTCTAATGAAGGTCGATTTCGAGAAGGCCTTCGACACAGTGGACTGGGACTTTCTTATTGAGGTACTACAAGCAAGGGGATTTGGACAGCGATGGATCGGATGGATCACAAAGATCCTCCACTCCTCAAAATCCAATTTCCTCATCAATGGAGCACCGACGGGATATATCAGGCATCGAAGGGGTCTGCGACAGGGCGATCCTCTCTCACCACTCTTATTTATCCTTGCAACGGACGTGTTCACCACTATGGTGAAACATGCCATGCGAGAGAATATCTTCGAGGGTTTCAAAGATAAGAGCGCATTAATGAGGAGAAAAATATCACCCTCCTCTACGCGACGACCTCCTCGATTTTCACCGGAAGCCAAGGGACTTCACCACTTTAAAGCTCATCTTCCACCTCTTCGAAGGACTCTCGGGACTAAAAATCAACTACAACAAAAGCGCAATCATACCAATTAAAATGCCGGAAACGGAGGCAAACTTTCTGGCCACGATAATGGGATGCCAGCTAAGCCCCCTTCCGATCACCTACCTGGGCATCCCATTAGCAGGTAGCAGACCCCGTAAAATGGACTGGGAAGCACTGATCCTAAAGATACAAAAGAAGCTCGCTTCATGGAAAGGCCGTCACATTTGTCCATGGGGGCGGGTCACCCTAATCAACTTCGGTTCTATCGGCAATCCCAACTCATTGGATGTCAATGTACAAGCTCCCACAATGGGTGCTACGACGCATCGAGGGCCTCCTCCGAAGAGACTTCCTATGGAGAGGAACCGACCCAAACTCCAAAGCCTACCGAATGGCCAGATGGGACAACCTTACAAGACCGAAAGACTTAGGAGGATGGGGCATTATCAACATGAAGGCTTTCAATAAAGCCCTACTAGGAAAATGGTGGCGGCGGCTCCTCAACGGAAAGGCAGGGATCAGCGGTAGAATCATCACACAAGCATACTCCAGAAATGCGCAAGTCAACCCCTTCAAACCGACACCAAACCGATCGTCTTTCTTCTGGAAAAGCCTCGCACAACAACGGGATATAGTCCTGGCGAATGTGATAGTAACCCCAGGACAGGGAGACACAACCAGAGTGTGGCTCGATAACTGGATACACGGCCATAACCCCTACAGGCAGAACCCGGAATTCCAGATGCTATGGACAAAGATGGGGATTACGATCCCTGAGGCACGACAATTTCAGGCAAGAGGACTGCCACTTCAAAACCAGGCCACCGGCCACAAGGGTATGGGAGACATGGCAAATGCTACAACAAAGATTTAGACCATGGAGACACCGCCACGGCGGACACCCGGCTAATCGGAGACTCACCCCATCCTGTGACTTTTCCGTTAAGTCTCTCTATTACTACATTTGGGCTGAACGAGGAGCACTCTTCCCCCACCATTCTGGAAACAACCTGCTCCCCTAAAAGTCAAACTCTTCGCTTGGTTAGCACGGGAAGACAAACTACCCACGCTACAAAACCTTGCAAGAAGAAATTGGCAGGGGGAACGAAGAGCCTGCTACCTATGCAACACCCACGAGGAAACCAACGACCATTTATTGTTCCAATGCCCTTTCTCAGCAGAAGTCTGGTCTCACTACACATCACTCCTGGGGACTCGTCTACCCAACAAGATACAAGATCTTTGGGAACGAGCATCACTGGGGCAGATCCTGCAGCTAGACCTACGAAAAGGGTGGTACCTGCTGACGTTGGCCGTTCTCTGGAACCTATGGCTGGAAAGGAACCTGAGATGCTTCAACGACAAACAACGCGTTTGTAGGCGACTCATCGGACACATCGACTCCCTCTTCCTTGCATGGGTCGACAGCGCACAGGCAACCCAACAGCACCAATTACAACCCATGGCCGGCTTCATCAGACACAGTCTCTCCCTTACACAGGACATCCAAGGGCGGCAGGCCCCAGATACAGACTTTGAAGATGCTGAGGCCGTCCCAACAGGGACCCCGTAAATCTGTAACCCAATTTATCACTATCAATAAAAGAATGTGGTTCATCCACTTTTTCAAAAAAAAAAATAGTGTAAGATTCTATAGCCTTTGTGCTAGTCATTGAAATTTGTTCGATGTTAATTTAAAACGAGAACTTCCCCCAAACTAATGAAGTCTTTTTTAATTAGTTAATAAATTAAGTTATTGTTCAATGTTAATACATGGTTTAGAGACAATATTAAAAAAAATGGATTTCCACCGAAATATTAATTTTCTAATAAATTTGAAAAATCTGAAACATTGCGTATCATGAAGTGTCTGGTGTTGTAATTGATTTTTTCTCTATTTTCAGTTGTCTACTTTGTTCGTTAGTCTTATTGACCTTTCTTGGACAAGAAGGTAAAGTAGTCGTAATATAAATAAATAGTTGCGAAATACGTTAATTGGTATTTACATCACGTCATCCAAAATATATGTTTTTTTTAATCAACTAATTTAATATTTCATTCAAACACATGAGATCAGAATCATCAGATCTAATTCAGTGAGAGTATTGTTGCTTCATCCCGTCTAGAAGCATAGATACTTACGACAACAATATTTTTTAAAAAACGTAAAGCACACAAAAAATCTATGTTATGGCCTTGGCTTGGCTCTCTCATGTATGGTGATGATTATTCCTAAAATCAAAATGTAAAAAAACAAGATTTATACAAATTAATATTAGTATATGGTTCAAGACACAAATTAAACAAAAATAATACAAATTACAATCAATATATGTTCTTCCTTTAACCTGTTCAACTTACTGCAATACATCCACAATGTTAATCACAAACCAAGCAAGATATTTTGAATGAAATACATCAGTATGTTACACTTTGTTATAGCAGATCTGAGAAACAAAAACCCGCCACGGAGGCCACTCTACATTAATGGAATATTTGCTTTCCTGGTAATATGAAGAGGACATGCAGGACTTGGGTGAAGGGGTGCACATATAGCAAATTGCAGAATGACACATTATTTTTTGAAGATATATAAGATGAACAAAGGGTCAGCTCAAGAAAAATTAGATTAAGGTACCAAAGCTCCTAATTATCATATAAAACTTATGTATGCCAATTCCTCATTACATAGAAGTTTTTGTGAATAATTCAAAACATAACAAAGTCACTCCCAATTACATAACATACAAAACAATGTAGCAGTAAGATAGGATGATAGCTCATAGTTTTCAGCTACAGTGGATTTTAGGACAAACAGGAAAAAACATAGCTACAGGGTTGAAGAACTAAGTTCCAATGTGGTTTTGTCTATGACATAGAAAAACTATGATGTTGATAAATACTTAGTATTTAAATAATTAGCTGACTCACCACAATTCAAGTACCATCTAATACCTGCATGTGCTCATCGATTGTAATGAAGCTGCGTCTTGTGACTACATTTATCTGATGAGGAGCCATATAAATTTTACAAATCTCCAATTTTAACACAAACCATCAAATATATATATATATATATATATATATATATATATATTTTGATTCGTAATGAAATAATAAATATAAACAAGTAACAAGCTCAAATAATTACAAATGACCTTCTAACGTAAGTTCTAGCTCCCTTTGTTTTTTGCATCAATGGATCTACATGTACAGTTTCACCGTCCTTCTCAGGTGTGATCTAACAATGGCGTACATTGCTTTCACATAATGGCTTTACGTACACGTTAATGAATTAAAGAAAGGGATACTAAAGTGCTCCTTACCACCAAGGGATTGAAAAAATATATTCTCAATTTTTCTCTCGACCATGATAATTTCCCCTATATTTTATTAGGACATATCAGCTTTCTACAATACTAATTCATTTTACAAAAATAATTTAAAATGATGCTTACGTAGCATTAAATTGGACCACCACGTTATTATGGTGAAACTCATGTTTTTTTCTCTAAAGAATTCCAATATATCACACATGTTAAACAAAGGAAAAGTGAGTTTAAATAATGTTATGGAATCAAACAAAAAACAGTTACCAAACTCCTGTGCTTCGCGAGAAATATATTACAAATGAGATAGTCACGACGCAACAAATATTCATATTAGACAAGTCAAAAAAACCATGATATATCTACAGAGATCTGTAACAGATCCCTGCTAATCCTCAAGATCTATTACGATATCAATAAGATAAACTCATCCACATCACTGTTCATGCATGCATTAATATCAACAAACTCCACAAGCTAACAGAGAACTCAGAAATAGTTTCTCAACATTCAACATGAACATAACAGACAACTAAATAAGGAACCAGGTGCTGCAGTACTCCAGCGAACTCCGGCGCACCTCCGGTGGACGCGGCTTCCCCTCCTCTCTGAGAGATTCAGGTCACACTTCTCAGCTGACGGCTAACCCTAATCCTCCAGCCATCTGTTCCTTTAAATACTTCACAAGAAGTCTTTCCACCGTTGATTGGGTTTTCTATCGCGTGTGCTAGCGCGACGCGTGTCCCACCTCTAGCGTTTTCTGTGTGTCCCTCTTTCCGAGTGAATTTGTCCCCAGCTCGTTCTCCTTCGTCCGATGATGTCTCATCAATTTGCTCTTTTGACTTGTCAACACCTGAATGTTCTCCCATGTGCTCCTCAGCCTCCCTTTGCATGGCCAACTCCAGCGGTATTGTAACAATACCCTCCCCATCACGGAGGACCTTGCCCTCAAGGTCCGTGAGCTCGTAATGTTCCAGCAGGCGAGGGAGATCTTCCCACGTCCTCTCGTCGGGGCTCAAGCCGTCCCATTCCACCAGCACCTGAGTCACCTGACCCGAACGACGGACTACTTGACGTTTTTGCCATATTCTCTTTGGCTGAATGATTGGTCCCCAAGGCATTGTCTTTACTAGTAAAGCATTTGCTGTCATCTTGGTGGTGTCATAATAAGGCTTTAGCAGAGAAACATGAAAAACTGGGTGGATCTTGGCCTCGGGAGGGAGTTGGAGTTTATTGGCAACCTCTCCGATCTTATTCTCCACCTTGAAGGGACCGTAATACCGCATGGCCAGCTTCTGACGACGACGCATGCGTAAGGATGATTGTCGATGTGGCTGCAGTTTAAGCCACACCAAGTCCCCCACTTCAAAGGACACTTCCCTTCTCTTCAAGTCAGCCAGCCTTTCATTCTTGCTTGTGCCTTTTGCAATTGAGTTTTAAGCTGCTGCAGAGCTCTATTACGCCGGTCAAGCAATGCTGCGACTTCTGGTGGATCCTCCTCATCGGCATAGCAAGGATTTAACGTGGGGGGTTCTCTGCCATACATGATTTCAAACGGGGTGTGCTCTGTACTGCTATGTTTGGCGGTATTATACCAGAGCTCCGCCCAAGGAAGCAAATTGACCCATTTGTTTGGGTTGTCAGCAACAAAACATCGGAGATACATCTCCAAGCATTTATTCAGAGCCTCCGATTGTCTATCAGACTGGGGATGATAAGCAGTGGACATTGCCAGCGTCGTTCCCATCTTGTGAAATATGTGCTGCCAAAAAGAGCTAGTGAATGTCTTGTCCCGATCCGAAACAATGGTTCTGGGAACGCCATGAAGCTTAATAATGTTGGAGATGAAGGCTTCAGCCACTGATGCACTGGAGAACTCTGCTCGCATGGGTATGAAATGCCCATACTTAGAGAGCCTGTCGACCACCACCAGTATCACTGAAAAACCTTTGGACATGGGAAGGCCAGTAATAAAATCCATGGCGATATCATCCCATACCTTGTTAGGTATAGACAGTGGTTGTAAGAGACCCCCAGGCTTTGCATTCAGCTCTTTAGCTTGCTGGCAGATTAAGCACCCCCGTACATACTTGGCGATGTCTTGGCGCATCCCTTCCCAATAAAAATGCCTGGCCAGACGATGAAATGTTCTTAATGCTCCTGCATGGCCCCCTACTGGGGTATCGTGGTACTCATGTATCAGTTCATTTCTGAATTGCACATCATTCGACACTACCACTCGTTTCTTGAACCATAACAGTCCTTGTTGGATTATATAATGTCTATTGGTGTGAGGGTGGAGCTGTAGCTCTTGAACAATTTGTGTACATTGGGGGTCCTTGGCTTGTAATGTCTGGAGTTTTTCAGTCGTAGTGGAGTACCAACGGGAGCATGAGAGCATGAAGCACCTCGATAAAGCATCAGCAGCTGAATTCTCTATCCCTGGTCGATATTCGACCGTGAAGTCATACCCCAATAATTTGGTAATCCACTTCTGTTGTTCTGGAGTGGTAATAGCTTGATCAGTGAGGTGCCTCAACGCTTGTTGGTCTGTTTGAATAACAAACTTGTGACCAAGAAGGTAATGTCTGAACTTGGAGATAGCTTCAGTGATTGCATAGAATTCCCTTACATAGGCTGACTGGTTTTGCATTCTGGAGCTTAACTTTTTGGAGAAGAATGCAATAGGATGTTTATCTTGGCTTAACACTGCCCCGATGCCTTGTCCTGAAGCGTCGGTTTCCAGAGTGAAAGGTTTGGAAAAGTTAGGGAGTTGAAGCACCGGAGCCTGTGTAATTGCTATCTTGAGTGCTTCAAAAGCCTCTTGTGCTTTGTCGGACCAACAGAAGCTATCTCTCCTCAGCAAATCAGTAAGTGGCAGTGCAATGCTAGCATAATGTTTGATGAAGCGTCTGTAGTACCCACTTAATCCCAGAAAGCCACGCAGTTGTTTCAAGTTGCTTGGTGGTGACCATGCTAGTATAACCTCCACCTTGGCTCTATCCATTTCCACTCCATTGCGGGATACTATGTGCCCCAGATACTCCACATGCGTCAGCCCAAAGCCACATTTAGATAATTTTGCAAAGAGCTTATGTTGTTGAAGATGCTGCAGAACCAGCTCTACATGTCCCAGATGCTCGTCCAGACCTGAGCTATAAATCAATATATCATCGAAAAACACCAGCACAAACCTTCACAGAGCAAAGCTGAAGACGTCGTTCATGAGTGCCTGGAATGTTGCTGGGGCGTTAGATAACCCGAATGGCATTACTCGCCACTGATAATGCCCATGATGGGTTCGGAAGGCTGTCTTGAACCTGTCTTCACTGTGCAGCAGTACTTGGTGGTAGCCCGCCCTGAGGTCCAGCTTCGAAAAAATGGTGGCACCCCATAGTTCGTCCAACAGCTCATCGACAGTAGGCATTGGGAAGGCATCTTTGATGGTAATGGCGTTGAGGGCTCTGTAGTCGGTGCAGAATCTCCATGTGCCATCCTTCTTCTTCACTAGAATGACTGGGGATGAGAAGGGGCTTGTGCTGGGTTCTATCAATCCATCTTGTAACATGAGCTGCACCATGTGTTCAATTTCTGACTTCTGGCTATGTGCATATCTGTAGGGCTTAACTTTGACAGGGCCAGCATTTGGAATGAGAGGAATCCGATGATCGTATCGACGTTGAGGTGGAAGCCCTACTGGTGTGGAAAAAACATGGCGATATTTTAAAATGAGTTCTTGTAGGGAAGGGTGCATACCAGGGTCAAGCTGGGTTATGAGTTGTTGCTGATCCCGTTCTTCCTCTGCGTTCCCTTCGCTCTTCATAGACTCCTTATCCTCATGCCAAGTCAGAGCATAACATTGAACATTTGACTTAGTGAAGTTCAATCTGGATAATTGATTGAATGATGATTGCTGAATTTCAGGGGATCGATCCCCGTGTATTGTGATGTCTTTGCCACGGAGGTAGAACCGAAGTTTTTGAGTATTGTAGTTGACCAGATGGGTTCCCAGTGTAGATAACCACGCAGCCCCCAGAATTACATCAGCTCCCGTGACCGGTAATAAGTATACCGGCAGCGTAATATCATGGCCTTGGATGTTGATGGTCAATGCATCAATTAAGCCTTCCACTTGTAGCGATGCTCCGTTCCCCACCAATACGCGACAAGGCGTAGCTGGTGTCACTGGTAGTTGTAAGAAGTTGGCAATCCGAGGTTGGATAAAGTTATCGTCGCTCCCCCCATCGAGTAGGATGTGCACAGATAGTTCCTATATGCGACCGATGAACCTCATAGTGCCTGAAGCTGTGCTGCTATTCATTGCATTTAGTGACATCTTGCTGAACTCCTGTTCCAGTTTTTCAGTTGGTCCCGGATCAATGACGTACTCGGTCTGTTGGCCGTCAGTGTCATTGGGATCCCATTGAAGTAGCAGCAAACTTCTATTTGGACATTTATGGCCCCTGGTGAATTTTTCATCACAGGTGAAGCATAAGCCTTTGGCTTTTTTCTCCTGTAGTTCCTCCACTGAAATCCTCTTGTAACCAGATTTCGTTTGAGACCCAGTGCCCATAGAATGAGTGGACAGTGGTGCCGGAAGGAGGTCTTGTCGATTGCCCGGAGGTAGCTTCATTGGTGTGTGGATGTCTGGTTGCCAGTTTCCTTTCGGAGTACCCCCCTTGGGTGGGCTGATATATTTTTCTTCATAGAGTTTGGCTAATACTACCGCTCTGTGTATGGTATCTGGACGCCACGGAATGATGTCCCTCTGTAGTTCTCGCTTCAATCCACTGATGAAGCAATCCAATCGAGCTGTTGCTGTCAACCCTTCCACTCGATTGGCTATGGACATGAACTGTGAATAATAGCTAGCCACTGTCCCCGTTTGAGTGAGTTTGAAGAGTGAATAACGAGGACTATCAAAGACCGACGGACCAAAATCAGTCTCCATAGCATTCACGAGAGCAGACCAAGACGAGACTCCCCCTTCTTTTTGCAGCATTTGGAACCAGGGAACGATTGGTCCATCAAAGTGAACTGAAGCTATCCTTAGGCGGTATGCATCTGTAATGCCATAGAAGGCGAAGAATTGCTCTGCGTGGAATATCCACTGTAAAACATTGGTGCCATCGAATCTGGGAAAATCCATCTTCACAGCTCGCAGGGGTGTTACAGCCATCGGGCCCTCCTCTTCCAACATTGGGATGTGCTGCGGTTCATTGATGGAACTTGGTGAAGGACTCCCCAATCTCTGGTCCATGCGAGCTAGCATCGTTTGCTGATCGGTCAATACTTTATTGATTCCAGCAATGGCCTGCTCAATGGAGTTGAACTTCTCTTGTCCTTGATCCATATAGGCATTTAAGAGATCGATGCGGGACTGCATCTCTTTCATCCTGGTGTTCTCAACCAAATTGGCGTCAATGAAAGCACTTGTAACAGATCCCTGCTAATCCTCAAGATCTATTACGATATCAATAAGATAAACTCATCCACATCACTGTTCATGCATGCATTAATATCAACAAACTCCACAAGCTAACAGAGAACTCAGAAATAGTTTCTCAACATTCAACATAACATAACAGACAACTAAATATAAGAACCAGGTGCTGCAGTACTCCAGCGAACTCCGGTGCACCTCCGGTGGACGCGGCTTCCCCTCCTCTCTGAGAGATTCAGGTCACACTTCTCAGCTGACGGCTAACCCTAATCCTCCAGCCATCTGTTCCTTTAAATACTTCACACGAAGTCTTTCCACCGTTGATTGGGTTTCCTATCGCGTGTGCTAGCGCGACGCGTGTCCCAGCCTCTAGCGTTTTCCGTGTGTCCCTCTTTCCGAGTGGATTTGTCCCCAGCTCGTTCTCCTTCGTCCGATGATGACTCATCCATTTGCTCTTTTGACTTGTCAACACCTGAATGTTCTCCCACGTGCTCCTCTGCCTCCCTTTGCATGGCCAACTCCAGCGGTATTGTAACAAGATCATAACCCAAAAATATTGTCATGCATATTACCACAATTTCCCAAATGTCCTTTCCCTTTCTACTTCGCATACAAGAAGAAACCATCATTGACCTGCATTTGAAGAACACCGTATCCATTTTTCATTAGTGTCGCAATAACTACAAAGTTGACGACGAACGAATAAATTATCAACAACCGCATTGAAAACAATACCTAAACTGTCAAGAGTCAACTGTTGAAATGTGTATACTTGTTAGAGTAATGTAATGTTCTGCTAAAGCTATTGCAGTGTCTGCCAAAGTTACAATGATATTTGATGAAGTTCAAGTGATATGAGATAAAGCTACAATGATATGTGTTAAAGCTCAGGTGATATTATGAGATAAAGTTACAATGTTATGTGTTAAAGTTCATGTGATATCTGTTAAAGCTACAGTGAAGTGTATTAGAGTTGAAGTATTTTGAATGTATCAGTTTGATAGTCGGAAGGGTAGTTTGGTAAATTAGTTATGTGTTAATGTTATGTAATGTAACAAATGTAATGGGTGTGTGAACTGATGAACTAGTGAAGCTATTGGAGAAGAAAAGTGAGAAAAGTGTGCCCTAGTTCATAGAAGAAATTTCTTGTTGTACTCTTGTTTGATCCTCACAAAACCAATGAAGTGGTATCAGAGCTAGTCGATCATCGACAACAGTTGGGCGTGAAGAAGATTGGAAGGCAAATAGTGAAAGTGAAGAAGACGAGCTATGGCTTCTTCAAGTTCCCAAGGTTTGAACATCCAACAACCATCTATTCCTATCTTTTAGTGGGGAAAATTATGATTTTTGGAGTTTGAAGATGAAAACCCTGTTCCAATCTCAGGATCTATGGGATTTAGTTGAGAATGGCTTTGAAGAGCCTGTAGCTACAGTAACTCTTACAAATGCCCAAAAGAAAGCTCTCAAAGAAAACAAGAAGAAGGATGCCAAAGCTTTATTTTTCATTCAACAAGCTATTATTGAAGAGTTGTTCCCAAGAATCATGAGGGCTTCAACATCTAAAGAGGCTTGGAAAGTACTGCAAGAGGAGTTCCAAGGAAATGCAAGGGTAAGAGCCATTAAGCTCCAAACTCTTAGAAGGGAGTTGGAGAATATGAAGATGAATGAATTGGAAAAGTTGAAGGAGTATTTCTCCAAAGCAACTGAAGTGATTAATCAAATGAGTTTGTATGGTGAAGTAGTTGAAGAAAAGAGAGTTGTGGAGAAGATTCTCATCAGTCATCTTGAAAAGGATGACAACGTAGTATCTATTGTTGAAGAAACAAAGGACATTGCCACATTAAGTGTTCGAGAGCTAATGGCATCACTACAAACTCATGAGCAAAGGTTGATGAGACATTCCGAGAAATCTATTGAAAGTGCTTTTCAGTCCAAACTTAACTTGGCAACAAAATCAAAAGGGTCATTATCTCAAGAGCATCAAAAAGAAGAAAGTTTTAGAGGAAGAAACCAAAGAGGAAGAGGAAGAAGTTCTCATGGGAGGAATTCAAGTGCTGAAAATTTTGAAAGGGGATGTAGTATTTGCAAAATGAACAATCATGTTGATAGGGACTGTTGGTTTAAGGGGAAGCCACAATGCTACAATTGTAAAAGATTTGGGCATATACAGAAGGATTGTAGATTGAGAAATCAATTACAAGTTGCAAATGTGTCTGAAGAAGAAGACGAAGATGAACAAGGTAGTATGTTTTATGCAAGCTGTCAAGTAGCAAGTGAAAGAAGAAATGATGTTTGGTTTCTTGATAGTGGATGCAGTAATCACATGACAGGAAATAAGGATCTGTTTACAAGAATAGATGATGGCATTAATACACAAGTGAGAATGGGCAATAGAGCTTTAGTTCAGTCAAGGGGAAAGAGCACATTTTGTATCCAAACAAAGAAGGGAACAAAATTCATTCATAATGTGTTGCTAGTTCCAGATTTGGACCATAATTTGCTAAGTGTTGGGCAGCTTGTGGAAAATGGATATGTCATCCATTTTGAAGATGATAGCTGCACTATATATGACAAAAGAAGGGGAAGAAAACTGGTGGCAAAAGTAAAGATGATGAGAGGTAGACGCTTTGAATTGACCATCAACTATGGTGGAAATATGGCTCTGAAAGCACAAGTTAAAGATGAGTCCTGACTGTAGCGCAAAAGGCTAGGACATTTGCATTTTAAAGGATTAAAGTTACTTCAAGTAAAGAACATGGTGCATGGGCTACCAACCATTGAAGATAAGCAAAGCATCTATGGTGGTTGTGCTGTAGGAAAGCATCACAAAGATTCTTTTCCAAGTGAAGGAGCATGGAGAGCTAAAAGGATGCTGCAGCTGGTTCATACAGACATATGTGGACCAATGAACACTCTATCTCATGCTGAAAACAGGTACTTTATCTTGTTTATTGATGATTTTACAAGGATGACATGGGTATACTTCATGAAACAAAAATCCCAAGTTTATGGTATTTTCAAAAAATTCAAAAACTATGTTGAGAAGTAAAGCTGCTGTTATATTAAGGCCTTGAGAAGTGACAGAGGTAAGGAGTACACTTCAAAGGAATTTGACAAGTTTTGTGAAGATGAAGGCATTGAAAGACAACTCACTTGTGGGGTCGAAAATACGCGCCTGACATCGTGTCTGTGAAGAAGACACCAGGCGATATATCGAAACACAAATATCATTTTTTATTGTGTGGGTTCTTCCATTCCTAATAGAGGCAAGCCTCTATTATTAATTACCCCAGATACAATCTTGGGAACCCCCGATTAAGAGCAAAAGTACAAGTAGAGATAATGAGAAAAGAATAATCTGTTTATTGCAACATTAGATGATTTATTACATATCAGCGTATATATATATATGTGTGTTTTGTTTTTATTTATATCGCCGCCCTCTGCCTCGGAATATGTGCCCCTCCATGTAGAATCCATAATCCGCCGGTTGCTTTGCACTATTGTATCATTGCCTTGGGATTTTGTAAATTGGTCTTGGAAGAATTTGTGGCCAGGAGTCGTATCAACTGTGCCGCCAATTAGCTCCCCTTTCCATCAAGAACTGTACCAACTGGGCCGCCGATTGGGGTCGTATCATACATGGTTGGAAAGATCTTGAAGTCTAGTTTCCAACGCCACAAATTTCACATCGGTCAGAATTTCCTAGCAAAAGTTATTAGCTCTTGAACAAGAGGTTGTCGTTCTGACAGATCTGCAGGAATTTGTCTCTCTTTCCATCGAAAACTGAACCAACTGGGCCGCTGATAGGAGTTGTACCATACATGATTGGAAAGCCCTGGAAGTCTAGTTTCCAATGCTGTAAATTTCACCTCGATCCGAGTTTTCTAACAAAGGTTACCAACACTTGAACGAAGGGGTGTCGTGCTGGCTGAGTTTCAAGAATTGGCTTTCTTCTCTCAAAATCTGCTATAAACCGGGCCTCTGGTAAGAGATGTACCATACATGGTTGGAAACATCTTGAAATCTAGTTTCCAATGCCGCAAATTTCACCCCGATTGGAGTTTCCTATCAAAAGTTATCGGCATTTGAATGGAAGGTGGTCGAGTTGACAAAATTGCAGGAATTTGTCTCTCTTTTCATTGAAAACTGTACCAACCGGGTGGTCGATAGGAGCTGCACTACTCATGGCTGGAAAGCTCTGTCAGTCTAATTTCCAATGCCGCAAATTTCATCTCGATCGAAGTTTTCTAACAAAAGTTATTGGTACTTGAATAGAAGGTGGTCGAGCTGATAGAATCGCAGGAATTACCCTCCTTGTCCTTAAAAATCTGTACCAACTGGGCCATTGATAGGAGCTGTGCCATACGTGATTGGAAATCTTTGGACGTCTAGTTTCCAATGTTGCAAGTCTTGCCTTAATCGGAGTTTCCTTCAAAATAGACTTGGGAAGTGTTAGTGCGAATGCACATATGTTGGCATTACTTGACACCATGATGATGTGACACAAGCTGACATGGCAAGAGGTCGACAAGCCAAAAACATGATGTTAAGACATGGTTGACAAAGACACAAGGTCAAAGCATTGAAGAGTTCAATATGTGTGTGAGCACATTTATATCTTTTATTTATGAGCACATTTATGTTGTGTCTTGAGTCATAATCAGTTCTGGTCCACAGTGGGAATTGTTATGTTGTAATGGGTCTTTATACCCAAGTCAGTTCAGTTGGTCCAGTAATCTAGTTGGTGTTGACAGTTGACAAGACAAGAAGATGTGATAGCCACTGGTGCTTTGGAGAGAAAGTTGGGAGCAACTCATGTAGGCAACTACAACCAATATGCCAACATGAATCTACTTGGAGGAAAGAATCAATTGCAAATAGTTGAATTGATACAGCCCAGATTCAAGCAGAGGGTATATGGAATGCAAGCTTGTTTTAGAGGTGACTGCATGCAAGCCTGGAGATATCATGCAAGCAAGGATTATTGATTGTATGCACATGCAAGCAACATTGAAGGCTGATTGGATACTGATTGAAGAGAAGCTCTTTGAAGATGCCATACAGACTGAACAGGCAGCTTCATGTAAGTGGCCATGCAAATTGAGAGTTGTCATGCAAGATTGGGAGATTGCATGCAGAAATGATTGAAAGCTGATTGAAGATAGCATGCAGACTAATAAGGAGACTTCATGCAAATAGCTATATGATTGAGATTCAACATGCATGGAGATTTGGAGATGATTGGGAGTTGATTGGAAACTAGATTTGGTAAGCTATTGGTAGATGATACGAGTGGTTGATTGAAGCCAAATCAAGAGGTACTTGAAGACCATATTTGGATGATTGAAGAACAAATATGGTGGAGACAAATGGAGCATGATAGGCCAAGTTGTGACCGAACTTGGAAAGAGATTAGAGGAGCCAATCTTATAGCTCAACCTTGCATGAAGATGAAGGTTGATTGATGGGTGCGCGCTATGATGGAGTGCGACCGTGAAGGCTGAGTACGCGACGGAGAGGTGGATCGGCTAGTTGTGTGTCGGGATCAGGAGGATCTGACGTAGTAGACTCGGGACTCAACCAGGAGGGTTGGAGGTAAGTCGAAGTCGAAGAGGTGCAATGGATGCTGTAGCTTGGTCAAGTTCGTCAACTGGGTCATGTTGCAACTTAGGTTACAACTAAAGTTGCAACAACCAGAATTGGAAGGAGTCCAATTTGGCAAGTCGCGGAGAAACTAAAGGGTGGAGGCTGGTGCTGTGATGGCGTGAAGGCAGGAGACGTCTATAAGACCAGGACTCTGAGGATTAGGGTGTGCCGTCTAGAGTAGTCCCTCAGGAGAAGGGTGATAGAGGACACTTGTTGTAATCAAGGAGTGGAGGTGCTTATGATAGTTTGAGAGAGTGAGTGAGACTCTTGTACTCCTGTTTTCCCTATACCTTTAGTGGATTGTCTTCTCCGGGCATGACCCCCCAGATGTAGGCTTGGTTAGCCGAACTGGGTTACCAACTTGCTTGTCTTATTTGTGTGTGGTTTGCTTTACTTGTGTCTCTCCTCTTGATGTGTTGAATGTTTCTTTGCTTGTGAGAGAGTGTGAGATTATTTGTGTGTTCACTTCATTGAGAGGTTATAATTCTTAAAGCCACACAATCACTCTTGGTGGAACTAACAAGAGTGCAACACCACAAGATACAGCCAGGCAGCAAGTTGCAACAGAAGTTACAACACAAGATACAACACGTTGACAACCGAACCTGTCCAGAACTTTCAGGAAGACTATCCAATGTTATGTGCCAGATCACTCACCTCAAGCTCATCATGAGCAGAGATATTCCTCACTGGAGTAGGCTTATTATTACCTGCTTCTTCATTAGAGTTGTGCACCTGATATCTTTCACAATCTTTAAAAGGTCCCATATTATCCTTATAAAGTGAATTGATGCCACCTTAGTTCTAGTCTACCTTTTAAGTGTGCCAAGATGCTTGATAGTAAAAAGAACACTCAGCCCCTTTTTATAATCTTGACAAAATCAGCCCCTTTTAAGTGTACTTTTGAATATGATTTACTAACAACTTTGTACGATGTGCGAGATTTTCTTTAGTTATTGCCTCCAAGGTTTTCAAAGAATCCATATTGGTTGTTGCCTCCAATATTTTCAAGCTTTCTTTCCTTTTAGTCATAGAACCAATTTCTTCATGAGATGGTTTTGATTTAATTCTTGACACCATTTGTAATATCTTGAACATCCATGGAAACGCCAGGAGGTGAGGTCACATCTCTTGCACAAACTCCTAGACATGTGTTTCATTTCTGTCTGCATGTTCTAATGAGCGTCTCTTACACCTTGTTGTGTATAATAGGATAGTTGGAATATACCTTAATAATTGGTCTTACAAAGCCTTTTTGTTGGGACTAAAATGCAAAATCAGCAATGGGGCATCATGGGGCTGCATTTGGGGCCTTATCTGTGACTCTATTTCATCTCCATGACAACCTCAACCTTCTTCTGCAGCAACCTTGACATCCTTACCTTCCCCATCTTTTCCCTTTGATACAAAACATGAGAGGCTCAGATCTGACTTTCTATCAAACATGGCTGCAACAATGATCATCTTTGCCATTTCTATCAAAGAAGAGGGAAGAGAGATGCATCTTCCCTTATTTTTTTTTATCCAGAGATACAAAATACAACAAATTTCTTTCATGATTTTCAATTCTTGTACTCTATTTCTCTCAACTCATTCTTTACAGAATCAAGGAATAGCTGCTGAGACATCACTCATCATCCATAGGAAGAAAACAAGCATCACCCAAAGCAAATAAATAGGCAACTGTCTTTCCTCTTTCATCATCTTCTTACTTTCAAAATTTTTTTTTATGAGATTTGCTTTCAGTTCATGAATTCCTTTGACTTCAATCTTGCTTGCTCATGGTTATGTATTTATATCGAGCATGCTTTAAAGCGCAGTCTCTTCGCCGATGAAGCTTGCCTTCAATTCATTTTATTTATTTATTTTTATTATTTATTCTTATATTTTCATCATTTTGAATGAACCCTTGGCAGAAGTGTAATACTTTATGCCATCAACATCAAAGGATAAGTTACCGAACGCCCTTGTGGCGCAGAGGTAACGGGTTCCCGTTATTCAGACCCCGCGTGGGTTCGAATCTCGTGGGGGGCAGTTTGAGGAGCTCTTGTGCACCGACGCTGTTGCAGCGATATTGCACGCGTTGTTGTCGCACGGAGTCGATCCCGGGCCACCCCATCCCTTTGATTGTCTTAACGGTTGGTCACTTGATCATCCGTTCATTCCATCAAAAAAAATAACATCAAAGGATAACTTCATACGTACCCTCACTTGACTAAGCCATAAAAGTGACCATGTCTTGTCTGGCATAAGATGCAATCCACATTGGCAGCAGGTCTCATCAAATTATTCAAGGCTATTATCAATAATACTCACAACAAGGTTTCCTGTCACCTGGATAGCTATAACATCTCACCATTTCTTGGATTTTTTTTACTCTAAATCTGAATTGAGGAATCACGTAATGCCTTCATGAAATGGCTTCACCTGGTAACTTGTCATGCTTTCCATATTTACCTCAAATTTGGTCCAATGCAACATTGAGCTTGTTCATATGGAATAGGACCTTTTTCATCGCATTGTGTGTACAGTCCCTTTTTTACACCTTCTCTCTATCTAACAGAAACAATGAAGCATTGGTGTTTAATTTCATAGGCACATGGAGAGTAAAGATGTGGCATTTATAATCTCAGCCCAAAGGCCATTTCTTCATCAAGGAAACTGCAACCCCTTTTTTTTTGTTCCCACTAGCCCTCAAACTATTAATATTGTTTCCTTTCTCTTGGAATACATGGGTTGTTGTGGCCATAATGGAGAATCAACTGCATAACTTTGCCATGGATTTCAACCTTTAAATCCCTATTGTTGTTCAGGAGGTTCTCTGAGGCATTTCATCGACTAGATTATATGCACTCTACACAAATGACTACTTGGTATAACCTTCAGAACATGTCCATTGAAATTTACAATCATGCGTCTACAATCAATACTCAAAGAGCAAGAACATCAAGGAGACATACATGAGCTCTCCAAATGTACATAACTATTCAAGAAAGTGGAGCTGAGCTGCAACACAAGCTACATGCCATCAGATTTCTTTCTTTTTGAACTCTTCAGCAGCTATAACCATACACATTCAAGAAAAAGGCTACAGCTTTTTCAAGTTGGATCATCATCAGATAGCTTCTTTGATTATTAGGATCTGGGACTTGATGAACTGTGGAGTTTGCCTCTTAATAAACCATGCTTCATATCTCCAAGGGCTTTTCCCTCAAATAAGCTGGGTTTGATTCCATCTTGCTTCCAAAAGGATGACTGCTGAACATCACATTTCCAAGTCCACCAAAGCTCCTAGAATCATCTATACCGCCTTGCCCTAGCTCTGCATCCTTGCTTTTATATGAAAGTTGGGGAAGATCATTTCATATTCGGCAGCTACAGAGAGACATGCTTTCGGTGAGACAGAGAAAGGGAGGTCGACGGCCATAATGTCCAGCTTCTTGGTCTTCTTCATCTTCAACTCCTTGGCTTCCTCGACATCAGACTTCCATGGCTTCGACGGCATCAGGCTTCCATGGCAGCAGAGGGCTTCAATGGCAGAGAGCAACGGGCAGAGCTTCTCTCCGGTGACTGGCGGCACAGGAGCAGCAAGGCTTCAACCGCAGCGGCTTGGGGCTGGCGACATAGCACGGCAGCTGGTGCAGCAGGGGCTTTGGCGGCGGCTGGAGACTTCCACGGCGGCGCAGAGGGCTTCAACAGCGGCTCGGTGGCGCAGAGTGGACTTCAACGGCGGCTGGAGGAGTGACTGCAGAGGGCTTCCACAGCGGCTGGAGGAGTGGATGCAGAGGGCTCTGTCTTCACATATTCCCTTTGTGCAGTGGCGATGCTTGGCCGAAATTCAGCAGCTCGGCGGCTGTGCAGCGTAGCGGTGATCGTCGGGCTTGGCAGGCTTCAGCGACGGCTAAGAACAGGGGGGCCTTCTTCTCCGGTAGCTGGTGGTGCTGGATCGGCGGCGGAGCTTGGTGGGGAGCAGCTTCAGGTTTTAGAGGTGGCTGGAGACGGTGCAGAGAGGCGATGCTGCTGTGTGGAGACGCAGAAGGCTTCAGCAGGGCTTGGAGGCGGTGCAGAGAGGCGATGCTGCCGTGTGGAGATGCAGAAGGCTTCAGCAGGGCTTGGAGGGAGGGTTTCAGCTGTGGCCTTTCATCTTTCCCCCCTCTCCTCTCTTCTTATCTCGGTTTTCCCCTTTTTATTGACCCTAACCGAGCCGGATGTTTGCGCGATCATAGGGATATCCGATCAAAGAAGATTGTATACTTCCTTTAATAATTTAAATTAAAATCTCCTTAATCTTATCCTGTTGACCGGGTTACGGCAATGACTTGATAATATTTTCTTCCTTTTTTTGTATTTAAATTTTATCTCGCACGTAGAGATAAACTGGGTCAAAGGATGGGGTCAAATCTATTTTTTTATTTAAACTTTGATTTATTCATTTTATTTTTAATTTTTCTCAGGGTTTGTTCCCTTAGATGGTCTTAGGATTTGCATCTAGATTGCCTCGAGATTCGTGTTTGGGTATCTTGGGATTTGTATTTTTTTTCATGTTGCCTCGAGATTGGTTCTCGGGGGCAAATAGGGTATTTCCTATGTTGACTCGAGATTTGTTCTCGGGGGAAGATTTGGTATTTGCCATGTTGCCTCGAGATTTGTTCTCGGGGCAATTTTAGAATTTTAGGCTTGCCTCGAGATACATGTTCTCGGGCTATCTTGAAATCTGAGCCTTGGGCCTGCCTTGGGACATGTGCCTGGATTATCTTAGGATTTTCCTTGGGATTTGTGCTCGTGGGTTATCTTGGGATATTTAAAATATTTCTTTATCAACCCCTTCAAATATTGACACCTGGTATATTCCACGCGAATATATTTATGCATTTTTTTATACACAAACATCACTATTGGGTACACTCCTCAACAAAATGGAGTATCAGAAAGGAAGAATCAAACTGTAATGGAGATGGCCAGAACAATGCTGAAAGATAAAGGGTTACCAAACTCTTTTTGGGCTAAAGCTGTCTGGACTGCAGTTCACTTGATAAACAGAAGTCCAACTAAAGCTGTGCAAGATGTGACTCCATTAGAAGCTTGGAGTGGGAGAAAACCATCAGTCAGATATTTAAAAGTCTTTGGAAGTGTGTGTTATTCTAGAATTCCAAAAGAAAAAAGACACAAGCTGGATGAAACAAGTGAAGCATGTATTTTTGTTGGGTATGCATCAAATGCAAAAGGCTACAGATTGTGGAGCTTGAAGAGAAACATAATTGTCATTAGTAGAGATGTGTTGGTTGATGAAGCTACTTGGAATTGGGAGAAAAACAAGGTGCAGAAACAAGGTGCTACAGTTTTTGAAGATGCTGCTAAAAATGAAGAAAGAAATGTTGAAGAATTACCACCAAGAGTTGATCCATCATCATCCTCAAGTGATGGTTCAAGTTCTAGTTCATCAAGTCCAAGTGGTACTCCAAGAAAAATGAAAAGCATTGCTGAAATTTATGATTAATCATGCAATTATTGCATGGTAGAGCAAAGAAATTTTGAGGAGGCCATCAAAGATAATACTTGGAAGAATGCCATGGAGGAAGAATTTCAAATGATTGAAAAAAACAGAACATGGGAGCTGGTTGACAAGCCAAAAGATAGAGAAATTGTTGGAGTGAAGTGGATCTACAAGATAAAACATAGGCCTGATGGGTCTATTTTGAAGAACAAAGCAAGGCTTGTAGCAAAAGGATATTCACAACAACCAGGAATTGATTTCCATGAAACTTTTGCACCTGTATCTCTCAAAGACACAATTAGAACTCTCATTGCATTAGCAGCTCAAAAGGGTTGGTTGCTATACCAACTAAATGTTAAATCAGCCTTCTTGAATGGTGAGTTAAAAGAAGAAATTTATGTTGAACAACCAGAGGGTTTTGTCATCAAAGAAGAAGAAGAAAAAGTTTATAAGTTGCATAAGGCACTATATGGATTGAAACAAGTACCTCGTCAGTGGTACAGTCAGACTGACAATTATTTTCCTTGTAGTGGTTTTCAAAGAAGCAAAAGTGAGCCAACTCTATATGTCAAGAAGCATGGCAAGTCCATTCTTCTTGTTGCAATATATGTTGATGATTTGATAGTTACTGGAGATGATGAGAAGATGATGGATGAGTTCAAAAAGGATATGATGAGGAGATATGAAATGAGTGACATGGGGATGTTACATCATTTTCTTGGTCTTGAAATTTATCAACTGTCAGATGGAGTTTTTGTTTCTCAACAAAATTATGCTGAAATGATTTTGAAAAAGTTCATTATGTATGGTTGCAAAACAATGGCAACACTACTTGCAGTTAATGAAAAGCTGATGAAAAAAGATGGAGGAAGGAAAGTCGATGCACTATGTATAGAAGTATAACAGGAAGCTTGTTGTATCTTACTGCAACCAGACCAGACATTATGTATGCTTCAAATTTGCTGTCTAGATTTATACAAGATCCCAACCATTTTCATCTTGGAACAACAAAAAGAGTTCTTAGATATATAAGAGGAACATTGGCTTATGGAATTAAGTATACAAGGAGTGAAGAAACTAATTTGACTGGTTTTTGTGACAGTGATTGGGCTGGTTCTGCGGATGATATGAAGAGCACAACAAGGTTTGTTTTCTCACTTGGTTCAGGTGTATTCTCATGGCAATCAAAGAAACAAGAATCAATTGCACAATCTTCAGCAGAAGCTGAATATGTATCTGCTGCAATGACAACCTCACAAGGTGTATGGCTAAGAAGAATATTAGAAGATGTTGGAGAAAAGCAAGAGAAAGCAACAAGGATTGCTTGTGACAGTAATTTTGCAATTTCTATGGCTAAGAATCTAGTGTATAATAGCGGAACAAGGCACATTGCAGTGAAACATCATTTCATTAGAGAGAAAATTGAAGAACAAGAAATTGAACTTTTGTATTGCAGGTCTGAAGATCAAATTGCAGACATATTTACCAAAGCTCTATCAAAGGAAAAATTTCTGAAGCTCAGAGAATCAATGGGAATTGAAGAACATCACATTAAGGGGAAGTGTTAGAGTAATGTAATGTTCTGCTAAAGCTACTGCAGTGTCTGCCAAAGTTACAATGATATCTGATGAAGTTCAAGTGATATGAGATAAAGCTACAATGATATGTATTAAAGCTCAGGTAATATTATGAGATAAAGTTACAATGTTATGTGTTAAAGTTCATGTGATATCTGTTCAACCTATAGTGAAGTGTATTAGAGTTAAAGTATTTTGAATGTATCAGTCTGATAGTCAGAAGGGTAGTTTGGTAAATTAGTTATGTGTTAATGTTATGTAATGTAACAAATGTAATGGGTGTGTGAACTGATGAATTAGTGAAGCTATTGGAGAGGAAAAGTGAGAAAAGTGTGCCCTAGTTCATAGAAGAAATTTTTTGTTGTACTCTTGTTTGATCCTCACAAAACCAACAATACTTACATGTATTGCGATATGAACCAATTTGATGCCAATTCTGGAAGCAAAACACATCAAATAAGGAAGTAATATAGTTACATCATAGGAACAACAGACATATATGGGTATAAAAAAAATGGAAATACAATATTAATAAGATCAATGAAAAAACAATATTGTCTATTCCTTAATGACACTTTTGTTGCATGATTCAGTGGTGATTAAAAAAAAATGGGCACCCAAGTCTTTGGGATAAAATAATGAGTTCACGTTGCTTAAGTTTGTCCATTCCTAATTTGGAAAAGCTCACAGGACTTTTGCAATATTGCTATATCGTGGTTTATGTTGAGAATACATATGCATATATATCATCTAAATTTGAAAAACAACAGTACCTAATGGATGATCAGAACTATTACATAGTACCTCTACTGAAATACTCTATAAAATAGTAGCAACTATGAAAATATTTAATTAGAAATAGGTATTGATGTATAATACTATTGAACCTTTTCACTGAAGAAGAATTATGCTTCTGTAATGGAGTGCAAAACATTTTTATAGCTAATAAGGGACCAAATCACACAATAGTGATTCAAACTGTATGAAATTACTCTCAGGCCAGACCTGCAGCTTAAACTAAAAGACAAAGCACACATTATTCAACAAATGAAAGCACAAAGTACTCTCCGGCAACACTATATTCAACAAATCAAAGCCCGCATTATTTGTGTATACGGGAAGGTATACACAAAATTCTAAATATCATATTGACGAGGAGCATAAGAATAGGATAATTTGTTCTAAGTACTAGCTAAACTTGGTGTATTTCATCATTTTTAGAAGCGTCATATGTTGGAACCTTTGAAATACTTGTTGGAGAAGCCTGCAAATTGGTCTTAACATAGAACACCAAACCTTGTAGTCAAAGAGACTCCATTGAGATAGAGCATCATGCAGTACGATTATGTCATGACATGCTAGGCTCACCTATTCATATAAAATATGTGAAATACTATGTGTAATGTGAAAACTATGCATTATATTGCGGCTTGTCTCTTGATTTAATGAAATCTTAAATTCCCTTTCCATTGGTGATGTCAATCTTGTTAGTTGTAACAGTAAAATGTCAAACTTGGATTCTCAGACGCTCATATGATGAGTTTACCAAGAAAATATGAAATTATTATACTTGTATCCTCCATTGATGAGGTCAGGTAAAATATGACACTCGAAGTTTCGCATATTCCGACAATAGAACCGAGACTTCTAGAAAAAAAATCACTTGGATTCTCATATGCTCATATAATGAGATCACCAAGATATATGAAATATCTCACTTGGGTTCTCATACGCTCATATGATGAGATCACCAAGATATATGAAATATCTCACTTGGGTTCTCATACGCTCATATGATGAGATCACCAAGATATAAAATGTCAAACTTGGATTCTCAAACAATCATATAGTGAGATTACTAAGATATTGTGATTGACTACTTGGAGAATGATCTCCATGGCATCAAAAGGAGGTAAACAAGGAAACATGTTGCAAAATAAAAGAGAAAGAAGAAGGCAATGCCATAAAAGGAAAGAAGAAAGGAAAAAAAAAAGAAGAAGAAGAAGATGCAAAAGAAAATAGAACAGATGATGCATGCTTTATATGAGTGCTGCAGAGATTCCAAGAATGGTTGTAAATTTTATTAAAAAAAAGGGCATTCTAAATGCATTTGAAACATTTAGCTATGTGAAGGGCCCTCTAGATGTTTGATAAAATATCCCAAAGAGACCTTGAATCATGGTGTAGCCATTGGGGGTCTATATTTTCGGTCTATGAAAGAAAGCAATGAAAGTGAAGTTTGCTAAGCTATTTTTTTTAATGAATGGGCCATTAACTGGTAAATCTGTTGGTATTGGTGCAATTCACAAAATCAAAAAAGGTTGGAAAGGAACGAATGGAGTCTATTTTGCAGTATTCCCGAGGTGACTGAAGAAGAAAACAAATCTTGAGGTGGCTTTCCCCAGCATGTATGATATCACTTCAAGAGCTAATCTCATATATAAAGAAGTTGAATAAAACTAGTCCAAGGGGTTATCCGACTTTCAAATTGTAAAAGATGAAAGAGAAAGTCAAAAATGATAGAAGACATAAAAGTTCATTTTCGGAGATAACGTCATGTCATTTCAGGATTTATATTTTCGTCGGCCATCTTGAGATGTGCGTTTCACCATGCCTCAAGATTTGTGCCATCTTATATTTTTATCAGCCATTTTGAGATTCGTGCTCCATCGTCGCCTCGAAATCCATGGCTGTTTCGATATTTGTATTTCATTAGCTACCCCGAGATGTGTGCTCAATTGCCCCCTCAAGATTTGTGATGTTTTGAGATTTATATTTTCATCGGCTACTTGAGATGTGTGCTTCGCCATGCCTCAAGATTTGCGTCATTTTGGGATTTATATTTCATCAGCAACCTCGAGATGCGTGCTTGATTGCCCTCTCGAGATTTGTGATATTTTGAGATTTATATTTTCATCGGCTATCTTGAGATGTGTGCTTAATCGTCATCTCAAGATTTGTGTTGCTTCGAGAAGTGTGTTTCATTGCCTCAGGATGCACACTTCATTGCTTTGGGATTGTTGTCATCTCAAGAGGCATCTTTCATCGTTGCTTCGAGATTTCTGGTTGCTTTGATATTCGTGTTTCATCAGTTGTCTCGAGAGGTATGCTCCATCATCACCTCGAGAGTTGTGCTGCTTTGAGATGTGTGCTTCACTGTCTCATGATGCACACTTCTTCATATTGAGATTTATATTTTATCAACTATCTTGAGATGAGTGTTTCATTAATACCTCAAGATTTGTGCTGCTTCGAGATGTGTGCTTCATTGCATGACATAATCGTACTGCATGATGCTTTGTCTCAGTGGAGTCTCTTTGACTACAAGGTTTGGTGTTGTATGTTAAGACCAATTTGCAGCCTTCTCCAACAAGTGTTTCAAAGGTTCCATTGGCATGTGCTTCAACTTTTTTTTTTTAGTGTGTAAATATGTGTTCATTCATTCCATTGCTGATGGTATTTGATTTTTATGTAACATTGGCACGCTCTTCAACTTTTTTTTTTAGTGTGTAAATATGTGTTCATTCATTCCATTGCTGATGGTATTTGATTTTTATGTAACTAGCTACTGGTTTGAAATGGAGACATCACAAGGAATTTAAGATTTAATGGGTAAGTTAAGTTATATCCCCCAAAACAATTACAAATATCAAAATGATGAAGTGTGCATCCCGAGGCAGTGAAGCACACATCTTGAAGGAACACAAATATCGAATCAATGATGAAGCACGGATCTCGAGATAATCGATGGAAATATATATCTTAAAGAAGTACATGTACATCCCGAGGAAGTGAAGCACACATCTCAAAGCAACACAACTCCTGCTATTGTCCAAGAGTAAGATTCCCGAGGTGACTGAAGAAGAAAACAAATCTTGAGGTGGCTTTCCCCAGCATGTATGATACGCTCATTGTCTTCTCCTGCATAAACTACCCTTTAAAGCTGGGCTGGAGTAACCTCTACAAAATGAAAGTCTTTGATTCTCGATAGTTGGATCTTCATATCAAACAAAGAGAATCATTCCCATGGCTGAAATGTGTGGGACTATCAGGACCTCTATAGATGCCAAACTTCCAATTGCATGAGAGATGTAGTTGTCCCCTTACAAAGTTCATAAGCCTCTACTTGTACTTTTGCCTCAAAGATGGGAGGTAGAATGGGTCCCCACCGGGCGTGCCAGAATTTGTGGGATCGAAAATACTCTCCTGGCATCGTGTCTTTGAAGAGACACCAGGCGATATAACGAATCACAAATGTCGTATTTTTTTATGTGTGTGGGTTCTTCCATTCCTTATAGAGGCAAGCCTCTATTATTAATTACCCCAGACAATGTCTTGGGAACCTCCGATTAAGGACAAACGTACAAGTAGAGGAAATGAATAATACAATAAAATTTATTTATTTAAAAATCATGACTTTCATTACATATGGATATCATCATAGGATGTTCATATATATTACTTCACTGCCTCGGGATGCACACTTCATCATTTTGAGATTTGTAATTGTTTTGGGGGATACATATTTTTTTGTTTTGGGATTTATCACCACCTCAAGTCATGTACTACATCGGCCCCTTGAGATTTGTGACAGCTTTGAGATTTATATTTTCACTGACTATCTTGAGATGCGTGCTCCATTGCTGCCTCAAGACTTGTGTCATTTCAGGATTTATATTTTCATCGGCCATCTTGAGATATGCGTTTCACCATGCCTCAAGATTTGTGCCATCTTATATTTTTATCAGCCATTTTGAGATTCGTGCTCCATCGTCGCCTCGAAATCCATGGTTGATTCGATATTTGTATTTTATCATCTACCTCGAGATGCGAGCTCCATTGCCCCCTCAAGATTTGTAATGCTTCAAGATTTGTGCTTCACTGCCTTCAGATGCACACTTCAATGCTTCTAGGATTTGATTTTAAAGTTTAATCTTATCCGATGAATTCAAATCTTAAGATATTTGATTTTATCTTCACGGGTGAATAGGCCGGTAGAGGGTTATGATTATGCAAAAAAAAAAAAAAAAAGATGCTCTCATGGAAATATAAAAAGGACAAGAGAAGATACAGAAAAGGGGGAGAGGGGAAAATAAGAACATCAAGCACAAAAAACCCTCTCCCGTTTTCCTCTTCATCATCACCGTCTTGTTGCCACTAGCCGTCGCCTCGGGCCCATCGCCACTACGGCTCCCTTGTGGAGGCCGTCGCCACCAGCAAACACCAAATCTCGGCTCCCTTGTGGAGGTCATCGCCAACAATGGAGGGCTGCGATAGCACCCACAAGGGAGCCTAACCAACGACGAGTGACGAGGCCTCCACAAGGGAGCCAAAAGCTTAATCGACGATGAGTGGCGGTGACCTCCACAAGGGAGCCGGAGCTTGGTGGTGATGGGGCCGAGACGACGACGTCCACAAGGGAGCCGGAGTTTGGTGGCGACGAGCTGGAGACGACGGCGTCCACAAGGGAGCCAAGATTTGGTGTTTGCTGGTGGCGACGACCTCCACAAGGAAGCCGAGATTTGGTGTTTACTGGTGGCGACGGCCTCCACAAGGGAGCCGTAGTGGCGACGGGCCGGAGGCGACGGCTGGCGGCAACGAGATGGTGATGATGAAGAGGAAAACAGGAGAGGGTTTTTTTGTGCTCGATGTTCTTATTTTCCCCTTTCCCCCCTTTTCTGTATCTTCTCTTGTCCTTTTTATATTTCCATGAGAGCATCAGTAAATATCCTTATCCCAGGAAGCACACATGCCTTTTTTACTCTGTCTAAATGTGATCCTGGTGCAATGATCAGCTATAATGTTTTAAGATATGTTCATTGAAATGAATATTTGGATGGTAAAGATTTTAATTTTTGCCAAAAATCGGTGTGCACATTACCTTTTTGATAAAATGGCCCAAAGAAACATTTTTTTTAGTAAACAATATCCTTCATGAGTTTAAGCCTGAAGATAAGGTTACTGATTTCGGTCTTGCAAAATTTGCTTCTAGAAACAACACCCCCTTTACTCATTTTATGCTTGGCAAAGCATTTGATGGCACATGCTCTTAAGGATGGAGACTGTAGTGCTCTAATTGATCCAAATTTGGGAAACAGCTATAATAATACTGATGCTTTTTCAATAAAATTTACAACCATTCTTGGAATCTCTGCAGCACTCACATAAAGTATGCATCATATGTTCTATTTTCTTCTGCATCTTCTTCTTTTTTTTATTTTCTTTTTTCTTTCCTTTTATGGCATTGCCTTCTTCTTTCTCTTTTATTTTGCAACATGTTTCCTTGTTTACCTCCTTTTGATGCCATGGAGATCATTCTCCAAGTAGTCAGTCACAACATGGTATCATTGAAAGAGAAAATCCTGACAAGATATCATTCAGATTGCTATGGGATTCTATAATATTCCAGCTTCAAAAAGGTTGTTGTTTTGATCATAGTAGAAGCCATTAATGGAGCCATCACCACAAAGAAAAGCAAGCATAATAGAAGCCTACAATTGGCAGGCCACAACCTGTTCCAACATTCACAAAGTATTGCTCTTTCTATCTCATAAATAAGTAGGGGTAGTTGACTAAGTCCCAAGATTTGTCACCGTCAGATTTAACAAGCAAACATACATGCTATATCAGTATATTCTGTCTTTCAGCTTTTGATAGAATTTACCCAGCATCATCTTATCGATTGCAGCTTTCTCAATTTCAGGTAGGCTCTTTAATGAAGAAACTTCTAACATTTTGGAGACCCACCACCTTTATATTCATCGTGTTCAGATTATAACTTTGCAATAGTTGAGTCCATTCCCACCAACCTAAAGGGTTTGAAAGAACCCATTTCAATATTTTTATAACTTTGAAAGAAGACAAGTGTAGTTTCAGATTTGGAACCTTCATCTCTTAGTAAGTGGACAGTAAATATTTTTTTCTTTTTTTTTTCTTTTTTTTTTTGCTTTCTCTTTTTTTTGATTTTTTTTTGATTTTTTTTTTTGATTTTTTTGTGTGTGCAAGGCTTTAGCAAGTTTGAAGGTTCCCTTCTCTCAAACCTTTTAAAATGCGCTCATTGTCTTCTCCTGCAGAAACTACCCTCTAAAGCTGGGCTGGGGTAACCTCTACAAAATGAAAGTCTTTGATTCTCGATAGTTGGATCTTCATATCAAACCAAGAGAATCATTCCCATGGATGAAATGTGTGGGACTATCAGGACCTCTATAGATGCCGAACTTCCAATTGCATGAGAGATCTTGTATGTAGTTGTCCCCTTACAAAGTTCATAAGCCTATACTTGTACTTTTGCCTCAAAGATGGGATGTGGAATGGGTCCCACCGGGCGTGCCAGAATTTGTGGTATCGAAAATACCCGCCTGACATCGTGTCTTTGAAGAGACACCAGGCGATATAACGAATCACAAATGCCGTATTTTTTATGTGTGTGTGAAGTCAATCCTTTTATATATATATATATATATATATATATATATATATATATATATATTATTTTGTTTTGGATTTGCCTCGGGATTAGTACCCTCGGATTGTCTCGGGATTTGGCCGGATACATATATTAAAATATTTTGATTTCAGGAATTTCAAGAGATATATTTCATTTAAATTTCAAACCTTAATTTGTATGAAATATTTCACAATAGGCCCTCGAGACATATTATATTTTCAAGGCTCTTTTTTTTTTTTTTATATCATCATTTTTTATTTTTTTTGGTATAAACAAATGTCTCCTTCATACTTCTCTCAAGAAATTTGTTTGAGAGCGAGAAGTATGAACACAGTGGAGCTGAGGGTGGAGACGAGGGCCGGGAGAGAGGTCTCTGCGGAGGAGAGGATGGTTTGAAGGTCCGGTTTGGGTGGTGGTGATGAGTGGGAGGAGCAGCTTCGAGTGTAGGATGGCATGCTTCGTAATTAAATTACTTGTGTGGTTGCGTGTGCTTCATTCCTAAGAGAAGAGAGTAGAGCATATAATATTATAATAACCCTAATAATAGGTTACAAGAGGGTCAACTATAATGTCAACAACTTAATCTCACGGCCATCACAAAGAAGATAACGGAGGTGTTTTTTTGAAACTTAAAAAAAGTTGCGGCTATTTTATAGAGTTAAAAAAGTTGAGATATCAAATCGAAAAAGCAACATTGTTCAAGTGGGTAAAAAAAACTAACCCTAATATATATATATATATATATATATATATATATATATATATATATTGTTAACGAGATTTTCGGGAAGATCCCAAGAATCTAGCCAACACTTAAATTTATAGAGTTTTTCTGGGGAAAAGATCCAAGAAGATCGAGAAAGAAAGAATCAAGAAGACAAGACACCAGGGCTTTAACGTGGAAAACCCCTTGAATCGGGGAAAAACCATGGGTCTCCAAGCTTTGGAAAAAGAATTCCACTATTGAGCGATATTACAAGGGAGGGAGCGAGAGAGGGAGTGTGTACGAAAGATCCAATCCCCTTACAAGTGTGAGGCATTGGCTATTTATAGGCCTTGGTTTCAACCTCTTCGGTTTTACGGTTCGGCTTGTTGCTTCTTCTAGAAGGGTTCATGGCCTCGGGAGAAAAGAAGTCTAGTTCGGAAGTTGGTTCAGCAGGCTCTTCGGAATTCTCTTGGGATAATTTGCTTTGGAGACCATTTGGAGGGCCGTTTGGAAGACTGCTTGGGCGCTTCTCTTCATTTGAAATCTGCTCGGTAGACTCTTCGGGAGATTCTTCGAAACTGCTCTTCGGGGGGCTCTTCGGAGTGCTCTTCGGGTTGCTCTTCGGAATGCACTTCGGAATTCTGTCAGGAGGTATTTCGGAAGGTTCTTCGGGGAGCTCTTCGGATGGTGCTTCGGAAGGGACCTCGGAGTGTTCCTTCGGGATGCGCTTCGGTATTTTGGGTTTCGGCTAGTGATCCGACGGTGTGAGATCCTCCACGTGTCAGGGTGACGTGTTTCCATGTGTATTTACTGATTTCACCCTCATCATATATATATATATATATATATATATATATATATATATATATATATATATATATATATCAGTATTAAATTTGGAGCTGAGCTCGATCGAGCTCAACTCGGCTCGAAATTGAAAATCGAGCAAAAAGCTTGAAATTCTGAACCGAGTTAGAGCTTTTAGCGAGCCGATCTCGAGTTGCTCTTGAACAGCTTCATGTATGACAACCCTAGTTGGGTTTGTGGGATTTATGTGGACTTATCTGGTATTAAACATTGGAAGAAGGGTTTGACCAAAAATAATCTTTTAGCAATAATAGCTCAGAAATAGTTTAACACTTTAATTACATAGTTTCCGGATAGATCCTCTGTTACTCCCTAATAAATGAGACATGTTTGATTGAGAAGTGCCTCGTGGTTTGCATGTGTTGAAGAAGTGCATGCATGATGTATTATAGTTCCTGTCTCATTTCCACGTTGCTCCCCAATAATAGTTTAAGTTTCTATCCTTGTGTCTAATGAGTTTGGATAATAGATAAAATATTATTTAAAAGATATATATAACCAAAAAACCCCTTAGCAATAATAGTTCGGAAATAGTTTAATACTTTAATTGCATAGTTTCTGGGTAGATCCTCTGTTACTCCCTAATAAATGAGACTAATTGTTTGATTGAGGAGTGCATGCATGATGTGTAGTCATTTCTGTTGTAGAAATATAGGACCGGATAGAGCGGGGTCACAGCAAGAGAATGAAAATAATACTGAAAATAAAAGGACACACCGATATTACGTGAAAAACCCCTAAATGAATTGGGGTAAAAACCACGGGCAAGGATAGAAGAATTTCACTAAGTGGGGAAAAACTCAGGAGTTACAATTCTCTTATAAAAGAGAAAAATACCAACTCTCTAACCTTTCTTTCTCTCCCACTCTTCCCTCACTCTCACTTCAAGTTGTGGTGCATTTCTTCAGAAGGAGAGAGCTCCTTTTATAGGCAAAAGTGAAGGGGTCATGCAGCTGCTATTGTTGACAAAACAATAGCCTCAGCTGCAATTGTTGACAAAGCTTGAGTTGTTGGCTGCCACTTTTGACATGTAAACCAGCCACTAACTTTGACCAACAATTCTCCCACTTGAAGATTTGATTGGCTGTCAATCAAATTTTCACATCATTCTTTCTACCTTGCCACTTGATGTTGCTTACGTCTCCGTCAAGCCACAGGAGGATCGACACCATATATATCTGTCAGCATTGATTGCTTTTGTTAAGAAATCTGCTATGTTGTCTTTGGTGTAAATCTTTTGCATATCCACCGTTCCTTCTTCCACTTTCTCACGAACGAAGTGGTACTGAACTCTGATATGTTTTGTCTTTGAATGAAATGCTGGATTCCTTGCAAGATGCAAGGCACTTTGGCTGTCACAGTATAGAACAATGTTCTTTTGTTTGTGCCCGAGTTCTTCCAACACCATCTTCAACCACACTGCTTCTTTACTAGCTTGTGTAGCTCCTATGTATTCTGCTTCTGTCGTTGACGTAGCCACGACTGACTGCAATTTTGAAATCCAGCTCACAGCTCCTCCAGCAAGTGTGAACACATATCCTGTAGTGGATTTGCTTTTGTCAAGATCACCTGCATAATCAGAATCAACATATCCACTGACAATAAAGTCAGATCCCCCATAACATAATGCAACATCTGAGGTTCCCTTCACATATCTGAGAATCCTCTTAACAATATTCCAATGCTCTCGACCAGGATTCGCCATGTATCGACTTACCACTCCTTGCATGTGCAATGTCCGGTCTTGTACATATCATAGAGAACATTAGGCTTCCCACCGCTGCGATGCATACGATTTTCGAGACATTTCCATCCTCTCTTCTTCACCGCTAGGACACATACTTGAGGATAACTTGAAATTAATAGGAAGTGGGGTAGAGATTGAAACTACAGTCTTGCATGTTGAAACGCCGCAAGATCTTCTTCAAATAATTCTTTTGAGAAAGCCAAATCTTCCTATTATTTCTGTCTCGGTGAATTTGCATCCCTAGAATCTTGTTTGCCGGTCCCAAGTCCTTCATTTCAAATTCCCTAGCCAGTTGTGCCTTCAACTCCTGAACACGATCTTTGTTGGGGCCTGCTACCAACATGTCGTCTACATACAGCAACAGAAAGACAAAATCTTCTTCTCCAAACCTCTTGACATATGCACAAGGGTCTGCATTGAGTCTGCTGTATCCAAGGCTCATGATGAAGGAATCAAATCTCTTATACCAACATCTCGGCGCCTGTTTTAGACCGTATAGAGATTTGTTCAACCTGCAAACCAAGTTCTCTTTACCTTTTTCTTCAAATCCTTCTGGTTGGAGCATGTAAATTTCTTCTTCAAGATCTCCATGAAGAAATGCAGTTTTTACATCTAACTGCTCAAGCTGCAAGTCGAATGTAGCACACATCGCAAGGACTACTCGGACTGTTGTGAGTCGAACCACAGGTGAAAATATTTCGTTGAAGTCGATCCCCTCTTTCTGAGCATATCCTTTCACCACCAATCTAGCACGATATCGGTCCACTTGATCATCACCATTGCGCTTGATCTTGTAAACCCATTTGTTGCCAATGGCCTTTCTTCCTTGTGGTAGTGACACCAGTTCCCATGTTCTATTTTTATGAAGGGCTTCAATTTCTTCTTGCATTGCTGCTATCCACTGTGATGCATCTGAACTACTCAGTGCTTCTTGGAGACTTGATGGCTCTCCATCCTCAGTTAGAAGACAGTATGCAACATTGCCTCCAATAATATAATCTGAATGCCAACTTGGTGTCTTTCTTGTACGAGTTGACCGCCGAACTTCTGGGTCTTCAGATTCAGCTGGCTCTTGTACTTCGTGCTCTGGTGTAGCTTCAACTTCCTCTTCCACCTGTACTGTTGTAGTCTCTATGCTCTCTTCTGAAGTGCTATCACTTTCTGCTTGCACTTGTTCTTTGTCTTCTATGAAAATAACATCTCTGCTTATTACAACCTTGTGGGCAGTGGGATCCCACAGGCGGTACCCCTTTACTCCTTCAGCATATCCCAAGAATATACATTTCCTGGATTTTGGATCCAACTTCGTAGTTTCTTGGGCATTGTACATCACGTACACAGGACTTCCAAAAATATGAAGGTTTGAATAGTCAACTGGCTTACCAGTCCACATCTCCATCGGTGTCTTCAACTCAATTGCGGTTGATGGAGCCCGATTCACCACATAACAGGCGATGACCGACCGCCGCCGTAATTTCTTGTCTAGGCCTGCGGCTCTCATCATTGCTCTTGTTCTCTCCAATGAGTTACGTTTCATCCGCTCTGCCACTCCATTTTGTTGAGGAGTGTATCTTTGTAGTGAAGCGCCTTTTGATGCCTTCTTGCTTACAGAATTCATCAAATTCTTTGCCAGTGTATTCTCCTCCATTATCTGTCCTAAGACACTTGATCTTCTCTCCAGAGTCAAGTTCCACCCGCGCTTTGTAGAATTTGAAGATTGAAAACACATCTGCTTTCCTCTTGATAGGATACACCCAACACCTCCTGGAGTAGTCATCAATGAGTGACACAAAGTAATTTGCTCCTCCTAGTGATGTCGCCGGGGCTTGCCACACGTCAGAATGGACCAATTCTAGAATTGCTTTGCTTCTAGAATTAGATGTGTTGAACTTCAGTCGATGCTGCTTGCTCACAATGCAATGCTCACAAAAGGGTAATGTTACCTTTGTGAGACCATGGAGTAGATTTTTCTCTACAAGAATCTTCATTCCTTGCTCCGATATGTGTCCAAGTTTTCTGTGCCATGTCATTGCATGTCTTTCACTTGGACTACTCATGGCAACTGAAGCTTCTCCTTCTTGCAAAGTCTCTCCCTTCAGCATGTACAAATTTGCAGCTATCTTGTCTCCTTTCATACATACCAGCGCTCCTCGAATTACCTTCATGATCTTGTTATGCACTTCAATTTTGCATCCAAGATCATCAAGTTGTCCTATAGACAACAAGTTCTTTTTCAGGCCTTCCACATGTCGGACTTCTTGAATAGTCCGTATCGTGCCATCATACATCTTCAATTTGATGGTGCCAATACCAACAATCTTCAGGGCTTGATCATTACAGCTATAGACAGATCCTCCAGAGATAGGTTCATAGTGGTTGAACCATTCTCTTATAGAGGTCATATGAAAGGTGGCCCCTGAATCGAGAAGCCACACATCAGCAAATCTTTTCCCTGTAGTTGTTGTTGTTGCTGTTTCACACACCATGGCATCTCCATCATTTGAAGTGTTTGCAACATTTCCTTGAGGATTGGAATCTTTTTTATTTAGATTCCAACAATCCTTCTTCAGGTGACCTTTCTTACCACAGTTGTAGCACTTGAAAGTCTTCTTACTCCTTGATTTTGATCTGCCATGATTGTGGCTCCCACTTGGGCCACGTTCTGTTGATCTTCCTCTCATCACCATCAAGGCCTCCGCTTGTTGCGAACTTGCCACCCTGTCTTCCTTGTTCTTGCGCCGATTTTCTTCCTCCAGAATAGCAGCTGCAATGTCGTCGAAGACTAGAATGTCTGTGGGGACATTATTTGTTAAGTTGATGATGAGTTGATCATACGAATCTGGTAGACTTTGGAGTAGAAGTTCTGCACGTTCACCGGCCTCTATTTTGTGTCCCAATGATGTAAGTTGGGAAAATAGAGTATTCAGTGTGTTGAGGTGCTCCGTCACCGAAGTAGATTCTGCCATACGCAGAGTATAGAGTTTCCTCTTAAAGAAAATCTTATTGTGGAGTGACTTGGCCTCGTACAACTTAGTGAGGTGATCCCAAATCTCCTTCGCCGTCTTCTTCTCCTCTATGCTTGATAGAACTCCATCAGCTAGTGCGAGATGAATATTTCAGAACGGGCGTTCCCTGGCCCATTTCAGCTCCACTTATCATCATTAACCTCGGTGGCCTTTCATTAATGGCCGCTAAGCAATTATCCTTCCTCGGGATTGCCTTCATCTTGATTTCCAGGTGAGAAATTACCCCCGTTGAATTTTTCAATCTCGTATCTTGCCGTCATTGCTTCTATTATGAACTGCTTCAAGAGCAGTAACCAGTTCCTTCAATGGGTGAATAATAATCTAACTTATTTTCTGATGTGGAGGATCCACTTATAGTGGCAGCCACAGAGCATACGATAAGTAGAAATAAACACCCAAATCTGGCTCTGATACCACTTGTTGTAGAAATATAGGACCGGATAGAGCGGGTCACAAAGAAGAGAATGAAAATAATATCGAAAATAAAAGGACACACCGATATTACGTGAAAAACCCCTAAATGAATTGGGGTAAAACCACGGCAAGGATAGAAGAATTTCACTAAGTGGGGAAAAACTCAGGAGTTACAATTCTCTTATAAAAGAGAAAAATACCAACTCTCTAACCTTTTTTTCTCTCCCACTCTTCCCTCACTCTCACTTCAAGTTGTGGTGCATTTCTTCAGAAGGAGAGAGCTCCTTTTATAGGCAAAAGTGAAGGGGTCATGCAGCTGCTATTGTTGACAAAATAATAGCCTCAGCTGCAATTGTTGACAAAGCTTGAGTTGTTGGCTGCCACTTTTGACATGTAAACCACAGCCACTAACTTTGACCAACAATTTCCACCCACCTTCTGAAGCTGGGTATTTTTATATATATTTTTTAATATTAATTAAATAAATAATAATAATTTAAAAGTAAATAAGAGGACCGGATTTGTTTGGGCCCACCCTCAGTACTGTGTGTATCGGACTGGAACTCACATCGGAGAAACCCAACACAAAGAATAGATAGTATTTTTGTTTTTAAAAATAATAAATCTTACATCATACTAATAAACTAATAAATCTTGTTCAACAATCAATTCAGGGTCTGATGCAATACCCTTGTTGAAGAAGCCATGGATACAGCAGACCCTGATGAAAAGGAGTATGTACTTCACACTGAACATACTCCAAGAATCTAATGGCGACGAGGCCTAGGAAAATACAAATATAAAATTATAATCACAAGACTAGTTATATCTCACTATCTCCCTTTATTATAATAAATAAATACTTTTCTCAAAAAAAGAATCAATTCAGAGTTTTTCTTTTCTTTTAAATTTACCAAAACTTTTAATTGATTTTTCTATGTAATTATTATTTTTAAATATCTCTAGTATAAAAACATATTAATTATATCAAATAAATTAAAAGATAAGTACTAATTGCTATAAGTTTATACGAAGCATCTCTGTTAGATAAAAGTTGTTTAATATGATATCTTTTACTCTTGAACTTGGTTTCACACCATATCATGGGTGTCTTCTATGATCCTATAGTGTTTTTTCCCACATTATCAGACAGCTAGATTCAAAGGTATAATATTTCCGTTTTGAGGTGTAGCATTTAGGTCCACGCCGCCATTTCATCAGTAGCAGTGCCGTCATTTTCAAATAGCAGTGCGGAACTCACACGGAAACCAAATGAAATATATTAGAACCCAAAACACAAACCCTGTAACCCAAGCGTTATCCATACCGTCAAAAATAAGGCATGGTATCTTAGATTTCACCTCAATCATGTATTCCCTTGACAGTGAATACAAAGGAATTTTTGCACTTGATTTTAAATAACAACCCTTTTAAACAGTTTAAGAGCATAGTTTCCAAGTAGGTCCGGTGTCATTACAATTTAATTGTTTGGGACCTAATGATTTTGTACTTCCTCATGCTTTGCATGTATAGAACAAGATGTCTTGTTCTAATTTCCTCCATTATATAAACTCCATTAATCCCTTCCAACGTCTCCAAGCTCAATCCAATCCAATGGAGAGAAGAAAGAAATCAACCTTTTTCTTCTTACCTTCAACCATCATTCTCTTCCTTTTGATATTCATTGATGTACATGGCCAAACATTGCCCATTGTTGATGAAAAGCAAGTCCACACATACATTGTTCATGTACTAAGATCGGAGGGATCAGATGAGTTACTCGGCGATGAAGATCGAGAGACTTGGCATAAATCCTTCTTGCCGAACACTACTCTTGACTCCGGCGAGCCACGACTAGTCTACTCCTACCGAGAAGTCATTAGTGGCTTCACCGCAAGACTAACTAGCGAGGAAGTTAGAGACATGGAGTCAATGGAGGGGTTCTTGTATGCACAACAAGACAAAGAACTCTCACTGAGAACTACATACACTCCTAGTTTCATAGGCCTGAGACAGAGGGACGGTCTTTGGGTCGATTCCTTCAAGGGACAAGGAGTCATCATCGGAGTGATCGACAGTGGCATCGCTCCTGGCCATGCTTCATTCCTGGAAAGCACGGTCGACAAACCAATGCCGCAGCCTCAAAAATAATGGAAGGGGAAATGTGAAGTCAAAATGTACTGCAACAACAAGGTTATCGGTGCAGTATCATTCCAAAGCGGGAAGATTGGACCACCGATTGACCTAAAGGAGGAAGGACATGGCATGCACTGTGCAGGCATTGCGGCTGGAAGCATGGTCCCCGACGCCAATGTTCGTGGCATTGCCAAGGGCATTGCATCAGGTGTAGCCCCTAGAGCTCACTTAGCAATCTACCAGTCTTGCACAGAGACATTATTGTGACCTTTCTGATGCATTAAAGGCCATGGATCAAGCTATTGACGACGGAGTAGATGTGTTATCAATTTCTTTGGGGGATCTTGCGATGCCTTTCTACAAAGATAGCTTGGCCATTGGTGCATTCTCGGCGGTCAGCAAAGGTTTGGTTGTTTGTTTGCCTGCAGGTAACTCTGGGCCCGATATTAGTTCAATAGAGAACGATGCGCCATGGGCAATGACTGTGGGAGCTAGCAGCCATGATAGGAGAGTCAAAGCAACCGTGAAGCTCGGAGATGGAACCAAGCTAGAAGGGCAAACAGGTTACGAACTTAGCACTCTCAATTCCTCCTTGCCAATTGTATTCCCTGGTTTTCCTCTACAGAATGGCACCGAAGGTTGCTTGAGCGGCTCATTTCGTAACATTGATGTCAAAGGAAAAATAGTTGTGTGCTACATTGTGAGGGGGACATTCGTAGAAATGGGTGTGAATGTGAAGGCGGCAGGAGGGAAGGCGATGATCATCGCCAACACGTTCAGGGAAGGGATTACGACATATTCAGATGTTCATGTCCTTCCGACAGCTCATGTGAATGACTCGAGTCTGCAGAAATTGTGGAAATACAAGAAATCTAATCCTAATCCTACCGCAACAATAACTTTCCACGGCACTTATTTTGGAGCACGCCCATCTCCGACCATTCCTTCCTTCTCTTCCAGAGGCCCCAGCTTGATTAATGGTGGTATTCTTAAACCGGATATCGTTGGACCCGGAGTGAATATACTCTCTGCATCTCCAGTTAAACCAGGTCCAGGACAGAAAGCACCTCCGGGATCGTACTTCAACTTTCTGAGCGGGACATCCATGGCAACTCCTCATCTTGCCGGAGTGGCAGCATTACTTAAGAGCACCCATAAGAATTGGTCAGCAGCAGCAATCAAGTCAGCAATCATGACAACAGCAGATAGACTAGACCTTGATCTCAAACCGATCAGAGATGATTATACTTATGACTCCAGAGACACTGCAAACTTGTTTGCTTTGGGCGCAGGCCAAGTGAATCCGCAGGCAGCTAATGATCCCGGTCTTGTCTACGACATCATACCATTGAACTACATCCAATACCTTTGTGGCCTTGGCTACTCAAATGGCAATGTTTCGGCTATAGCCCGTCGTCAAGTTCAATGTGACAAGATTCACAAGATCAAGGCAGAAGACTTGAACTATCCTTCAATATCAGTAACATTGGCTCCCAAAACAAAGAAGAATATCACAAGGGAGTTAACCAATGTGGTGGATGGAGGTACTGAAGTTTATCATGCAGTGGTTGAAGAACCAAATGGAACAAGTGTTGTTGTTTCTCCTAATACACTTAGATTCTCAAAACTTGATGAGAAGAAGAAGTTCACTGTTGAATTTAAGGTCACAGGAATACCATTAAGCAAAGGTGAGAGTGCAGAGGGGCAGTTGCTATGGAGTTCTGGTAAACATAAAGTTAGAAGTCCAATCTCTGTCACATTTGCTTGAGAGTTTATCTTTAGTATGCAATTGAATAAGCTTTGAGAGCAAGTTATAACTTATAATAAATGGTTTATGAGGTTGACAAAATGGAAATGTAGTCAGTTTAAGTTTGAGTTTTCTTTGCTTGCATAGCCCTCTAAAATTTTCAAATTACTTATATACCCCTATAAAAATGATATTTGCTTGAATACCCTCTAAATCAACTATTTTTGCTTATATACCTCTATGGTTAAGTTGACCCTTGACAGTGTTAAATCAATAGATGGAATAATGACAAATTACTAAAATGGGTTTGCTTATATACCCCTCTAATTTTTTTTCTTATTTTGTAGACTTTAGTTATTTCATATAACAAATGACCATTATAGATTTGCTAATATACCCCTCTAATTTTTTTTTCTTCATATTTTTTAGACTTAGTTATTAAAATTATAAATAACCAATATAAATTTTCTTATATACATTTTTAATTATTTTTTAATTTATGAAAAATATTTTTTTAGTAAATATCCTTTATATTTATATGATACACAAAAATTTTACATTATTACATAATTTTATAAACACACCCTCAAAAAATTGTAAACATGATTTTTACAACCTGTGACAGTATATAACAAACTCTAATAAAGAAGACATTGCATAACAAACTATTCCATACAACTTGTCAAAATATAATGACATGAAATTTATAATAAACAAGTCTAATAATTTTTTCTTTAAATAAACAAGTTCATATCATCAAGTTTTTTAAAACAATTCCCCATTAAATTATTTAAAACAAATTACATCCAATATCAAGTTTTTTAACATCAAGAAAAATAATACATATGTTCTTTGAGACAAAAAAACACACTAAAATTCTAAATAACAACCATGCCCAAATAACCCGAATAGCCACAACCTCAAACTCCATCCTCTACATCAACCTGAAAAATGAAGATGAAAATTTGCAATTAGAACTTAAAAATAAATGAAATCATTATTGACAAAATAATGTAAAAAAAGAATGAAACTCATAGTTAATAGTTAACAAAAAAATGTGAAAATGAAGTCATATATGTTTAAATATCGATTGTAGAACATCATATGCATATATATGATCCCTATTATAAAGGCATTGAAAGGTTTGCACAATAAAGGGGTTACATACTCAAATGCTCAACTACAATAAAAGAAAAATAATTTTGAGAAATATAATACTCACTTTTTAAGCTCATTTCAAACAAGGGAATTTTGATAAAAATGAAAACATACATGCTTAAGTATCCATTGTAGAACATCCAACTCGGTTTTGAGTCTCCCTCCTAATTTCCATGAATTCAAAAGTTTCTATGAGCTTTTGTAGCACTTAATGTGACTTATGTAACATAGTTTTGGGTGGGTATACAAGTAAATAGTATTTTTAAGGGGTTATATAAGCAAATATGTAGTTTTTGAGGAGTATACAAGTAATTTTCTCTTTAAAGTTCTATCCTTGTGTTAGAGGGCGTTGGATAATAGATAAAATAGTTAAACGAATATGTTATTGGGGTGTTGGGTTTGTGGAAAAGGCAAATTATCTTAAAGTCCATACTACTATTTGCAGGGGCCTTAAAGTCAACACACACACACAACCAATAATAAACAACACCTCCCAAAGATCACATGGCAAATAGTTCATTTATTCGAGGGATGAATAGTGAATTACCAATTCAATGGTTGTGGTGGAAATTATGTGCACTTATCTGCTATTAAACGTTGAATGAAGGGTTTGACAAAAAAAATCTCTTAGCAATAATAGATCGGACATAGTTTAATACTTTAATGTCATAGTTTCCGGGTAGATCCTCTGTTACTCCCTAATAAATGAGACAATTGTTTGATTGAGAAGTGCCTCGTGCTTTGCATGTGTTGATCAAGTGCATGCATCAAGTATATTCCCTGTCTCATTTCCACCCTAATAAATTTATCCCTTTCCTTGTGAGTTGTGAGCTGCAAACCTTCAATCCAATCCAAATGGTAAGGAAGGAGAAATCATGCACCTTCTTCATAATCCTCTTCCTAATTTTCTCCTCCTTTGATCAACCCCTCTTTGTCAATGGCCAAACTATGCCCATAGTTGAAGAGAAGGGAGATGAGATATACATTGTTCATGTGCAATAGTTTCCGGGTAGATCCTCTGTTACTCCCTAATAAATGAGACATGTTTGATTGAGAAGTGCCTCGTGCTTTGCATGTGTTGATCAAGTGCATGCATCAAGTATAGTCCCTGTCTCATTTCCACCCCTTATAAATTTATCCCTTTCCTTGTGAGCTGCAAACCTTCAATCCAATCCAAATGGTAAGGAAGGAGAAATCATGCACCTTCTTCATAATCCTCTTCCTAATTTTCTCCTCCTTTGATCACTCCCTCTTTGTCAATGGCCAAACTATGCCCATAGTTGAAGAGAAGGGAGATGAGATATACATTGTTCATGTGCAAAGGCCGAAGGGAAAGGAGCTTCTCGGCGACGAAGATCGAGAGGCTTGGCATAGATCCTTCCTGCCGAACAAGACGCTCGACTCCGGCAGGCCGCGACTCATCTATTCCTATCGGGATGTCATAGGCGGCTTTGCGGCGAGACTAACAAAAGAAGAAGTGAAGGCCATGGAATCAATGGAGGGGTTCATGCATGCCGAACCAGATAAAGACCTTTCACCCATGACCACATACACCCCCAAGTTCTTAGGCTTGAGCCAGTCAGAGGGTCTCTGGGTTAACTCTTTCATGGGACAAGGAGTAATCATCGGAGTCATTGACAACGGCATCACTCCTGGCCACTCTTCTTTCAAGGATAACTTGGTCGATAGTCCGATGCCGCCGCCTCCACCGAATGCAATAACAAGCTCATCGGTGCAATGTCATTCCAAAGAGGACGAATCAGACCACCGAGAGAAATCAAAAAGAGCGGGCACGGCACACACTGTGCGGGCATCGCTGCCGGCAGCATTGTTTCTGATGTTGGGGTTGATGGCCTTGCTGAAGACACTGCATCCGGGATAGTTCCCAGAGCTCACTTAGCAATCTACCAGGTATGCACAAGCAAAAGTTGTGGTGTTAGTAATCTAGTTAAAGCTATAGACCAAGGATATGGCAAGACACATGGACTAATGGGCGGGAGACACCGGCATTTGCAAGACTTGATAGAATCCTCTTGTCCACAGAATGGATCCTTGAGTTCCCGAGGATATGGCAAACCGCGCTCCCCAGGGTGAGATCGGACCACACTCCATTATGCCTTGATTGTGGAGTCCATACCCCACAACCTTACCCCTTCAGATTTAATAGGGAGTGGACCAAAGAAGAAGGATTTTGGGAGATGATCAGGGTGGAATGGCAAGGGCACACACTGATGGGTGATGGGGGATACATTCTGGCCAAGAAGCTAAAATTCACTAAGTTGAAGCTGAGCCGATAGAAGAAGGAAACCCTCAGTCAGAAGGAGGAGAGGAAGAGGGGGATCCTTGAAATTATCAAATCTCTCGATATTGCTAAAGAAACACGGGGGTTGACACGGGAAGAAGAGGAACAAGAAAGGGAACAAAGGGGCGACTATGAGAGGATTATCTCCGAAGAAGAAGCTTATTGGAGACAACGATCCCGGATACAATGGCTACAACAGGGGGATCAGAATACAAAATTTTTCCACACCGTAGCCAGTCACAGGCGAAACATCAACCGGATCTCCCAGCTTCAGCAAGGAGGACTGACCATCACTGAGCCGACACAAATCATCGAGGCCATTTCCACTCACTTCACGGGCCTTTTCGGTGTAGAACGGGAGATGAGGTACAAAACCTCCTGGGATCAACTATTTCTACACAGAAAGAGAGTGAGTCTGGAACACCTCGAGCAACCATTCAGGGAAGAGGAAATCAAGATGGCGATCAAAGAGTTAGAAATTTGAAAAAGCACCAGGGCCAGACGGGTTCCCGATGACCTTCTACCAACAAGGGTGGAATATCATCAAGGAAGATATGATTAAACTCTTTGACGATCTCTTCTTGGGCACGGCCAACTTGGAACGCCTAAATTGGGCACACATCCTTCTTATTCCGAAGAATGACTCTCCAGAAGCCATCAAGGACTACAGACCTATAAGCCTGATAAACTTCTCAATAAAAATTATTTCCAAAGTCCTTGCAAATAGACTTAAAGGGGTCTTAGGGGAGCTGGTGGATGAGTCCCAAACTGCCTTCATTCAAGGCCGAATGATACACGATAACATTATTGCGGCCTAGGAATTAATCCATAAGATGCGGATGGGAGACGGGAATTAGGCTCTGATTAAGATTGATTTGGAGAAAGGTTTTGACACTGTCGATTGGGAGTTCCTACTCGAGGTCCTCCAAGCCAGAGGGTTTGGACCGAAATGGTTGTTGTGGATTCGGTCTTTGCTTTCCTCTTCCAAGGCTCAGTTCCTCATAAATGGGACGCCGGTAGGGTACATCAGGAACAAGAGAGGTTTAAGACAGGGCGACCCCCTTTCCCCGCTACTGTTTGTGCTGGCCATGGATGTCCTCTCTACGATGTTCTCAGAAGCCGTGAGGACCAATGTTTACCGAGGGATTACACTGGGAGTCAATGGGGAAAGTACCTTTACGACATTACAATATGCAGATGATATCCTGGTTTTCTATACGGGGGGGATAGCTGAGGCCCGGCTCCTGAAGCTCATTTTCTACCTTTTCGAGGGTTTATCGGGGTTGAAAATCAACTACAACAAGAGCGTCATCATTCCAATTAAGGGCCTTGAACAATACTCTCAAGATCTCGCACATGTGCTTAATTGTGCTACTGGCTCTCTCCCAATGAGGTATTTGGGGGTGCCGCTATCAGGGGGCAGGCCTAGGAAGGAGGATTGGCATATCTTGATTGATAAGATCCGAGGAAAGTTGGGGTCTTGGAAGGGGAAGTTGTTATCCATGGGCGGACGACTCACACTTTTGAACTCGGTCATATCGACAATCCCGATTCACTGGATGACAGCTTATCGTCTGCCAGTATGGGTCATCCAAAAGATTGACTCGATCAGGAAGGAGTTCCTCTGGAGAGGAGTGGACAAAGACACACGGAGTTACCACTTGGTAAATTGGGAGAGAATATGCAGACCAAAGGAGAATGGGGGATGGGGCATCCTAGACCTCAGAACTTTTAATGGTGCCCTCTTGGGTAAGTGGTGGTGGAGGATATTTACGGGGAGTGCGGGGATATGCCAGAAAATTTTTCAGGCGGCTTATTCCAGAAGTGGATACATTGATCCCCATAAAGCGGTCCCAGGACGTGCATCGCCATTTTGGAAAGGGCTCCGTCGGGAGGCACCGGCAGCTATGATGAATATTCGGGTTAACCCGAGAAGTGGTGGTACAACAAATCTTTGGTGGGACAATTGGTGGAATGGCCTTTCGCTCGGCAATGTCTACCCTGGGTTGTATGACCTTACAATCAAAAATCACCTGACAATCAAGGAGGCAAGGGATAAAATACACAGAGGTATGGCGATCCTCAAGCAAGGACCGTTGACTGAAAAGGACCTAGGTGGATGGGAGCTAATCAGACAAGCAATTATGAATCATAGTACAGACCCAGCCGTCTTGGATATAAGAGAGTGGAAGCTTACGACCAACAAGGTGTTCACTGTCAATTCCCTATACTGCTTCAGAATTGATGGTGGGTGCAGGAGTGACCTAAAGTATAGTTTCTGGAAACAGCCTTGCCCCCTAAAGGTGAAATTGTTCGCGTGGTTGGCTAAGGAAGATCGGATCCTCACCCTAGACAATCTGCATAAAAGGAACTGGAGAGGTGAACGTACAAGATGCTATCTATGTGACACGGGGGAAGAAACTGTAAATCACCTGCTCATCTCATGCCCCTACACGACGCAAATCTGGAATCACTTTAGGAACATGTTCGGACTCCAAACTAGGGGGACGACTAGGCACAACCTTTGGGGTTCTATTGTCATGAACCAGGAAGGGGGTTGGGATCTCGCTGTTATGGCAATCACTTGGAGCATTTGGGGAGAGCGAAATAGGCGGTGTTTTCAGGACAAACAACGCGTTTCTCTAAGAACCATCCGTGATATTTCCTTCCTCATTATCTCTTGGTTGGAAGCAGCCCCAATGGCTAAGCGGCTCAAGCTGGAGGCGGCAGGAGATCTGGTGAAGCGCGGTCTCGAATTTACTTTGGACTCACCAGGGCGGGTAGACGGGGGTAGTGATGCGTTTGAGGCTGACTCACCACCAGCCCAGGGCAATACATAAGGATGGCATGAGGCGGTATGGATGGTAGGAGGTTACCAAGTCGTTGACAGAGGATTATGCTATCAAGGATGATGGATCTTTTTTCTTTCCTCTGTTCGAACATTGTAACGTTCTCCTAATTATTTTAATAAATAAATGTGGTTTATCCACTTACTCAAAAAAAAATATAGACCAAGCCATTGCTGATGGTGTAGACGTGCTATCTATTTCACAAGGGATACTAGCAAGTAAACCCTTCTATAGAGATTCCTATGCAATTGGTGCATTTTCATCTGTTCGGAAAGGTATTATTGTTTGCTTGGCTGGAGTAAACTCTGGGCCTGATATTAGTTCCATTTCCAATGACTCACCATGGGCGATGACTGTGGGAGCTAGCAGCCATGATAGGAGAGCCAAGGCAGTTGTGAAGCTCGGAGATGGCACTGAGATTGAAGGAGAGACTGGATACCAATCAAGCAATTCCAGTTCCACATTGCCTCTTGTGTTCCCTTCTGCTCTAGGCCAGAATGGCACTGAAGGCTGCAAGGAAGACTCGTTCACCGATGTTCATGTCAAAGGGAAGATGGTAATATGCTACATAAACGAAGGGACTTTCGTTAACATGACTATGAATGTGAAGAAGGCTGGAGGGAAGGCGGTGATCATCGGCAATACTTTCAGGGAAGGGTCTACCACTTATTCTGATGTTTATGTTCTTCCAACAGCCCATGTAGACAACAAGGGCTTGTCGAAGATTGTCGAATATTTGAGGTCTCATCCTAATCCAAACGCAACAATAACATTCCATGGTACTGAGTTTGGAGCACATCCATCTCCTACCGTCCCTTATTTCTCTTCCAGAGGTCCTAGTTTGATCAATGGCGGCATTCTAAAGCCTGATATTCTCGGACCTGGAGTGAATATACTCTCAGCATGGCCTGTTAAAGTAGTTCCTGGACCTAAACAACCTCCAAGATCATCATACTTCAATTTTCTGAGCGGGACATCAATGGCGACACCTCATATTGCTGGGGTTGTCGCATTAATCAAGAGCATTCATAAAAACTGGTCACCAGCAGCAATTAAGTCAGCAATCATGACTACAGCTGACAGACTAGATCTCGATAGTAAACCAATCACAGATGACTACGACGGCACTACAGAACCTGCGGATCTGTTTGCAATGGGCGCCGGACAAGTGAATCCACAGGCAGCCATTGACCCTGGTCTCATTTATAACATTACGACATCAAACTACATTCAATATCTCTGCGGCCTCGGATACTCAGATAAGAATGTTTCAGTCATAGTTGGTCGCGAGATTGAATGCGCAGATGTGGACAATATTAGTGCCGAAGACTTGAACTATCCTTCTATATCAGTTACATTAGATCGTAATGTGACCAAGACTGTAACAAGACAGTTAACGAATGTAGTGAGTACCGGTGCTGAAGTATATAATGCAGTGGTTGAAGAGCCAAACGGAGTCAGCGTTATTGTCACTCCTAATAAGCTGGGCTTTGGAAGACTTGGTAGGAAGAAGAAGTTCACCGTTGAATTTAAGGTCACAGACGGGTCAATGAGCGAGGGTCAAAACTCAGAGGGACAGTTGCTGTGGAGATCTCCAAAGCATGAAGTTAGGAGTCCAATCTCTGTCACTTTTGCCTGAATAATTTAAGGTCATGAACACTTTGGATGACCTCAAACTGATTAATAAAACAATGTCTTCTTCATTTGATTTGATGGCCTGTGGTGTGTTTGATTGGGTGAATTTTATGTGATACTTATCATGTACTAGAAGTCTGTTATATGCTGGAGAGAATGAAAGACATTGGAAGATATATTTGAAGACACTAATAACATGGTCTAAAAAAACTAATCAAATTATTTACAGAGTGTTATTTAAGACCTACCAACAGGCGTGTCTTTGAAACTGAAAAAGATCAACATTTATTAAGATAAATTAATTAGACTGTTTGTAAACATGTTATAAAACTTAGAGAAAAAGTAGTTCTGAATTTGGAGCCGCGCAAGAATAGTCCCATTGATATAGTATATAGGACCTGTGGGGCGGCATAACTTGTGGCCAGACCCAAGTCGTGTCCATCACCAAATGGGCGACACAACTTGTAAGTATTTTTTAATATATTTTATTTTTTTATATATTTTATATATTTTATATTTTTAATAATTTATATAAATTTTTAATCTTTATTTTTATTTAAATAATTAATAATAATTTTAAATATTTTAAAAATATATAAGAAGGCCAGACTTATTTGGGGGGTTAATTACACAGGACGTCCCTCAACTTTACCCCAATTCCCATGATGGTCCCTAATCTTTTTTTTTTTGTAACAAAAATATCCTCCAACTTTCATTTTGTAACATAATGGTCCCCCGGGCGGTTCTTAGGCCTAAGCTATGCTAGCATTGGCTGTGAAGAGGTTCACTCACTTCCACCAATTTATCTGACATGGCAAACTGTAGCTCACTTTTCATATAAGGTCCCTAAGCTTATTATATAGTCCCAATGTAGTCCCTCAACTTATGATTAGTAACATATATGATCCAAAACCTTTACTTTGGCTATTGCATCAGGGGTTTAAATTTGGCAATTTCAGGAACGGATTTGGGTATTTCCTGCTTAACATAATCGAATTTAACATCAAACCACCCAACAATAACATAATTTAACATAATTCTACATAATTGAACACAGTTGAACCAAGTAACATAATTCAACACATTCTTGAACATCCAATCAATTTAACACATCCAATTTAACAAAAACATGCATTGTATATTGAAAAAACTCAACAAAATCCAATTTAACATAACTTAAAGACAGTTTTACTAACTTAATCCAAGTTCTTCTCCATAACAAACACTTTCATACAACTTAAAGACATTTACAAATTATATCAAAACACAAAGAAAGTCTTCTTTTGGTAGCATCCTGTAGTCAGCATTTACACTGCTTCACTGGGTAAGGGGCTGAGCTGAAATGGTTGGTGCTCCACTGAATCCCTGAAAATAGGAAAAAAAAAGAAGATATGTGATGACAGTCAGCATTCACAGATACGAAATTGGAAAAAAAAACAGATGTTAACAGACCTGCTCTGTGGTAGGGGCAGTTGAACATTGCCCAACTCTTGCCTTCTTTCTCTGACAACTCCTCTTATTATGCCTTATCTGTCCACAGGTAGAACATGTCATTTGTACTCTTCCATACTTGCTAGTCCTTCCATGTGCAGTGGCTGCAACAAGCTCCAACTCCTCTGCTTCTTTCTTCCTGAGAAGTTGTTTTCTCCCTTTTTTCCTTGCTACAAGATCAGGTGGAATGATTGGGACTGGTTCTAATGGATGAGGTCACCTGTCCATTCCATTAGTTGGTTGTATGATATGCTCATACACTTTGACATGTACTCACAAGGAAGCAGTTATCAACATAAGATTCAGGTAACTCATTGTTTCCATATATACATGCAATGGCATGCATACATGGCATTGAGTTTCTTGAATACACAATGCAGGTTTTTGTTAAATTGGATGTGTTAAATTGATTGGATGTTCAAGAATGTGTTGAATTATGTTACTTGGTTCAACTGTGTTCAATTATGTAGAATTATGTTAAATTATATTATTGTTGGGTGGTTTGTTGTTAAATTCGATTATGTTAAGCAGGAAATACCCAAAATCCCTTTATGAAATTGTCAAATTTAAACACTTGATGCAATAGCCAAAGTAAAGGTTTTGGATCATATACGTTACTAATCATAAGTTGAGGGACTACAATGGGATTATATAATAAGCTTAGGGACCTTATATGAAAAGTGAGCTACAGGTTGCCATGTCAGATAAATGAGTGGAAGTGAGTCAGCCTCTTCACTGCCATGTCAGCCTGGCTTAAACCTGCAACTGGCCCGGGGGACCAGTATGTTACAAAATGAAAGTTGGAGGATATTTTTGTTACAAAAAAAAAGGTTAGGGACCATCATGGGAACTGGGGTAATGTTGAGGGACGTCCTGTGTAATTAACCCCTTATTTGGGCCCAACTTCAGAACTCTGTGTACCGGATTGGCCCTGCACAAATGGAGCAGAATTCATATCCAACATACCCACCACAAAGAATAGATATATCATAGTTTTTTTAAACATATTCTAAAATAATAGATAAATCTTAAATGAAAAATCTGGTTCAACAATCAACTCAGGCTTTTTTTCTTTCAATTACTAAAATTTCTTAATTGATTTTTCAATGTAATTATTATTTCTAAACATCTCTAATATAAAAACATATTAATTATATCTAATAAATTAAAGGAATAAAGCTATTTTTGGTCCCCGTATTTTGACCCAATGTTCATTTTCGTCCTTATATTTTAAAAATTTTCGATATGGTCCTTGTACTTTGGGGTTTTTGTTCAAATGCGTCCCTGGTGCTGACGTGGCAGTACAGGTGGCATACGAACAAAATACAGTTAATTTTTTATTCCAGGTGGCATGCCACGTCAGCACGCTGCCATCATTAAAAAAAAATTAGTTTATTCTAAATCTATTTTGTCATACCATGTTAGCATGCCACGTCATCCTAACCTTCCACATATGCTATTATGTCAGAAATACTAGCCACATGTGTTGCCACGTCAACACTAGGGATGTATTCAAACAATACCTCAAAATATAGAGACCGTATCGAAGATTTTTAAAGTACAGGGACAGAAATGAACATGTACTTTACCAAAACTGAGGTTTATCCTAAATTCAAAAAGTTAAGTATGAATTGCTATAAGTTTATATCAAAATATTACAAGGATGCCCTTTAATTGTAAGGCCAATTATTAAAAAAAAAGTACTCATGCGATTCATGACGAGTGGCGGCAGAAAGAGACAAACAGATGACCAAAAAACAAATCGGAGTTGAAGATAGTGTGTGGTTGGAAGAGGAACAACAAACTGCGAATGTTGAGAAGAAGAAGAATGTTAAGAAGAAGAAGAACAATGAACAAGTAGCTTCCGGGGAAACGGAAACACATTATATATCGCTTGCTTTAGATAGTGACATGATGCAAGGAAAAGATTAGTTGAAGTCATTTACAATCGCAACGATCATTGAACTCTGGGATGGCGTCGCTGACGGACTCTTGGTATCAAGTGCACTGAAAGAGGCCTTATATGCAGAGTGGCATTGGATTCTGGGATGGCATCGCTGATGGACTCTTGGTATCAAGCATGTTGAAAGAGGCCTTAGATGCAAAGTGACATTGGATGGCGAAGTAGTTCCATGCCGACCGCGTCATCATCACTAGATCAGTGGAGGAGACACGAGAGATGGAGTGTACCAGAATGATCCATCTTCCTACATTCTCTCTACTGTGCAAGCCCTTGACCCCTGATTTATGGAGGTCAGAGAGAGTTGACAGAGAGATAAGATGGATGGAAACAGAAGTCTGTAGTTGTTTTGCTGGAGCTGTGATACGGTGTCACGCATCTTGAAGCCGGTGGGGGACCTGATTAACGTCGATCAACTAGGAGGCTAGTTCGTAGACTACATTAAAGTTGCTGTGAGTGTACAATGGGGTTGAGCAATGCAATGTGTTATCTTATGTTGCATTGGGTCGAGGAAACATTGCATGCTCGTCCACCTGGAATGGGGATAAGCTTTGATGCCATAATGTGGAGGAAGTGCAGGGAAGACCGGTGCAACAAAGACGAAGCAAGAGGATGTAGCGGATCCATCAACTAGGGAAATGGTGAGGAGAGCTTTAGGAGAGGAGAAAGGAAGGAAAGGATGAAGAAAAGGAGGAGAGATCGATGGAATATCGGAGAGCGGTGAACCACCGAGGTGGTCATCATAGACTCCCCAGCATCAACCAACATTTGAGGTCAGAACGGGCCGAAATTGATCGGTCAAATAATTTCGAAATAGCTGGATTCGAGTTCGAGCTCATTCGAAATTAAATTTCGAATAAGTTTGTTCGATGGCCGATTTTAATTTCGAAATGAATTTACTTTCGAAAGCTCGAAATTAAGAACTTAATTATAATTTTTAAATCTTGGATTTAGTTTTAAATTAAAAACTTATTTATAAATTAATTTTTTTTATTATATATTATATGTCAATACAAAATATTAAATATTTTATTCATATATTATAATATTTATTAGTTTTTACTAATTTTATTAAATTTTATTGATTTTTTTTAATAATATTTATATTATATATTAATATATTAATATTAAATTTCGAAATTTTCGAAATTGAAATGATCGAGCTCGACTTCTACCGAGCTTGGCTCAAAATTGAAGTTTCGATTTCGAAAGCTTTCGAAATTCGAAAGAACTCGAGCTTTTACCGAATGATCTCGCTGCTTCACTAACAAATTGATCGCTTTGATGTTCTACCAACTACCGATCGGACATGTATTGCAGCTAAGTAGGACCGATCTAATAACTGGAAGCCACTGATGAACCACCATATAACCTAGCCACTCACATCAGAGGAGACATGTCGCGAGGGTTTATCTACTTTTGTACCATGACAGCCAGCAGCGAAAGGGAGCCACGTTTTGAGCAACAAAGGAGAGAACGTGGAGGTTGAGGTAGATAGAACTACTGATGGGGCATGGGCTCGTAGCGTTGAGATGGTTTACAGGGTGGAGCTAGCAATACATGATCGATCTCGATTCATAGCTGATGACACGAGTAAAGGGAGCCACGTATGGGAGGAAGTGGAGCGGGGCCCGGCTGATGTGGAGCTGTAGGCAAACCAACGAGTAGCATATGGTGAAGAATGGAGCCCAGGGGAAGAAAACCTCAGCAGTCCATCGCATGTTGAACCAATGGATGGGAGTGATCCGGAGTAAAGCAGGTTCACGGTGCCTAATAGTGGGCGGGCTAAAGGCATTTCACCAAGCTCGCATAAGCCTGAGGTTACACCCGATAGTGGACTAGTTATTTCAGCCCTGTCCCAAGAAGGCCCAAATCCAAAGGACAGAACTTGGCTAGATCTAGAGCCTAGTTCGAGCAGTGCACAGGGGCTTCCTTGCATTCCTTCAACAAACCATGGACCTAGTTGCAATTTTCACAACTTAAACCCACAAAGAATTTACTTGTTAGATTTAATCAACAAGGTTTTACTCAGATATATCAATGGTGGGTGGAATTTGATATCGGATGCTACATGGGCATACATTAACAGCCAGCAAGTCCTGGATCCTAAAGGGCATGGAGAGGACACAACAAAACATAAGAAAAAGGAGCATACCAAATAACTAAAACATGGAAGGAGAGCATTACAGGAGAACCAACTAGACCTAGGAAGACCAAAGCTCCTTATACCTCAGAGGAAGAAGAGCCAACAACAGTCTCAAAGCGAGGGATGGAACGTGTCGACCCCAAAAGTATGAACTCTTCTCTCTCCACTCTTCCACTCATTCTATTTGACTAGCCTGATAGGGAACTCATATGCAACTTACACTTACAACACATGAGATTAATGGAAGCTGAGAGGACACATAGTGCCAAGGTGTAATAACTAGAATTAATTTCTACAATAACAAAGGCCTAAGTGTAACTAAATAAATAAATACATAAATAAAAAATAAATAAATAAGTAAAGTTACAAGGGTTTTTTATTGAAGTGGGTAAAAAACCTGATCGTGAACCAATCTATATTCTTAACCATTGTTGTTAACCAAAAGGCAAAAATGAACAAGGGCTACAAAGCAATAAGAGAAGACAATCCGCTTGGGTTTTTGGGTTTTTGTTGGTAAGATTCCCTCTTTTTGTTTAAAATAATCACACATGGTGATCCTTATATTCGTCGATTTTGTTTGAAAGATTATGAATAGGGTTTCGACTCATCCATTGATTGTAGACCTAAATATAACGGTAGGTATTAGAAGATCTAGAGAATATCGAGATTTTTTATGTGTAGGAAATTCTAGAAATTATTGATACTAGCTAGTTGATGGTAATGAGAAAAACATAAAATTTCAAGGTTTCTAAACAAAAATTTGAAAATTTGAAAATTTGAAAATTCCGAAAAAAAATCAGAAATTCAGAAATTCTGGAACTTCTGGAACTTCTAAAATTTCTAGAAAATTACGGTAATTTTTTAAATTCAAGAAAATAATTTTTGAAATTTAAAAAATTAGCATTAAAAGCAGTAATTAGCATAAAATTTAAAAAAGTAGAAAAATAGAAAATTTTATGATTTCTTAATTTCTACAAAGGAAAAAATAGTTTGGTACTTGAGGGATCAAGGATTTCATGATTTATCTAGTATTGATTGAAAAAAGGGAAAATGAAGGGTGTTTATGCAAAATCTTACATTTGATGGAATATCTAGAATTGTAGAATTATTGGGATTAGAACTATGATATAGATATATTTTGAAATCTTTTTTGACATAAATAATATAGAAACCTAAATGATTTTATTGGTTTGATTATTTTGAATTATTTGGGGGAATACAAGAAAGTGTAGTATTTTGTTTACGACATTTCTCCACCTTCTAGTATTTTTTTATAAAGACCAAGATTTATATGTACAAAGACCTTTATTTTGTACGTAAATTTGGATCAAATTTATATATTTTACAAAACTCACGATTGGGCATATGTTGCATGACTCACTTGTTTCCTTAAACTTTGCATATTTTGCTGGTTATTGATTGAACACCAAGTGATTGTTTTATTGGATTTTCATATGTTGATGCCCTGCCAATGGGATAATCATTGGTATATTGACACCTTTCCAATTGGGGTAATCGTTGGAATATCGACACCCTTCCAATGGGGGTAATCATTGGAATATTTGACACCCAGTCAACGGGGGTTATACGTTGACACATTAGATGCCTGGTCACAAGGAATACTAGGACTTATTTTGATTGGGATTGTAGAAAAACGGTGTTCAATTTTGAAACTTTAATTTATTGAATGAGTTTTCAACACATGATCCCAATTGCTATTGTATGAAAGTTATATACTATTATGACTATGATTGAAAATGTTTTCGAGTGTTTTTAAATTGAATTCTTTTTCTAAACGCATATATGTATTTTATTGCATTTGATGCTTGAACACTTGTTTGATCCAACTAATAGGTTGTTAGTTCTTACGGGACTAGTTTGTTCACCCCCACTCAATTTTTTCAGGTTTAGATAAAGAGATTTCAATTTCAAGGAACTTAATAATTTGGGTGGCGTGTTGAATCTTCTGATTTTAGTGATTTTAGTTATTTGATTTAAGTTGTAAGAATAATATATTAGTTTTATTATTGAGTTGTTAGAGGAACATTGTTATTGTGAGGATTTAAGAAATATTATATGTTATATTGAGGAGTAATTTGAATTCTTTCTTTTTATAGGATTTTGTATTATATGAATTATGATTATATATAATATAGGTTAATAGGTATTTTGTACCTTGTATGCCTATAGGGGTAACCCTATAATTAAGTATGTGGCGTTGTCCCGTGCTTGAGCCCATACAGGGTTTGGGACGTGACACAAGGAGAGCAACTAAGCTACTCTGGGGACTGATATAAGGACAACCACAATTATATTATAAAACTGATATCATGGAATGTAATGGGACTAGGGGAAAAATCATTTCCTTGTAAGGGACTACAGAAAAGCATAGAAACCTGATATATTTTGTCTACAAGAAACAATGCTGATAGACATTGATAATTAAATCTGGAGAAGCATAGGGGCACAATATATGATGCGAGACTCACTCTCCTGATAGTGGGCACCTGGGGCGGCTGTTGCATGGGATGGAGTAGCAATTGTTTCAACCTTATTAACAATCACATAGATACCTTTAGCTTCTCACTTATCCTATATATAGGATCGCACTAACCTCAAGAAGTGAATGTATGTACCACGGTATATGGACCATATAATAGAAACCTCAAGCAAGCCCTCTGGGATGAGCTTCACATAGCTAGGTCCGGCGAAATGGACTATGGATAGTGGGGGATGATTTTAATGCAACTTGCTCCAAAAAGAACAATAACATCGAGATACATAACACACTAAGCATGAGAGAATTCAACAACATAATCGATGAGCTCTAACTCTGGGACCCCTCACTTTTGGGACGTAAATACACATGGTCAGACAGTTGAGGCAACCCTAAGTTGATAAGACTCTACAATTTTCAAATATTATCTTCCAACTGGTCGGCAGAATTTCTATGAATTTGTCAAAATGCATTACTAAGGGTTAAATCTGACTACACTCCTATTGCTCTAGAATGCGGCCCATATGACCTCCATCAAGGCCTTTTTTGTTTCACCAAAACCTAGGCCAATATAGAGAAGTTCTGGAAAATGGTACAGAACTGGTGGGAGAGTGCAAGCTTCACTGACAATGGAGCCTTCACCTTATAAAAAAAACTCACCCTAATATAGAAAAAACTCAAGAAGTGACAACTCAACAAACAAAAATAGGAAGGTGCAAGAAGAAGGAAATACTAAACACCCTCCAAAGATTTGACATACAAACAAAAACTGGAGTCTTGAACCCGGAAGAGTGCAAGAGAGAACAACCCGCCTAAGGGAATAAGAAGAAATAATTACAGGGAAAGAAACATGTGGGATCGAAAATACCCGCCTGACATCGTGTCTGTGAAGAGACACCAGGCGATATATCGAATTACAAATATCATATTTTTTATTTATGGGTTCTTCCATTCCTAATAGAGGCAAGCCTCTATTATTAATTACCCCAGACAAAGTCTTGGGAACCTCTGATTAAGGGCAAAAGTACAAGTAAAGGCAACGAATAACACAATATGAAAATGATTTTTATTTATCACGACTTTCATTACATATGGATATCATCATAGGATGCTCATACATATTATTTATTTATTTATTTATTTATTTGATTATTTGGGAATGTCGCCTTCCGCCTCGCCATCCCCTTTGAATTCATGTCATAGTACCACCGCCTCAAGATACACGCCATGGTCGCCAACAACCCATAAATAAGTTTACAACAGTCTTTCCCTGCCTTGTAACTGAAATATGCACCAACTGGGCCATCAATATGAGCCACACCATATATGGTTAGAAAGCCCTGGATGTCTAATTTCTGATGCCAGAAATTTCATCTCGATCGGAGTTTTCTAACAAAAGTTATCAGCGCTCGAATAGAAGGTGGTCGAGCTGGCAGAATTGCAGGAATTGCCCTTCTTTTCCCTCAAAATCTGTACCAACTGGGCCATACATGGTTGAAAATCTCTGGAAGTCTAATTTCCAATGCCTTAAATTTCGCCTTAATCGGAATTTTCTGGCAAGAGTTATCAATTTTTGAATAAAGGGTGGTCAGATTGGCAGAATTGTAGAAATTGACTTCTTTCTCTCTTTTTCTTGTTTTGCAGCCGAATTCTTCATTTTTATCCCATCCTTGTGTTTCATCAGCTTTTGTAACAACTGAATTCTTTAGCATTCCCCATCTTTTTTATGAAGCTACACCTTTATCTCTGTTTTGTTCAGACAACTTAGTCACAGTTATAGACAGTGCTCTGTCCTCCAGGGCTTATTTCTTCTCAAGTCATTGCATCAGGCATCATTAATGGATGGTCATGAGCTAAGTTTCTCCAGTAACTGTAGCATCAGATTCCTCAGTACAGAGGCTAGCATTTATGAGTTTCTTTGCTTCCAGAGTAACAGCACCATGTTTCATGGCCAACAAAGAGCATGTTAAGTATTGAGAATTTGATCTCTTATATTTATGTGCCCCATAGCACTATGTAGCTTTCACATCTCATACACCATATATTTTATATTCTCCTTCATTCAAAATTAAGTTGGTGTCTCCGAATCATATCCAATGTCTCACTTTTTATACATAATCACCAAATTAATAGGCACAGCTCTTATGGGCTAAACTCTCTCTCTCTCTCTCTCTCTCTCTCTCTCTCTCTCTCTCTCTCTCTCTCTCCTTCATAACTTGATCTAATACATGAGCCAAGCATTCCTCATTCTGAGAAGTATCATTGTCTATCAAAGACCCATCATTTAGAATTGCACAAACTGCTTTCAGCTTCTGTAAAAAGGCATTTCTGAGTTAACTAAATCAAAGACGAAATAGGTAGACATTATGCTTCCTTCCTAAACTATGGACAGCTTCCTTTCTAATACAACAATTTTTAGTCTCCAATGAATGCATAACACAAGCATAAAGAGCCACTTCTTGTTGCCATTTGACAGTTTGAGAACTGTGCATGACTTGAATCTTGAGCTGAACCATCCTTGGGATTCGGTAGAGTGTCGATTGCATATGAATAATCCCTTTGAATCAATGTAACTCAGCACCGCCATGACAGAATATCAAAGAGAGTCGGCTTCTGATTTGTCATGCCTTAAATAATTAAGAAAGCAACAGCAAACCTCATTCCAGCTATTAGGTATTAATTTTGAAGTGAGCTTAGTTTTTGTTCATCCTTTCTTTCATTTCCCTTCTCGCAGAGCTGCAATCTCTTTTCTCCTACTTTTCCTTTGCCTCTCTTTTTTTTTGTTTTTTTTTAGTTCTCCCATTTGTTCTACTTTTTATTGTTGCAGCAGCTCCTCCTCATCAACAATGGCAACATAGCAGCAGTTGCACAACATAGGCAATAACAATACACAGATACACGCGAAAACTCATCTGATGATTTCTTTAGGAGCTGTAACAAAGAAATATGAACTGTAACTATTCCACAAATTAATTGCTGCTCCATGTCATCGTTCTTAACTTTTGTTTTGGAATCAGGTGATTTTCCTGCCCTTGCCACCTCTAGTTTCAATAACTCTATCTTGCTCTTCATATCAGTCGAGTTGACTATTTGCATTCGCCCTTCAATTTCACTATTAAGTTCATCAATCACATCTCTCAGATGGGCATACATTAGTTGTTCAAGGTGAGCATTTCTAAGTTCCATTTCCTTGAGTTGTGCTTCTTTGGTGGCCACTGAGTTTCTGAGTGTGGCGATCTCCTCATCCTTTTTGGTTGCTAATGCATCAACTCCGTTACCACATTCTCATACCGAGCTTCTGATTTAGTCATCTGAAATTCAAGTAATAAAGATCTTCTGGAACTCTTGTTTTCAGGTCCAAATTCATCATGGCATCATCAACATCATATCAATGGTAGCATACAACAGCTGCAGCAGCATCAGGAACACAACACAGCTTCTTCAAACAGAGCAACAGCAGTAACATCAACATCACAGCTTTCTTTATCAAAATTTCCATCATCAATTGATCACTCATATTCTTGGCAGTAACAGTCATCACCACAGCAGCAGCAATATCACAAGCAATCGGCAGGAAGGCACATCCGATCGCCAGCGGACAAGAATGCAAAGACAACCTTAGTAACGTAGCATAACCGCAGCAACAGCTCCAAACAGCAGCAATGACAACTCCAGCAATGCAACTCAGCGACGCAGCAACTTCAACTCTTCTTATCTTTTCTTCTATTTTTGCAAAGAATACAAAGAAGAAAGATCAGCAAAGAACGCGACGTGAGCTTGGCAAAGAAGAAATTGTGGCTTCGCAAAGAATAATGCGGCCCAAATTTGCACAACATGCGGCAATTTCAGAAGAACCCAATAGTGGCGGCGACTTCGGGCTTCGTGCCGGGCAAAGGTGTGTGTGTAGGCTGCAGGCCGGTGTGTAGGCGTGTGTGGCGCTGTAAGCTTGGCGCTGTGGCGCTGCGGTGGGCGAAGATGTGCAGCGCTGCGCTTGGCGCTGCACGCTTGTAGGCCGGGCGGGGCGTGTGCGTGTCTCTGTGTGCACTGTGGTGCGTGCGCGCTTTATGGCGCTTCGTAGGTGCACTGTGCTGCTGCGCTTGGCGCTGTGCGCAGGCCGGGTGTGCGCTGTAGGCGCTGTATGCGCGCTTGGCGCTACTGCAGATGGAGAGGCGTGTGCGGGCGGCTGGCGGATAGCAGCTTCAGGCGGTAGAGCATGGCTGCAAGGGGCTTCAGCTCTTAGCGAAGGAGGAGCGAAGGGGCTGGCAGGCACTTGGATTTTTCTTTTAGGGAGGCGGTGATGGTGGAAAAAGAGGGAAAAAAAACAGGAGAGGGAGAGCTTCCATCTCCCCCTTTTGCATCTTCTCCTCTCTCTTTTTATAAGCCAGAGACGAACCTCCTAATTGCGGTTCACGATCGTGGGGCGAGAGTCACGCGATTAACCGGATCGTGAGCAGCGATCTGAATAATATAAAATATATATATATTTTTTTCCATTGCCATGAAAGGATGGATATTGATCAGTTCTCCATCGCAGATAATATCAAAAGTTGATATATTTTATTTTAAATTAATAAACCAAGTCGCCGATAAGATCAAATCCAAAATCTTCCCTTCTTTTTTTAGATTTATATATTTATTTTGGATTTGTCTCGGGATTTGTGCACATGGGGTTGTCTTGGGATTTATCTCAAGATTTGTACCTGTGGATTATCTTAGGATTTGCATTTAGATTGCTTCGACATTTGTATTCTCGGACATCTTGGAGATTGAGATCGCCTTGAGATATGTGTTCGCGGACTATCTTGAAATTTGAGATTGCCTCGAGATATGTATTCTGGGGCTCTCTTGGAATTTGAGATTGTCTCGAGATATATATTCTCGACTATCTTAGGATCCGCTTCCTTGGCTTGCATTGGGATATGTGTCCTTGGCTTTCCTCAGGATATCGTCAGATATATGTTTTTATTTTAAGAGAAATTTGGTTATATACCCCTCAAAATTTTCATAATTTTTTTTTTTTTGGTGTAAACAAAACACAATGGAGACAATGCTCCCAAATAACCTTGTTGAGAGTGGGCGACCAAAACTTAAAATTCTTCCATGTCGTGGCAAATAAAATAAGGAACAAAAATTGGATCCATAAGTTGCAAGTTGGAGAAAATGTCAGGGAAAGGCATGATGACATCTCGACAAAAAATTACCACACACTTCACAAAGCTCTTCGACACCAAAAGGGAAAGCAGATACGATACAGATTCAAACAAGTTGTTTGCTCACTCACAAGGAGCAAATCAGCTTAGAACAACTAGAAAACCTATTCACGGTAGAGTAGGTAGTAGTACTCAAGGAACTAAGCCTAGACAAAGCACCATGTCTAGATGGTTTCCTAATGACTGCATACCAATAAGGATGAAACTTCATAAAAGTAGACATAATTAAGGAATTTAATGAGCTCTATCAGGGAAACGCAACCTAGAAAGGCTAAATTAGGCCTACATACTACTAATCCCGAAGAAAGTAGTACTAACAACTTTTTTAGACTATAGACTAATTAGCTTTCTAAACTATTCTATGAAGATCATAAAGAAGATGTTAGTAAACATACTTAATTGTGATTGATAAGTACGGTATACCACAACCAAACCACCTTCAGCAAAAGAGGATGTTATCCAAGAAAACACTGTAGCTGTAGAGGAGTTAATATTCAAAATAAAGAGAAGCCAAGAAAATGGGGTTTTACTTAAGGTAGATTTCGGAAAAAAACCTTCAACATGATAGATTGTGAATTCCTATTGGACATACTCTAGACACGAGGTTTTTGATCAAGTTTATACTTTTCTCCTCAATGGTCAAATTCCTCCTCAACAAAAGGCAATAGGGCATATACAACACTAGAAAGGTCTACAACATGTAGACCTTTTCTCTTTTTTTTTTGACAGGATAAAGCTATTACAAGCTAAGGCAACAAATTAAAAAGAAACTAACACAAAATCCTTAAACAGATAAACTACTCAAAACTAACACAAAATCCTTAAACTACTTAAACCAACAGCCTTAATGCTGTCCTCCAAATTATCTCCGGGCTTGTTATTTCCCCTATGAAATAAGGAGAGACCAGGATTGTTTAGAGCATGTTTGTCAAGTGCATCTGCTACAACATTTATCAACCTCGGGCAGAATTTCAATTCCATCTCTGGTTGTTCCAATAAAATCTAATTGATGCTATGCTTTGTGTATTGAATGTTCTCAGAATCAGATGTTGCTCCAAGCCTAATCATCTGCAATACATGTAGACAATCTGAGTATATAGTGTCCATTTTCCAATTTTCGACTCTGTTGCATTCCATTATTACCAATATCGCTTGAAATTCAGCATGCAAACTTGATTCTGCCTCTGCTGTGGTATATCCTGCTATCAAAATGCCATCCCTGCCTTTGAAGAATATGAAACCTATAACACAATAAGCGACAGAACTACTCCATGCAGTATCACATGAGGCAGAAATGGTTTGTTTAAAGGAAGAGTTATGAAAAAACTCCCTGAAATGGCTCTGGAATTTCCAGAAGTTCTCTTGGGCAATAGTTAAGGATTTTCTTGAAGATCTGGTAGGGCTGTATACTAACTTGATTGAATACAATATCACATCTAGCACTCCATATGCACTAAGAACAAGTGGCTACCAAAGCTTTGATGAATTTCAATCTCAAATTTGCTTTGGATCCCCCCATGCACAGCCATTCTCCACTTAGAACATTGGATATATTACTATTTGCCCAACCAGTATAATCTCCAATGGCATTCCAGCAGATCCTGGCCGTACTACAATCTATCATAATATGTTTGATGGACTCCCCTGTCAAACCACAGAAAGGACAGGGACTTTGTGGCCAATTCCTAAAGAATATAAATATTCAAAAGTAGGGAGCCTTCCATGCAGCAACCTCCACATAAAAGTTTTGATTCTTAGGACTATAGAAAGGTTCCATATCATCTCTCATCCCTGCCATTTTTTATTTTCAATGAGAGTGTTCTGATTCATAGAAGATTACACTTCCCTGGTAATGTTTATAGAATTTCCAACTAGGGGCCATATCCATTGATTCTCCAGTTCAGTACTATAGACATTTTTGCTTAGTCTATTCCAGTCTAGGTTAGCACCAAAAAAAGTTGTCATTTCAGAATAATTAAGTTTTCCTTCATCTAACAAGTCTGAGATAGACAAATTCTCAATGGAAAGCTGCATATTGATAGGCATGGGCTTGAGAGCAATAGGGATAGTGGAGAACCATGGATCATCAAGCATATTTGCAGTATCAGGATTGGAACTATTGATGAAAAGATTAGGCTTCACAATTTGTGAAGTATTCAGATTTGTCTCAGTAGAACCAAGAGAGATGCATGTCTTGTCTAACTTGTTCCAAGGATTTAAAGGGCCATACTTTAATCGAGCAATTTGTACCCAAAATTTATTTTCATTGTTTAATAAAGAAAGGATGTTCTTAGTCATGAGGGCTACCTTGGCTATTTTTAAATTTCTAATCCCCAACCCTCCCTCAGATTTATTAAGTGTAGTAGTTGATCAGCTCATAGGCTGGAAGGAGCCTCCTGCAGTACCACTCGACCATAAGAATTTCCTGGCCAACTTAGTGATTTGATCAATAATAGTCTCAGGAACAGGGTAACATGACATGGGGTATACGGGAATGGACATCAAGGAAGAATTTACTAGAAGTGCTCTTCCTGCCAATGATATAGATGAAGGGCACCAAGATACAAGACTCTTGTTGATTCTATTGGTTAAATATAACTCCACTGTTTAACAGGAATTCTCTTTGGGGAAATTAATACACCAAGATATTTGAATAGGAAAGTTCCCTTTTTCATCCCTAAAATATTAACAATGGAGTTTCCAACCCTATTATTAAACCAGGTTGGAAAATGTATAGTTGACAGCTTTTGACATGTTAGATGATTGTAGTAATCCAAGCAAAGTTTACAGCTTCTAGCCACAGCCCTTGATGCTCTAGGAATAATGAGTGCATCATCAGCAAAAAGAAGGTGGTTAAAGTTGCTAGCCAGCCTATTGTCAAATCCAGGAAAAAAATTCATGTGCCTTGCATAATTCAACATGTAGACCCTTTTCACTACTACTCTTTGTATTATGCTGCCAAATGTCACAAGGGCAAACATGTTCAGAGGAATCTATTGTGGTAAAAGTGCAGAGGAGGGATTTATTCCTCCAATATGCAGATGACATGTTGGTCCTATGTTCTGGGGACTTAAATTATTTCAAGACCCTCAAGTTAATCTTCTATCTGTTCGAGGGACTATTAGGGCTATGGATAAACTACTACAAGAGCGCAATCATCCCCATTAGGACGATCACTCATACCCCATAAGACCTGGGTATAGTTATGGGTTGCAACATTGGTAGTCTACCCATCGGGTACCTATAGGTCTCCCAATTTTAGGAGCCAAGCCAAGGAAGGTAGATTGGAGGACACTCATCTGCAAAATCAAGGCCGGCCGAATCGCCACATGAAATTACTTTCATTATGGGGGAGAATCACATTGCTCAACTCAGTGATCTCCACAATCCCAAGCTACTGGCTATCCATTTACCGACTGCTAGCTAGAGTGGGTGCTTAGCCAGATAGACCCCATGAAATGCAATTTCCTATGAAAGAGAGCATAAACGGAGACCAAAGCATACATACTAGTGAATTGGGATAGGCTATGCAAACCGAAGGAATTTGGGGGATGTGAGATAATAAACCTTCACAGTTTCAACTTAGCAATGCTTGGTAAATGGTGATGGAGGTTGCTTACAGTATAAGAGGGAGTATACTATCCAATCTTAAAATAGTTGTACTTTAGAATCAACAAACTGAATCCCTTCTAGAAAGCTCTAACTAGGGTCTCTCTCTTCTGGAAAGGAATCACCCAACAGCGTGAGGTGTTCCTGTATAATCTATCTGCCACAATAGGAATGGGAAACGCCATCAACTTATGGTTTGACAACTGGATCGAGGGCCAAGCACCCTCCATTTACCTTGTACTTCAATGAAAGGTGCAGAAGACGTTGACTACAATGTGGAAAGCACCGCAACAACTCGCATAGGAAGAACCCTTAATAAAGCTGACCCCCTATCAAAGGAAGGTGTGGTTGAGCTCGAGCAATTAACTAGGAGATTACAAAAAGATCTTGAGGAAGGGAGAGACACAAGGAGATGGAAACTAACTGCCCTAGAGAACCTTCTTAGTCAAGTCATTCTAGCGTTTCCTAATGGACGATGGTACCAAGCTCATACCCACACTAGGCTTATGGAAGCAATCGTGCCTGACCAAAGTTAAAATGCTCTTTTGGCTGGTATAAACAAAATCCTCACGTTAAATAATCTTAGGAAGCGTGGATGAAATAGGATACTACATAGGCAATGCTCCCTTTGTGATGAAATTTAGGAAACGGTAGAACACCTTCTCATCTACTGTCGCTATACGACATGTGTATGATATCGCTTTACCGAATTATATCATCTGGGTGTCACCCCCCAAAGGAGACAAGATCTTTGGCGGGTGACACTTTGACGTCGGACATAATAGTGATTATTCTACAGGCTAGTTACAACCAATGATTTACCAGGGAAGAGCGCAAGAAGATCACCAGCACAGAGAGAAAACGCCTCTCATGTTTAAATAAAAATTATGAAAACCAAGTCTACTAATTAAAAATCAGTCCACAAGTTGAACTGTATAGGCAGAAATCTACTACTTTGGCATTTTGCGAAAAATAGTAAAAATATAAATTAAAAAATTTGCCAAATTGAAACTCTAAATAAGATAAGTAATCAACAAGAAATTTGGACCAAATCAGGTTCAAATCACTTCCTAATTTGACAGATGACTTATTACCAAAAATAGCAAAATATAACTAAAATAATGATATGGAGGAGAAAACAATGTCGAACAAGATGCACACCGAGCATAACTAGGTGACCAGGGTATGTGCGTCGAAAAGAGCTTTACAGATTAGGGTCTTATGTGTGTTTCCAATACCCGTGGGTAAAGTTATTGCCAAAAGATTGAAATGCATCCAAAACACCACAATCAAAAGAATATCACGATCACTTCCCGCCTTTGCGCTGATCTTCCAACTCATGATATCTTAACACCATCATCGTGCAATCTGACAGCTCAACATCATTTGTCTCGGACTTCCCTACATAACACTTTTACTAATCTACTACCAAAGGAAGCCCATAAGGGATGAAATCTTCTCTCAATGATCCTACTAGTCTAGAATGTGTAGTTGGAGTGAAATAGATGCTTTCATGACAAACAACTCATTTACAAGAAAACAATTCCTGATATCGGCTTTCTAACACTCTCTTGGTTTGATGTAGTTAATACGTCGAAAAGGCAGAAGATCATAAAAATGCAATCTATTTTCAAGAGAAGCCTAACGTTCACAAGAGAGGAACCACCATAACAACGTCCAAGGGTAGACTTCGACGACACCTAGGATTGAAGGAAGCTTACTCTGAGGGGTCATCATACTCTATTGTACTAGATTTGCCAAAGGATCATATCTTTATACCATATACTATTGAATAAATATCGTTTATTCACTTTTTCTATATATATATATATATATATATATATATATATCTTACAAATACTCTGGTGTGTATATATATGTGTATATATATATATATATACACACACCAGAGAGTATTCGTAAGATAAAAATTATTTAATCTGATATCTTTATTCTTGAACTTGGTTTCACCCGTATCATGTATTCCCTTGACAAGTGAACACAAGGGAATCCATATAATGCTTGGGAGCTTTTGCACATGAATTAAATAACAACTCTTTTAAACACTTTAGAGCATAGTTTCCAAGTAGATCCTGTGTCAGTACAATGTAAGTGTTGGGACATAATGATTTTGTAGTTCCTCATGCTTTGCATGGATAGAAGTGCAAGATGTCTTGTTCTAATTTCCTCCATTATATAAACTCCATTAATCCCTTCTAACGTCTCCAAGCTCAATCCAATATCCAAATGGAGAGAAGAAAGAAATCATCCTATCTCTTCTTACCTTCAACCATCATCTTCTTCCTTTTAATCTTCATTGATGTACATGGCCAAACATTGCCCATCGTTGATGAAAAGCAAGTCCACACATACATTGTTCATGTACGAAGACCAGAGGGATCAGATGAGTTCCTCGGTGATGAAGATCGAGAGACTTGGCATAAATCCTTCTTGCCAAACACTACTCTCGACTCCGGCGAACCACGACTTGTCTACTCCTACCGAGAAGTCATAAGTGGCTTCGCGGCAAGACTAACTAATGATGAAGTTAGGGACATGGAGTCAATGGAGGGGTTCTTGTATGCACAACAAGATGAAGAACTCTCACCGAGAACAACATACACTCCGAATTTCATCGGCCTGAGCCAATGGCACGGCCTTTGGGTCGATTCCTTCAAGGGACAAGGAATGATCATCGGAGTGATCGACAGTGGGATCGCACCTGGCCATGCTTCATTCTTGGAGAGCACAGTCGACAAACCGATGCCGCCGCGTCCACAAAAATGGAAGGGAAAATGTCAATTCAAAAGGTTCTGTAACAATAAGGTTATCGGTGCAGTATCATTCCAAGCAGGGAAGAGCGGACCACCGAGGGACCCAAAGAAGGAAGGACATGGATCGCACTGTGCAGGCATTGCGGCTGGAAGCATGGTCCCTGACGCCGATGTTCGTGGCATGGCCAAGGGCACTGCATCAGGTGTAGCCCCTAGAGCTCACTTAGCAATCTACCAGTCGTGCACAAAGGCAAGTTGTGCCACTAGTGATACAGTGAAGGCAATGGAACAAGCCATTGATGATGGAGTAGATGTGTTATCAATTTCTCTGGGAAGAAGTGCAAGGCCTTTCTACAAAGATACCATGGGCATTGCTGCATTCTCGGCGGTTAGCAAAGGTTTGGTTGTTTGTTTGCCTGCAGGTAACTCTGGGCCCGATATTAGTTCGATAGAGAACGATGAGCCATGGGCGATGACAGTGGGAGCTAGCAGCCATGATAGGAGAGTCAAAGCAACGGTAAAGCTCGGAAATGGAACGGAGCTAGAAGGACAAACAGGTTACGAACTTAGCACTCTGAATTCCTCTTTGCCAATTGTATTCCCTGGTTTTCCTGGACAGAATGGCACCACAGGTTGCTTGAAAGACTCATTTGATAACATTGATGTCAAAGGAAAAATAGTTGTGTGCTACATTGAGAAGGGGACATACATAGAAATGGGTGAGAATGTGAAGGCGGCAGGAGGGAAGGCGATGATCATCGCCAACACGTTCAGGGAAGGGAGTACGACATTTTCAGATGTTCATGTCCTTCCGACAGCTCATGTGAATGACTCTGGTCTGTCGATATTGTTTGAGTACATGAACTCTGATCCTAATCCTACCGCAACAATAACTTTCAACGGCACTTTTTTTGGAGCACGCCCATCTCCGACCATTGCTTACTTCTCTTCCAGAGGCCCCAGCTTGATTAATGGTGGCATTCTTAAACCGGATATCGTCGGACCTGGAGTGAACGTACTCTCTGCATTTCCTGTTAAACCAGGTCCAGGACCGAAAGCACCTCCGGGATCATACTTCAACTTTCAGAGCGGGACATCAATGGCAACTCCTCATCTTGCCGGAGTGGCAGCGTTACTTAAGTGCACCCATAAGAATTGGTCATCAGCAGCAATCAAGTCGGCAATCATGACAACAGCAGATAGACTAGACCGTGATCTCAAACCGATCAAAGATGACTATAATGGCTCTAGAGACCCTGTAGACTTGTTTGGTTTGGGCGCAGGCCAAGTGAATCCGCAGGCAGCCAATGACCCCGGTCTTGTTTACGACATCAAACCATTCCACTACATCCAATACCTTTGTGGCCTTGGCTACTCAAACGACAATGTTTCGATTATAGCCGGTCGTCAAATCCAATGTGACAATATTAACAAGATCATGCCCGAAGACTTGAACTATCCTTCAATATCAGTTACATTGGATCCCAAAACAAAGAAGAATATCACAAGGCAGTTAACCAATGTGGTGGATGGAGGTACTGAAGTTTATCATGCAGTGGTTGAAGAACCAAATGGGATTAGTGTTGATGTTTCTCCTAATACGCTTAGATTCTCAAAACTTGATCAGAAGAGGAAGTTCACTGTTGAATTTGAGGTCACAGGAGTACCATTAAGCAAAGGTGAGAGTGCACAGGGGCAGTTGCTATGGATTTCTGGTAAACATGAAGTTAGGAGTCCAATCTCTGTCACATTTGCCTGAGAGTTTATCTTTAGCTAATATGCAATTTTATAAGCTTTGAGATCAAGTTATACATTCTTGATAATAATAAAAAAAAAGCTTTATATGAGAGGATAAATGACAAATTTCTTTCCCCTAGACAATGTTTTATAAGAAATGATAAACGATAAATTCTTTTTTATTTTTATTTATGTTTACATCTATCCAGATATAGCAAAAAAGTTTTGAAAGATTTTGTTCTATTATATGTGTCCATATTTCTCATATGTTTTGAAAGCATCCGAAATATTCTATTTTATTTTTTCATTTAAAATTCAATTACATTGTATCAATATTTTATTATATAATAAATGTTTTATGTGCTATGTAATATGTCATTCAGTTTTTCCTTTTTTTTTGTTTTAATGAGAATTTATAAACCACATTTTATACATTTTATTAACGTTAAATACTAGTAGAGTTTTGGTTATAGAGATGTGAATAAAGTATAAATTTAGAATATTGAGAATAAAAGAATAAATGTAGAGCATATCAATATTCTAATACATTATATAAAGATTTTATTATATAATAAAAGTTTAGTTATTTATGAGTTGCACTAGGTTATCTCAAATGAAAATTAAGCTTTTCTTACCAACGGCCTTTTGGCCTATTAATATCAAGTCCCTTGTATAATGCTTCAGTAGTTGGGACAAACCTAAGTTCGAACCCCACGACCACAAAGTGAGGGCACGCGTGCAGAAAGCAGTGTTGTCTTCCTTGACTTTCAGGAGGTGCTTGTTGCCTTTTGTCAAAAAAAAAACAAAGAAAATTAAGCTTCTCTTACTGGTGATTTCACTAATCACATTTGTTATTCACTTTACTTTATTGGTGATTTCACATTCTAACATGCCATTCACTTCATTAGATTATTTGAACTATGAAAGGCAACATTTTAATTTAAATAACAGCTTTAAAATGGATTGTATTTTATTATTTTTATCTTTGCCAAAGAATCTAGCCAAACTTAATTAGTCACCTAAATAATTGGTATATAATTATATAATATCATATAATGACTATAAGTTATAATTAATCTTAATCCACTTGTAAAGATAATCCAAACGATCTGATTCAACTTTCCCAATTATTAATATTTTTTTATAAAAATGGATAAACCTGAAAGCATGAAGGTAAATTACAAAAGATAAGATAATGATATTAAAAGGAATATTCACAAGATCAAAGAAAAGTATTAGTTGGTGGGCAAGTCAAACTTGAAATCCATCTCAGTCCAAATAATACAAAATTGGCTTCATGTGCGTCCCAAATTGCTAAATTTCTCACTCCACAAGTCATATATCCTCAGAAATTTGGACAGATTAGAGAAAACAGCCAAGAGGGCAAATCTTATCTATAGTTAAGGTTACTGGTTCGCACCTCCACGTGGCACGAATTCAGTGGATCCCAACAGTGTGCCTATTTATGCACGTGTCTCATTTTTGAGTAGCTAGCTACGCTGTTCTCTGTTTGGGACCAAACATGTGCAAAATCTCTAATCTGCCCCACTCTCCTCCAAACGAGCAGGTAACGATCCTCCAGAAGGACCAGAACGATTATTGGCAAAAATGGCTCAAATTAAGCTGGTCCTCAGGCGAGGACAATAAGCACATTTTGGGAAACAGCCAATGGAAAGAGAGAGCGGTTGAAATTAGGAAGTTCCGAGGGATCAACATACCACCGCAATCTCTATATCTAAAAGCACCGTCAGGGTTTTCCTAAAAAAAGCACCGGCACCGTTGTCCTTCGTTCTCATCGTGGAAAGGCGAAGAGGGACGGCGGGGTGGAAGCCCTAGGCAGACATGGGCTCCAACGGTGCCGATCTCGAGGGGGCAGCCGGCGACCTGAGGAAGGGGCTTCTGAAAGCGGCCGGGGATGGGGATCGGTTGGGGATCGACGAGATGCTGCGGCGGCACGCCGGGGAAATGGGGTTGTGGCAGCGGCGGCACTTCTTCCTGACGAGCATGGCCTGGGCGCTGGAGGCCTTTCATACTATGGTCATGATCTTCGCTGATCGTGAGCCGGCGTGGCGGTGCTACGGCCCGGGTTCTTGCCCACCCGATCCGTGCCAGCTGAGCCCGGAAGAGTGGGGTTGGGTGGCCGGCTCCGGCGCTTCCACGGTGTCGGAGTGGGGTTTGGTGTGCGGCGAGAAGTTTAAGGTGGGTCTCGTCCAGTCCGTCTTCTTCGTCGGCTGTATGGTCGGTACGCCGCTCTCTCTCTCTCCCCCTCTCTAATGAATTTCGTATGGTGTTTTGATTTTCGGTTGGAATTGGGGACCAATAAAGTGACCCGAGATTTTGACCTATAGAAGCTTTATTGGGACCAAGGATGGGTGGTACTTAGGTACTGGAGAGATGCTTTTTTGGGTCCCGATTTTAGTGCGTTTCTTTACTTATTTTGCCTACTATTTTATTCAATGGTTATTGGCCAGCGCGTGGCCAGCAACGCTTTTGACAGCAAGTAATGTGAACATTTTAAAATTTAGTAATAAAATTTATGGGAACAGAAGCACACAATAGTGATGACTGGTGAGTGGTTTTAATGAGAAGTTTCCAGCACTTGCACGACGTGTCCACTATTCAGCGGAGCTGTCCTGTCCAGGAGGAACCCCGTGATATTTCCAGTTTTAAGAAAATTAGATACTTCCCTTTTTTTATGCTTGGGTTTGGAAGAATCCGTTTGGATAGAGCATTCTGAATAGTTTATCCGAAATAGGATTTGTCGAGCTGTTTAGGCAATTTTCATGGTCTTTGAATGCGCCCAACCTTTGGTTTAGATTATTGTCCGGTTACCAAATTAGACATTTCGATTTGTTTTGTCTATGTGACTCGGGCGAAATGTTTTAGATAGAAGAAAGATAGGTAAGGTTGTTTGTAAAAGGATGCACCTGCATGTTGGGCATTATGATAGTTCTGGAGACGTACGATCTTTGGATACCACTGATACAACCTTTGGATACCACTGATATCTCCGTTAAGCATGTGCATGGCTTTTTTTATGCACACCTCGCTTTTAGCTCAATTGCTTTTGTATGCCCACCTCGGATTTATATTATAAGAGAATTTATTTTAAAAATAACAAAATCATTGATCATTCATTTATTTTTAATTGATATTTATAACTTTCTGTTTTATTTTTATTCTATTTATTATTTCTTAGTCTATTTTCTCGATAAAATTTAAATATTTATAAAATTATATAAAAATTAAAAATATATATAATTGATATTCATTTGTAATTAATACAAATTAAAAATATTTTGAAAGAGATTATAGGTAAATTATGATTTATGAAAAACTATAAATAAATTTATATTTAATTTATAAAAAAATAAAAATATAAATTAATCTTTTTTTAATTTTTAATGAGATTTATTAAAAATAAAAAATAAAATAAACGATCAACCTATATAAAAACGTTATTATGGTCATTTTACATACATTGTTACATGATGTTTTGCATTCAATTCAAATTAAAATATAAAATGTTCGTTCATGAAGTAGCAACTAGCAAGTAAATTAAAAATAAAATAGGAAGTTGTGTAGTATTATTGAAAAATTTGAGGATGACAAGTAATTTTCTTATTTTTGAGGGAGATGATATGTTAAAAAAACTCATGTTATAATAGATTAAATAATTTAATATCAGATAAAATAAAATAAAAAAACAAATAAATCATATTTATTTATGATATATAGTAGTTTACACAAAGTGTTACAATCAGCCTGTTGTTAATAAAAATTAATAAGGAATGTAGTAACATAATTGGCTCATTGTTGTCCACCATTTTATTTGTTAATAAAAGTTAACAAGGTGGATAAAATAATATTTTCTATTTATTATTTACACATACCATTGATAAACCCCCATAGAGATTTTCCATACATCAATTAATAATTTGATGTGCTTTGATTATCTCAGTTCTTTACTTGTTTAGTGATTAATATTAATCTAGATTTCTCTTGTAAAACATTTACACCTAGGTTTGATGCTATCTGTTGATATTAGAATATGCCAAGGCACCAGTCAACTGGAATATGCTATCTATGTCCATTTGGTTATCTATGATTAGTTTTCTAATTTAATTGACGAAACCTCACGCTAACTGGTAAAAAAAGATAAATAAAAAAATGCACGAAATTATAATTTTATGATATTGATAGTCAGGTTTAGTCAGTGACTCAAACCAGTTCACATCTAACAGCTGCTAGTTAGTGATAGCTTTTGCCTTTGACTAGTAAGGTCTCCTTCGACCGCAGAGAAAAAGAAGGCATTGTATTGGAAGCATGTGCCTAGGAAATTGGAAAAAATAAATAAATAAAAGGTGATAGAGGACCCTTAAAAAAGTAGGGAAACTTACAATTGTATGCTGCCAAATTTGTCTTTTTATTTAAATTATTACGGATTTTTATCCAAACTAGAGTGAAACTAATGTATGGTGGCGTTCACTTCTCCAAAGTGATATTTCGGGAGAGTGAATTGTAAATCAAGGTGATTGAAGTGATTGAAGTGACTCGTGTGTTCGTTTGTGTGTAAAGTGATAACTATCGGTAGTGTTCATTGTTTTTACTTCGAGAATATATATATATTTTTTTATGTAAAGGGTTTAAAAAAAATATTGAAGTGAGTTGGGACTGAAATAATTTTTATATCTAGATTATTTCATCCATTTTGATTTAAAATTGACTGAAACGAGACTAGTTAAGTTTTAACAAAAATTCCACATTATTGAAAGTGGTTAAAATGGGACTTCCGTTTAAAAGAATATTTATAATGATGAAAGTGAATTACTTCCCCATCTCCATCACTCACCTACTTCTTAAAAAACGCCTCTAAAATGCTAACTTTATATCACTTAGACTACAGTGACTAAATTGGACAATACGTTTGGTTAGATTTTAATTTTAAATTTATGTTTCATATATAATATGTTATTTAGACTATATTTTATATTTTCTGAATATTTTATATATCTTATATTAATAAATGTACCTGACTATACTGCTACTATCCATATTCTTTTATTTTTATATGATGATGCTATTTATTTATCTGGTAGACATGGGTTTTTAATATTAGAGATCCTAATACAATCCAACATCAATTAATTTAATAACTATTAGTATAAACATATTATTTTTAAAGAAATTAAGCACTGTCGCTACAAAGCAAAATAATAATAATAATAGTAATAATAATAAATATTTCCAAATATATATATATATATATATATATATATATATATATATATATGAATACTGATGAGCATCATTTGATCAATAAATCAAGTTTTATGTCCCTGTTTTCAGTACTTCACCACAAAACATGCAAGCAAATGAAAAACAGCAATCTGAAGAAACCGAGCTTATTACATCACGAGCTAATTAACTAGTGATTACGTGTATCTTATTTCAGGTGCTGGAGTCTTTGGCCATCTATCTGATTCCTTCTTGGGACGCAAAGGATCTCTCACCGCCGTCTGCATCATGAACACCATCTTCGGCCTCCTTACCTCTATGTCACCAAACTACTTCTTTTACACTGCCCTCCGCTTCCTCACCGGCTTCAGCACCGGCGGTGTTGGCCTCTGCGCCTTCGTCCTCGCCACCGAACCCATCGGCCCTTCAAACCGTGGCATTGCCGGCATGTCCACCTTCTACTTCTTCTCCGGCGGCATCGCCCTCCTCTCCGGCATTGCCTACATCTTCCAATCATGGCGCACACTCTACATCGTAACATCACTCCCTTCCCTACTCTTCCTCCTTATCCTTCCTTTCATTTCAGAATCACCTCGGTGGTACCTTGTTCGTCGGAGGATCAACGACGCAATGGACGTCATGCATGCAATTGCCCGGACCAACAACAAACACATCCCTGAGGGAGTTACTCTCATTCTTGATGATGATGATGATGATGATGATGATGATGATGATGATGATGAGAAACTCCAGCCTCCCAGCGAACATCAAGCTAAAGCTATCTCCGCCTCAGTGCTTGGCATCATAAGGTCACCCATAACTCGCTCGCGCTTCTTCTTAACCGTTGCTATAAACTTCTTCACCTCTGTGGTATACTACGGGCTGAGTCTTAACGTCGTCAACCTCAAGACCAATCTCTACCTCAGTGTATTCCTCAATGCTGTAGCCGAGATGCCAGCTTTCTTGATCACTGCCTTGTTACTGGACTGGCTAGGGAGGAGACCGTTATGCTCGGCGACTATGTTTCTCAGTGGTGTCTCCTGTGTTGTTGGGAGTTTCATGGCGGGTTTAGGTGTGATGAGAGTGTTGAGAATGGTCTGTGGGATACTTGGAATTTTTGGGATGGCAGCAACCTACAACTTGTTGTTCATTTACACCGCGGAGTTGTTCCCCACGGTGGTGAGGAATGCAGCACTGGGAAGTGCCACACAAGCTGCACAGTTGGGTGCTATACTTGCACCAATGGTGGTGGTTCTGGGGGAGAGACTTCCTTTTGTTGTGTTTGGGGTTTGTGGAGTACTGGGTGGTCTCCTGGCGTTTTACTTGCCTGAGACTTTGAATAAGCCTTTGTATGATACAATGGGAGGCATGGCTGAAGGTGAGAAGAGTGTGGACTAAATAAATGTGGCCACTCCACTCGTTAAGTTTTGGGTTTTTTTTTGTTTTATTTAATGGAGCTACTTGTGTAATTGTCTTGATCTTTGTTTGCTTGTTTAAAGTTAAGTTTTTATTTGTATTTAATGCAGCACAATTTGCATTCCCTAACAAGGGTACTAGTCTCAATAAAGCCCACAAATAGCCAAAACCCAACTTAAGTCATGCCTTTAATTAAATTTCAGAACAATTAAATCAGAAACTTTTTGTATTAAATAAGATAGAAATAATATATAATTATCTGAAAGTAATATGTATATTAAATGAAGTTAATTTCTTTGAGTCAAGTCGGAGACAACCATCACAAAAGACTACACTGGAACACAAGATTGGCTTGCTTTAAGCAACTTTCACATTAAAAAAGTTGGCCACCCGCGATTCTCTCACAAAACATGATTATGATATATATATATATATATATATATATATATATAAAGAGGCTTGTTTAATAGTAGAGAATAAGCACTCCAATTACTTATGAATTATTTGAACATTAATCTCAATTCACCCTTTTTTTTCTGTTCAAATATCTTTGAGAAGTCATCAACTAAATTACTTCTTGAGCCCTAAATTATTATTAGAATGTCTTTTAAAAAAATATGGATAAATAATGTTTTATTTATTAGTTTAATAATGTGTTACATGAGATCCCTTATTACATGGTGGGTACAAATAAAATCAAGACAAGGCTTTTGTTGCTTTCTCGGTTGTCACTAGAGACTCAGGCTCCGTCACCCTTGTTGTTGTAGGCGTGGCCATTTGTGTTTGGTTGAGGGTTATCCCAGATGGGGATAGGAATAAGTTTTGAAAAACTTTAAATTTTTTTAGAGGAAATTTTTCAACCAAAAATATTAATTATAAGATAGTGATGTGTCTTTATATTTTTAAATCTTAATTAAAGGTTTTGGGGGGAAAAAGCTTTATGAGAAATTGTGTTGGAATTTTGTGAAGGTTTCTACTTTGGCGGTGTGAGCGGAGAGGGAGAGAAAAGAAGGTGAGAGAAAGAGAGAGGAACGCTAACTTGAGTGGTGTAAAGCTCACCATAGGTTCGATGAGTGGGAAGGTTCGATGAGTGCCGCGGAGAGGGAGAGAAAGGAACTAGGGTTTTCGCGTTTCGGATGGGTGTGGCGAGCTGAGTCTTTTTGGTAAAAAAAAAAACCCTTTGTTTTCCCTGGAAAACTTTTCCCAGGGTGGAGGAAAAAAAAGTTCTCCACAAAGAAAATATGGTCAGTTGATAGTGAGAGGGTTTGTGGAAAAGTTTTTGAGGAAAATACAACCACAACCATTCAGCTCTCTTGTCTACATTTCATTTTCAAATTATTCTTGTGTGTAATTGTATATAAATACAACCACAACCATTCAGCTCTCTTGTCTACATTTCATTTTCTTTGATTGGGTGGTCAGAGATGGCTGGTGCTCTTTTTCCCTTAATCACCACGCCAACTTCTCTGAATGAAAGAAGATCAAGATGGAGTTCATCATGTGCTAGAGATCTCTCACAATGTCCAAAAAGTAGTGTTTCTTCTCATGCCTTCAAGAATCTCCAATATGATCATCTGGTACTTATTTAAACCCTGACCCTATCTAATGTTTTCTTCTTTCTATTCTGAAGTTCTTGTTTTCATAAATAAGTTAATGATAAGAAGATGCATATCAAAGTCCCTTCTTCTACTTCTTTGTTCTAGAGAAACTAATCATGCAGTTTGGAACTTCACTGACTATTTGATCTATATATTTCTTTCTTCTAAATAAATCAAAGAATCAAAAAATTTACTTGTTCATGTTTGGATAAAAAAAATGTACTTTTCATTCTAAAATAATCTCTCTCTCTCTCGTTGTTGTTGTTTTTTTTTTTTTTTTTTTTTTTTTTTGACATGTTAGACTCTTTTCCAAAATAAGGTTTTATTCACTTTTTATTTCTTATATAAATTTTTTATAATTTTTTAAAATTGTTATTTTTGTTATTTTAAGGAAACATCACTGTCCGACAACATATATTGTAGATCAAGTATGGGCGCAGCTCCCCGACAGTTCACGTTATGTGGGATCAGCTAAATTAAATTATTCAACTATGAATTATTATATATATATATATATATATATATATATATATATATATAGGTGAATGATGCTGTCTGTTTAAACACTGTCCACGATTTGTGCATTATTTTGGCTGGGTATATTTAAAAGATTTCATTTATGCGGATGGAAAGATCATTGAAAAATAAACTAAAATATCAATTTTTATATAATTTGGTAACCGTATAATGGTTGAAATTTTAAACCGTTAAATTTTTTTTTTGAATAAGAACTATTAAGTGAGAGGATCAAATGATGTGAAATTATATAAAAATGGAATCTTTAAACATTTATTTTTGATGATCTTTTAAATACCGCATGTGATTGAAAATCTTTCAAACTTTGAAGGAGTAAAATAGGAGTCCGGCCGAAAATAAACAGTATCTAACTGCCTGATTTTAATATCATCGTATATATATAATTATATTAAATAGTGTAGAGACTAATATGAAATTTGTCCGAATGGTATTGATAATTGTCATTAATTTGTGGTTGTGGGCACACATTGTTTTAAAGTATCTTTATGACCTGACATCTGACTATACACATTCAAAGTTTTTTTAATTTAATTAAAAATAAATTTTACATACCAGCACAGAACTCACCAGTAGGTTTTTTCAAAAAAAAAAAAAAACTCACCAGTAGGCAGTAGTGTCTGTCGACACACTGTTCGACACAAAACTCACTAGTAATTGAAATAATAGATTTAAAAAATTGATTTTCATTGAGATATATTAAATATATATATATATATATTAATTTTTATTTTTAAAATAATTTCATTTATGTTTTAGAAGAATGAATTATATGTACACGCCTGGATTTTTAATTTAAAGATTAAAATTATTTTTGAATCTATATATCTTTGGCCCGATATTCATTTTCGTCCTTATCTTTCAAAACCTTTGATATGAGTGTTTTATGCTTTTGGGATATTTATTTAAATATGTCCTTGGTACAGTGGTATTGACGTGGCAACACATGTGGCATATGAACTGAATATAGATAATTTTTTATTTCACATGGTATTCCACGTCAGCATATCACATCTTCATTAAAAAAAAATAGTTTATTCAAAATCTATTTTGGCATGTCAAATGTCGTGAAATAACGTCGTCATCACAATCTTTACGCGTAAGGCTGTAGCATTAGAAATACTTGAGTAAGTATGTGTTGTCCAAACATTGGTAGGGATCTATCGAACAAAAACCCTAAAATATAGGGACTGTATCGAATATTTTAAAAATACAATGATGAAAATAAACATTGGGTCAAAATACAGGGATCAAAAATGATTTTAATCCTTAATTTAAATTAATAAAAACATAAAACCAACAAGTAAGATGGGCTATGAATCCAAGATGGTAAAAAATAGCTCTCATTTAGCCCACTATTTTTTATTAAAATATATCTGATCAGATTTGGGTAAGACCTATAAAAGATAATTTCACAAGTGTCTGTTTTTTTTAATAATAATAAATATAATTTATTCATTTTTTTTATAAAATTTGACTTTAAATCTTTATTCATTTATTTTATACTTTCCCCTCTTTTTTTTTTTAATTTACTCAATTTCATAATTTGATATATATCTTAAATATTATAATTATTTTCCTATATACCAACGATATGTTTTTTCCTTAAAGAGTTATTGAGAAAGAAGATTTTTTTATTTTTATGAATTATTTATAAAATTGAAATTTTAATTTTAAATATATATGTTCTAATATTTGTGGAATTTTGGAGTAAAATATATAAGGATATCAATGTTTTGGCCAGAGAATATAATTCTTTATTAGATTCAAATCTTGGTCCTTTTGTCCTCATTGAGATTTTTATTATTTTTTTAATTATTTTATTATTTATTCTAACTTATGTCACTTTTCCGGATTGGGAGGTGCAGCGAGGATGGTTGGTATCTGTCTCTAATAATAATACATAAATAAATAAATAAATAAATAAAATTTGTAGTTTATTAGTTCCAAGGTAATAATTAGAATTTACACCTAACTAAAATGTTATCCCACCCAACTTGATTTCAATATGATTTTATTATTTCACTATAATCTTGTATTAAGTTATAAAGAAATTTGCCTATTTTAGGAGGCCCATTTTATTTTTGGTTCTTGAAGTTATGTTCACTCATTACATCATATATTTGTTAATTAATGTTCATTTCGATACTAATTTTCATGTTTCAATTTCTCAAAAGCTTGAATTTATTTCTTTTTTTTGGTTTAGTTTGAACAAAGATATTATGTTTAATAAGACTTATTAAAATTTAATATTCGTACAAGTTAAATTGAAAAATAAAGAGGCTAACAAGCTTCCACAATGAAAGTTGCCTAATACATTCTCTGATTCGAACAACATATGTGAGGGACATATCCACATTTAATAATAATAATAATAATAATAATAATAATAATAATAATAATAATAATAAAATTAGAGCTAGTCTCAAGTTAAACTTTATCTAATGTAGTTTATTATGTATAAATTTAGATGGTTATAACTTATGGTATACCAATTTTTTTATTTAATGGCACTTAAAATGGTAGTTTAACTCAAGGTAGTTTTACACAATGCATTTTTTTTTTTTTGATAAATACCGACAAGGCATTAGAAATATGTCACTAACATGATTTGAACCCTCAACCACTTCCGATGAGAGGGAATGAGGGGGGTGTTTGAATGGGCATTTTTTTTCAACCAGCTTTCTTAATAAGTTAAGAACTTTTGAGAAAAAAAAACATGTTTGGATGGTTTTTCAGAAAAGTATAAACTGTAAAAACCTTAAAAGCTGCTTTTTTCAAAGAGGTAGAATTTGTAGGCTTACAAAAAGGCATTTTGTAGAAGTTGTTTTATAAAATGTCAATTATCAAAAACATCTCTCTGAAACATTTTCAAAGCTATTTTGAAAAATGTCAATTACCAAAATCACATTTATTATTATTATAATTATAAAACTATTTTTGATTAACATATCTAAACACAAAAATAACAGAAGCATTTAACATACTATGAGAAGCCTTTTTTTTCCAAAAATCCTTCTATCAGACTGAAAAAAGCACTTTTTCCGTGAGCCAAACCAAACAAGCTGCCCAGTTAACAAGCTTTCTTTGTAAAAGTTGGTCACTATGCAATGCAATACTATACTTCCATCTTTATTTCATTTGAATGAATAAATGTACATATCTACTTGATTCAACTTTCTTTCTGTTTTTTTTATCTGATCTTCTGTTCAATTGTGCAAAAATTTTATTTTTCTCCTCTTTGTTCAAAGGAAGTAGAAGAAGTTCACGAAAAACAGACAGAAGAAGTCATTACAATGGCAAAGAAGAGATTGAATCATAATCATTCAGATCCAATTGATACTATGTCACTGATTGATACCCTCCAAAGGCTTGGAATTGCTTATCACTTTGATGAGGGAAATTGAATCACTTTCAAACAAATGCTTCCATTTCATAAATGGGAAACATGATCTCTTTGGCATTTCTCTTTCCTTCAGATTGCTCATGCAACAGAGGCCATAATGTGTCTTCAGGTATGGCCTAACTAGAAATTGTAATATTTCTAGTAGTCTTGTATTTTCATTTGAGGAAAATTTTCTTTTTAACTTCCACCATTTGAGTTCAGATGTATTTCCTCAGGTTTATGAACAACAATGGGAGTTTCAAAGAAGAGTTGAGCAAAGATTTGGAAGGGTAATGCAAAGCCTATATGAGGGAAACTTCACACATGGCTGTTGAAGGTGATGAATTGTTATCACAAGCCATGGAATTCCAGCAAACACCACCTCAAAGCATCAATGCAGTATTTAGACCCTAATTTGGCTCAACAAGTTGGAATGGCTTTGGCTTTTCCTAGACAAAAGAATGATGGAAAAGTTTGAAGCTTCGAAGATTTATCGAGCATTTTAGTCAAGATTTCGAAGAATTCACCGATAATAGAACTGGCAACTCTAGAGCTTCAACTTTCGGTTCAATCACTTTACAAAAAAGAGATCATTGAACTGAAAAGGTGAGAGTATTTTCTTACTTATATTAAGAATAGAGATTTATGAACTACATAATACATTAGTGTGTCTGCTATGGTGTAGGTGGTGGATGTTGAAGATTTATTCTAAATTTGGAAATCTGCTTGATTGATTGGAAATCGGCTTGATTGGAGATCTACTTAATTGGAGATTTACTTGATTGAAGATTTGAAATATTGCTTAGTTTGGAGATTGTATAGTTTCATATAAGTTACAATGTAATTCTGTGAGATGAAGATGAATGAATGAAAATATATCTTCAGCTATGTTCTTTTCTCAAATTCTTTTGTCTCTTCCATCATCTTTGTTTGTAGTTGTTTCTTACGTTTGCAACTTTGTATGCAACTCTAAGCATGGTATCAAAGCCTATGGTGAATTCAAAGGGGGTATGTCGAGCAACTCTGGTCGGGGAATCTGAAGTTTTTGTAGCTCCAGCCATGGTGACTCGCACCTACCCAACTCAAGATCGGAATGATGCGACAAGCGAGGCTTCCATCCAAAGCATTACCAATAGTGTCGCTAAATCTTCATATATATGTACCCATTGCCATCACCTTTGGACATACCAAAGATTGATGCTTAGGCACGGTAGGCTATCCAGTTAGGTGGGATCATAGCGTCATTTCGAGGAAGAAGAAGGCTACGGCCATGGTTGTTGCAATAGATGTTGCAACACATATTGCAACACATACCTCAACAACGTAACACCTACAAATAAAGGTGGTAAGGCTTTTCAATATTTCCTGCACTTGTTTCTAATAGTGCATGGATAATTGATTTGGTGCTACTGCAGATCATATGACATTTGATTCTAGACAAGTCAACCTTCTCAAACCCTCCTCCACAACAATTTGTTTCCACCGCCAATGGTAATACTACCCGGTTATTGGGGAAGGATCCTTGACCCTCACTAATACTTTTGCATCTTGATTACATTTTGGTTTGTCCCATCTTTAGAATATAACTTGTTATCGGTTTCTCAAATAACCAAAGCCTTATCTTGTATTTATTTATTTTTTGGCACGATCATTTGTGTTTTCAAGGACATCAAAACAATGACCAGACGATTGGTTGTGGTATTAGGCGGGGCAAAATTTGTACTACTGGATTTGGAGTCGGAACCTCAAACAAGTTACAACAAGCCCTCAAAGTGAGTGGATCACGAGGGAGAAGAAGATGTACGAAATGCGGATTTATGGCATGAGCGCCTTGGACATGCTTCCTTTGGCTATCTCACGGAAGTTGTTTCCCTAGTTTATTTGCACAAGTGGATAATTCAAGTTTCCATTGTGATGTATGTGAAATGGCGAAGAGTCATGAACTTCATTTCATTTGAGTTCAACATTGAGTCCACATCCATTTATGGTGATACATTACGATGTATGGGGCCATCTAAAAGTCTCAACGTTAGGAGGAGCTCGGTGGTTTTGTCACCTTTATCGATGATTATGCGAGGATGACTTGGTTATATTTAATGCAATCCAAGGGAGAAGTGAACTCATTATTTCAAAGATTTCATAAAATGATTGAAACTTCGGTTACCATTCACAAGTCAAGATCCTTGGACGTGAATGGAGGAGAATATACAAGTTACGAACTTGAGTTTCTTGCAAGTTCATGGTACTCTCCATCAAACTACTTGTTCCAATACACCACAACAAAATGGAGTTCGCGGGGCGGAAAATAGACATTTGTTGGAAGTTGTTAGATGCCTCCTTAATCGCGGCCCATATACCATTTATCCTATTGGGGAGAAGCTTTATATTACTGCGGCATATTTGATCAATAGAGTTCCCTCTAGCTCTATTGGCTTCGGACACCGCCATAACAAGCTCTTTGGGATGTTTGTGGGTGCAACGCAGCGTCCCAAATTTGCCTCCTCGTGTCTTTGGATTTGTGTAAACGCTTATGTGCATCTCTATACATATCAAAGCAACAAGTTAGCTCCTCGGCGTTGCGATGTGTTTTGTTGGATATGCTCTACACCAAAAGGGTTACGATGTTATCATCCTCCAACTTCGGCGCATGTTTGTCACAATGGATGTGGTTTTCCATGAAAATGAAATGTATTTCTCATCCAGAGTCCCGAACCGAGGGGAGCACGGAAGGGAATTCAAGAAATTAGGACTCTAGATTATGAACACTTCAAACTCTGAGATCTCTCTGAAGAAACTACAGCGGATGTTGCGAGAAGGATTTAGCAGCGAAGCCTTAACACACTGTACCCGGTTTGCAGCGAAGCGCAGCGAAGATGTTACAGCGGAAGTTACCTTGAGACAACTGCAACATCCCGAACCTATTGCAATTGACGATTCTGTCACAGAAACTGCAGAACATATTGCTTAATTGGATTTGAATAGTGGTGAATGGCGAAGCGGAAGGGAATGGCAGGCCCCTCATCAATATATACCACACCAATGCGTCGTCTGAGGATGTTCACGATAGGGGAGTGTCTCAACCACCAATAAAATAACTTCCACGGCCAAACCGAGAGGTATTCCTAAACCCACCTATGAACCTAACCACTCTAGTAAAGTTAAATATCCTATGAGTCATTTAAATTGTCCTACCAAAATTTTCCTCAGATCAAATAGATCATATGTAAATCAATTATCTCGTAGCTATTCCTAGCGATTAATGCGGGAAGCCTTAAGCTGACCCAAGATGGAAAAACTTTTGCTATGAATGAAGAGATGAATGCCTTACAAAACAACAAACTTAGGAACTTGTTGATTGTCCACCGGGGAAGAAGCGATGGGATGTCCGATGGATCTATCTTGTGAAATACAAAGGCTGAGATGACACAATTGAGCGCTTCAAAGCAAGACTTGTGGCGAAAGGAATTTTACCAAACTTATGGGATTGATTATCTTTGAAGCGTTTGCTTTGTAGCTAAAATCAATGCATTCGAGTGTTGTTATCTTTCTTTGCAAAACCTAGATTAGCCATTGCAACAATTTGATGTGAAGAATGCCTTTTTACATGGAGAATTATAAGAAGTTTATATGGATCTCCCACCAAATTCTGAGATACGGCTACAACATTGTCGAGGAAAGGTGATTTCAAATTGAAAGAAATCATTATGCAGGTTGAAAGCGGTCCACGAGAGCATGGTTTGGAAGGTTTACAAAAGCCATGAAAGACTTTGGCTATCATCAAAGCAATTGGATCATACATTGTTTCTAAAAGGAAACAAGGTAAGATCCTTTACACTCATTATATATGTAGATGACATGGTTGTCAGGGGAATGATCGAGGAAGAAAGAAAGGCATTACAAGGATATTTATCAAAAGAATTTGAAATGAAGGACCTTGGTCCCTTGAAGTATTTCCTTAGGAATTGAAGTTTGAGATCCAAGAAAGGGATATTTACTGTCACAAAGAAAAGTATACCTTAGATCACATTACATGGCTGGCATGTCGGCATGTCCCGACGGTTGATACACACTTTGTGGAAGAAGGCTTGAAGTTATGCATTGAGCCAAATCAAGTTCCAACGGATAAAGGGGAGATATCAAAGGCTTGTAGGAAGGCTGATGTACTTGCCACACACAAGACCGGATCTTGCTTATACATTGAGTATTGTCGGCCAATTCATACACAATCACGGAGAGCAACATTTGAATGCGATTATCGCATCTTGAGGTATTTAAAATCTGCACTTTGGAAAAGGAGTTTTGTTCACTAAAATGTAAATATTGCTGAGACGGTTACAACATCAATGCGACGGTACATTTGTTGCAACATTTATGCATATCACAGTCACCAGTTGGATTGAAAAATTTGGATCACAAGATGATAAGCGTTCAACTTACGGATTTATTTTACATTTTTGGTGGCAATATTGTTACATGGAGAAGCAAGAAACAAAATATTTGTTGCTTTCGTTCAAGTCGCGAAGCGAATTGAGGAAGGTATGGCGACTTGCACTTTGTGAAACACTATGGTTGAAACTTCTTTTGGAAGATTTGGGATACTCGTCTAGACAACCAATTAAATTGTATTGTGATAATAAAGCGCATGTGATATTGCCCACAACCGGTCCAACATGATGCGTCTGAAGCATGTGGAGGTGGACAGATTTTTCATTAAGGAGAAGCTTGATGGTGTGTTGGAATTGCCTAAGATCCAATCAGAGGACCAGTTGGCTGATCTTCTTACTAAAGCTGTCTCAAATCGAAGCTTCTCAAAATTAGTGGACAAGTTGGGCATGTATGATAACTATGCACCAACTTGAGGGGGTGTTGAAGATTTATTCTAAATTTGAAAATCTACTGCTTGATTGATTGGAAATGAGCTTGATTGGAGATCTACTTAGTGGAGATTTACTTGATTGAAGATTTGAAATATTGCTTAGTTTGGAGATTGTATAGTTTCATATAAGATTCTGATGTAATTATGTGAGATGAAGATGAATGAATGAAAATATATCTTGGTATGTTTCTTTTCTCAAATTACATTGTCTTGTGCATCATCTTTGTTTGTAGTTGTTTGCTTTGTTGCAACTTTGTATGCAACTCTAAGCGATGGAGAGAACTTCGGACTTCGCCAAAGAAGCTCCCATTTACGAGATCGGCCATTGGAATGCTTCTTGTGGAGTACGTAGGATTGTTCCACAGCGAACTTCTCCGAATGCGGATTGAAGTTGCGAAAGCTGTAGCAATCCTATTAGTTCTTGATGATGTATATGATAGCTATGGTTGTTTGGATGAGCTCATCCTTTTCACTGATGCTGTCAGAGGTTTGAATATATAATTGACTTTGTAGATGTATATGCATTGCATTCTAGATAAATACTTCAAACATTAATTACTATGTCATCTCTTTTCAGATGGGATATTCAAGCAATAGAACATCTCCCTGAATATATGAAGATATGCTACATGGCTTTGTACAACAGTATTAATGAAACTGGCTGTAAAGTCCTCAAAGAACATGGATGGTTCATCATTCCTCAGCTCACCAAACAAGTAAGTACATATAACATTTAAGATTTATTCTATATTCTCTATATGGTATCAAAGCCTGAGTTTTAACTCAGACATATTTTGCTCATATATAAATACATTTTATGTTTCAGTGGCAGAAGATATGTGAAGCATTTCTAGTGGAAGCAAGATGGTTCAACAATGAACATGTGCCAACCCTATTTGAACAATGGAATCACTACTGCAGGAACATATATGGCATTGGTTTATGCTTTTTATCTTATTGGGAAACAAGTAACAAAGCGCAGACTTGGTGAATGCATGCCCTAAACTCTTTCACAACTCTGGAAGGATTCTCCGACTCTGGGATGATCTGGGAACTGCAAAAGTACTACTTCTTAATTACCTAATAGTCTCAAATTAGTTATATATATATGTCACTTTCGTGTTATGATATATTTTGTTTTGCATTTAACATAGGATGAACAAGAAGGAGGAGGCGTTGAAGCGAGCATTGAGATATGTCGGAAGGAGCATGGATTGTTATCAGAGGAGGATGCGCGGGGTCGTATTAGAGGATTGATTGATAGATGTTGGAAGGATCTGAACAAGGAATCAATAAGTTTGAGTCAATTGTGTCATCCAATTGCGAAAACTTCTTTGAATCTTGCAAGAACATCACAGTTGATTTATCAACATGGAGATGATGAAAGGGCACCAAGCGTTGAACATAACATCCGTTCATTGCTCATTGAACCAATTCATCATCCAGGTTCTGTAAGTGACTAGAATTCATGGGCAGAAATGAATTTGATGATTAATTTTATTTGGTATAATCTTTGAAATAGTCTTATTATTATAATATTTTATTAACTTTTTGGTCAGCTCTTTATTATAAAATACCTGATTTGGAAGTCCCCTCCGGTAACAATTTGGCAAATCAAATCCTTGATTGAAACTGACCCTTAGTTTACGTTGTTTGATTGTACTAATGTGGATTAAAATATTAATGGAAAAATCTTTAAATGTTAAAAACATACTTGTAAATAAAACTAATCCCTGGGTTTAATACCAAAACTTTTAAACAGTTTTTTTCTTAATGCCAATACTTGGTTTTTCTTTTTATATATATAAGATTTAAAAGTATAAGATTAGAAATTTTATTTCTTTTTAATTACCAAGCAATAACAACTGAGTGTGAGATTTCATGTGAGCAGAAGTTTAATGAAATTAAACGTCTAAATTGATGACATGGGACAAATTTAAAATCATATTTTTTGGAAACAAATAAAAGTTTTCTTATTACATATTTTCAATAACTTATTTTTTACTATATACTCTGAAAAAGCGATCTAAGAGGAGGATTTATAGGTGAAATCACGGACAAAACTAATAAGATAAGCACCCGAATCTACGGCCTCTACATGTCAAAATCATAGCATTCCATAAAGATAACACGGATTCTAAAGGGAAGCCTCCATACTTGCGCCTATACTTGAGGGTATAGTGGCATCACACGATTCGATAATGTGCAGAAAGGGGAAGCAAAACCTGATTAAAAACAATGCACTATTTTTGGTAAGGAAAGAAAAACCTCTGTTAAAATATGAGAAACAAGTAATACAAAAACCACCTCTAAAACCCATGTTGACTACGACATATACTAATAAAAAAACTTGGTAAGCTAGAAGGAGATAATGGAGGCCCAGAGAAAGGGACTCCCACTAACATATGTGGGCCCAATTTTCATGGCATGTAAGAGAGTGCTCCAGGTTCCTAAAGGCAAGCAGGCAATCATATCACTCCACTCTCCCCATTAGCTTGGCTATCAAGGGGAAACTTATGCCTACGGTCTCAAGGAAAACATGCAATCATGGACACAAACTTGCGGCCCTCTGGTTCTGCCAGGCTGGGACTTGCACCACCATCAACGCTGGAAACCTCGAAGCCATCAGCTCCACTTATTTCCACTCCACTTATTCCTCGCTTCAAGCTTAACAACCTCATCCAGGTTCGAGACTCTCCCATGACCCAGTGATTGTCCCGGATCACTTAGCTCCCCCTTTTCAAAGGAGCCGGCTCAGCAGGTGGCTTTCAAAAGCCCGAAGATGTGGGGTTGGGTCTTGACCAACTTTCCCGGGTGTACCACTTTGGCCTTTTTGCAAGTTGTCCTTTTTACCCGAGCTTCGAGCCAATGACTCCCTACGATGCGCATGATGAGTCGTGGTTATCTTCTTCTTCAAGATCATCCTTGGTTATCTTCTTCTTACAAGATCACATCTTGATTAATGAATTGTGTCCCTTTGAGTAAACCAAATCTTCCAAAGTAATGGGCAATAATGTCTCCTCGGGCTCATCATCTACTTGCATGGATGGCTCAAAAAGCTTGAGATACTCAACATTGATCACCGAGTATATATCCATATAAGGAGGAAGCTCGAGTTGACAAGGATTGTGCCGATTTTTGATGCAAAATTTTGAGCGGACCATAGCGAACCGGTTTTGGCACACCTTCACCCTTGAGTCATTCTAACCCGTTTAAGTGGAAGGTAACAAGATCTGCTTCACGGAAGTTTACATCAACAAATTGTCGATCATACCGCGGCCTTATATATTTTGTTGAGCTTTTTGCAAATTATTCTCCCACCTCTCACCATAAAAGGCGGCGGATGCCCTCACCAAAGCGTTGTGTTTTTCTTGGTCATTCTCCTCCTTAGGTGGTTTGCGGCGTAGACGCCGACCATGAACTCCAAATCGAGCAGGCTTTGCTGGTAGAAAACCCAAGCGTACCTCAAAAAGAGACTTCTCTGTAGAGCTATGTATAGCTTCGGTTGAGAGTGAAATCGCCATCTGAGGATACTCTCATTCCATGTTTTTGGATGGCGTTAATTGTAGCCCCTTAGAAGATGAACAGCAGATGCGATTGACCACCTCGGTGCGATGACCGGTTTGGGGATGAAAGGTTGTACTTGCCGCTTCAACTTACATGCATCATCACCAAAAGGGATTGCCGGAAATGAAGCGAAAGCCGCGCCTCCGGATCGGACCTGGTAGAGTTAGGTAGCCCAAATATTTTAAACCACGTTGAAAGAACAATCGCATTACCACCTCCACACCGGTGATTATTTTCTTGCATGGTCGCCGGGTCTTGGTGAGCCTCCAAGGAAATCCATTGCAATACTCTCTCCCAAGGAAGAGATGGAACCTTGACCGAGGTATACAAACTATCTTCTAAATTCAAGGATTAAATTGCTACATGAAACGCAACCCCTCACAAAGCGACCCTTACCTCTTGTTGCATGCGTGGCCCAAAACACATGTACGTTAGATATGTTGTAGAGTCTTCATCACTCCGAGAGTAGACGCGCCAGCGTTTGGGAATTATTATTCACTTCGTCCGACTGAATTCAGTCCTCCTCGTGCGACACACACAAAAGTGTGTCTTTATAGAAGAAGTCCATTGCATAAGGCAAACTCAGATGGCACTACCGTCTCAAGATTAAGCTAGTATATCAGAAATGAGGATCCTCCTTGTACCAAGTTGCATATTCCCTCATGATAATATGGGGTTCAGCTTTGCATAAAGATGGTTAAACAAATGGCGCGCGACAGGTGAGTCATTGACTTGCATATTAGCTAACTTGTTATATTAACCCTTCAGCACTTAATGTAGTTGAATTATTGCAAATAAACTGTTTATTTCCTGTGACATACTTAATGCTGCTTGGATTGAGTTTACCAGTAATGTAGGTGGTTCATGGCGATGCCTTATGCACCTACGTTTCCTTACCTAAAAGATAGACATACCGATTGCTGCACCGCTTGATGGAGGACAAACAACTCCTTGTCATGTATTTTGGATAATTCTTTTGAGCTCCTTGGGATAACTCCGAGTACTATACCATGGGTCAACCATCTTGCATAAAGTTAGCTGCCATAGCATGACCGGATCTATCCTTACTCTACAGAAGGACCTTTGAAGGTCGCGACTAAGGCAAGAACTGGCGTACGCCACCAGCTTATCTTCCTCTTGAACAAAAGAAAGCTTGTTGTCACCTCATGTTGTTTTACGAGTCCACTCAAATATCTAGTTTGGCATGGTTAAAGCATGTAAAGGAGAAGCCCAAAACGGAAAAATAATGAATGAACTTACGGAGGTGTGGACAAGCATATAAAAGCTGTGGACTTTCATCACTGATCGAGGTCTACCCTCTCCTTGATAGCCTTCACCTTAAGATGGTCGACCTTGTCCATTACCTTGCATTTGGCGGTTGATTTGCTTGGTTTACATGGGAAGTGAACCATCCCTGGCAGTGCACGATTGTGGGTGTGCGCTTCGTCTCTAGGCCAAGTTATTGAACAAACCCCCCGAAACTAGATTCTTTAGGCTCGAGGAGGAGATTGAAGATGGTTTGCGACAACTTCTTTCTTTGCTTGTATGTTGTTAATGGTAGATAAGCTCTTACGCGGTATTACGGTGCGAGGATCGGACAGAGCACATATGCCTTGGCTTTGCCATCAAAGTGAGGGTCGTATTAAAACTAACTCAACCAAATTCAATCGGACTGACTTCACCTTTTGGAGATACCATCAGTATATCAATGTTGCCCGTTTTGCCACGTTCATCCCTTTTCCCTATGTTTTGGACAAAACTCTGGATAAAGCTTGCAGTACCTATCTTTGGTATGCCTACAGCTTTGCAATGCTCACAAATAATGTAAAGCATTAGAAGAAGATGCGGAAGATCTACCTTTCTTAAAATTCATTTTCTTCTTTGGTTTTACGGATGAACTCTGCCCGATTGCTCTTTATTTTACCACATGAGATTTGTTCTTCTTCTATACATCGCCTTAGCGGCTTGTACTTTCGCTTTAGAAAGGTCCTTGGAACTTCGGAACCAGTTCGCTCCGCATAATCGCCTTATGTAACCCGATGTGGCCCTTTCCTAAACGTCGTAGATTACGAAAGCTATCACATGGGTCTACCTCTTGTCTCGAAGTCGGTGGGTGTGGTCCCTGAATGGATTGATCCGCGTCGTTGCCGCCAGCAGTGCCAATGGTCCCACCTTTCTTCAATGCTTATCCTATTGGAGAAAACTCCTATTTGAGGTGCTTTGCTGGCGTGGTCCTATGTAAGGTTTTCGGTTCCTCCACTTGCCATACACGCCTTATACAACATATTGGCATGTTAGTCATCTTGAAGCGGCCTTAAACTTGTCCTTCTTGACTGAAAGCTAAAACCTCGAGAAGGGTAAACTAGGGTCTCAGGTTGGTCAATCCACAAGTCAAATTTGGTCGGCTTCGTTCGAACCATCGAGGCGTTGGTATGTCAACTTTAGCCTACGACCTGAAAAGGCACGTTAGCTAAAGAAGACATAATGATGTCTCTTCGGCAGCGCATTGTCTTCATTATGCGTCATAGATACGTTCTTATCGTGTTCTCCTCCCATTTGGTTTTGAGCTTGTTTCCAAACGCCACTCGCTGGGGTGTCGATCTTTCCTTAATAGGGGAGGCATTGATGTATTTAGGTGGCGCCGAGGGTTGTGAGGAATTCGACATAGCTGTTGCTGCACCAAGCAAGAACAAGCGCTATATTAGAAGAGAGCAGCAAATTGATACGTCCATCTAGCCGGTTAGAGTAGGAGATAGCCCGGTCGGCAATATTTGTAGATCACGTTCGTTGTAGTACCATAGGGTGCTTTCATACCGAGGAGGTGGTAAGGTGATGTGAATTGTCTCACGAGATCTTGCTTGCTATGAGTCGAGATGAGTCTTCACCATCCACCGGAAAGATAAAGAAGCTCACGAACTGAATTTGAGTCCATATGTGGAAAAGGAAGTAAAAGCACACTTAAAACAATGCACTATTTTTGTGATGGAAAGAAAAAACCTACTGATTCTAAATGAGAAGCAAGTAATAAAAATACACCCTCTCAAACCCATGTTGACTAAGACATATAAAAACAACATAACAACAACTAAGCCTTAATCCAGTACTAGATGGGGTCGGTATATGGATTCTTTGTTTTCATGTAAGCTCTAAATATGAAATAAAAATAAAACAAAAAGAGGTGAAATAAACTGGAAATAAAAATAAAATAAAATAAAAAATAAAAATACATAAATAAACCAATAATAACAACAGATAGATTTCTATTGAGGGATTGGGATGTTAGAAGCCAGTATCTCCTACAAACAAAGCTAAACTAATGAAGGAAAACCTTTTAGCCGACTTATCGATAATTCTATACTAGGCTGGCTATATGAATTCTTTGTCTCCATGTCGCTCACAAAAGCAAAATCCGGCTCAATATCTAACATACGTAGGTCCTTAGACACCACCTCTCCACGTAATCTTAGGCCTACCTCTACCCCTCTTCCTACCTTCTACAACTAAACTATCACATTTTCGAATTGGAGCACCTGGGGTTCTCCGGAGTACATGTCCAAACCATCTTAAACGCCCTTCTCGTATTTTATCTTCAATTGGTGCAACATGCACCTTCTGTTGGATGTGTTTATTTCTAATCTTGTCCAATCTTGTATGACCACTCATCCATCTTAACATCCTCATTGCGGCCACATTCATCTTATGCATATGTTGAACTTTAGTTGCCCAACACTCACTCCCGTATAGCATGGCCAGTCTAACTATCGTCCTATAAAATTTTTCCTTTATTTTGTTAGGCATCTTTTTATTACATAACACCCATGTGGCACTTCTCCATTTCAACTATCCAGCTTTGATTCTATGGGTTACATCTTCATCTATCATCCCATCATCCTAGAAAATAGAACCTAAATACCTAAAATGGTTAACCTTAGGCACTACCACCCCCCCTAGTTTCACTTCTCCTTCATCTCTCCTACTTAGACTAAAATTACAGTGCATATATTCTGTCTTACTTCTACTTAACCTAAACCCTTTACTTTCTAAAGTGTTTCTCCATAATTCTAGCTTTTGATTTACTCCATCTCTAATTTCATCCACTAGGACAACATCATCCGCAAACAACATACACCATGGGATGTCATCTCGGATATAACTAGTTAATTCATCCATTACTAGGGTAAACAAGTATGGGCTCAAGGCCGATCCCTGATGTAGACCCATTGTTATAGGAAACTCCTCCGTATCGCCTCCTATTGTTCTTACACTTGTAACCGCTCCCTCATACATATCCTTAATAATATTTATATAATTTACATGAATGTTTTTCCTCTCCAATACCGACCAAAGGACTTGTCTTGTACCCTATCATATGCTTTCTCTATGTCGATAAAAACCATATGGAGATCCTTCTTCTTTTCTCTGTAGATCTCCATCAAGTTTCTTAATAGGAAAATGGCTTACATTGTGGATCTACGGCGTAAAACCAAATTGGTTCTCACGGCGCCGTGATATACCTAAGTCGATGCTCTATTACCCTCTCCCAGAGTTTCATCATATGACTCATTAACTTAATACCACGGTAGTTGGTGCAATTTTGAATATCTCCCTTATTTTTGTAAATAGGAACCAAAATGCTTTTTCTCCAGTCGTCTAGTATTTTTTCCCCCTTTTAGGATAGAGTTGAAGAGTTTGGTTAACGCTCTGC
>JAGGNH010000052.1:79713-323578 GCA_026586065.1 Dioscorea zingiberensis | reverse complement strand
GATGACGCCATGTCCGGCCACAAGAACGTCCCTTGTGGCTTGCATATCCTGAACCCGCTCCTCCGTACCGCCGCCCTCTTACTTCCACTGTTAATAGTACTACTAGTAGTAGTGTTAGTGTTCATGTTACTGTTATTGTTGTTACTGTTGTTGATTGGGAGGATGATGCTGCTGTTGTTGGTGATACTGCTGGATTCTCCACTCCCTCTGCCTCCCTCCTTATCATCCCCTCCATTGCCCTTCTTGTTGTTCTCAGTCACCAGTTCCGTTCTCATCTTCTTCTTCTCCTTCTCTTCCTTAAGTGCCTGCATCTCTTCCTGCATGCATTGCCCAGACAGTGAGTTAATTAATAATATATATTTAATAAGACTTGAGATAAATAACTCATTTGTTATGTACCTTCAGTGCTTGCAAACAAGAGGACATCTCAGCCATTTCTCCTTCCACCTTGGCTTTCCATTCTAGCAAATTCTGATAACTCTCCTGGCGTTTAATTAATGTTAGCAAGGAACAGAAAGAGAGAAAGCTGGGAAAGCAGAGACGGTACCTGCCAACTTGTGCTTCCTTTTCAGCTTCCGACTGAGACTCCCTGGTCTCCACCTCCAGTTGCTTCTGCGAGCTCAGCTGCTGCTCCATATCCCTTTTCCAACATGCACACCATCCAAGAATGATCACCAGCTCCCAAAGTGAAATATTAAGCCTTTTAATTTGACTAATTAGAATGTAAAAATAAAAAAAGGAAACCTTTTGAGGCTGGTGAGCTCGGCTTTGAGGTGGATGAGCTCAAGCTTGCAGTCGGAACCACACTGACAGGGAGCAATGGCGTCGCCGAGCTGCCACCCCGGCGGTGGCACCCAGTAGGATCCACAACCCCGGCTTTCCGGCGTATTTCTACCAAGTCTGCCGGCTCAAGCCAGTACTCCATGGCTCCCTCCGCGTTGTGCCGGCGCCGGAACCTCTCAGCACCCTCAGCGACAGTCTTTCCAGCCATGTGTTTGAGAAGGTGGTCTAGCAGGCCGGTGTCACCGATGTGCTTCCTCGCCTCCTCCCGTAACGCCTGCCGGATTATCGGGTTGCCGATATTGGCTCCCTTCTCCTTCATTATATCCAAAAGCTTCATCTCCGCCGCCTCGTACCTCTCCGACGACCACCTCTCCCTTGACCTCTGGCTCTGCTCATCCTTCTCGTGTCTCGCCACCTTCTTCTTCTCCACAGTCTTCTTCATCTTCATCCTCTTCTTCTTTTTCTCCATCTTAACACCCTCCTCCCGTGACCTCTTCTTCTCCTGTACCACCACCTCGTCCTCCTCACCCTCCATTGCCATGACGGGAAGCTCTCGATGCCGCCCGATGTACTTAACCTTCCTCCTCGCTCCCCACGCCAACGCCCCGGCGTACTTGAGCGCCATGAGACACCCTCCCGGAGCCAGACGGCTCTTAACCTCCTCCATCTCCTCCTCCACTGTCATCTTCACCGCCGGCATCACCACCGGAGGAGGGCACTCCAATGCCTTGGGAGAAACAAGCCAGAAGCTCTCCATATGCTTCTCTTCATCCATCTCCAACTCCGGCACCATTCTCCTGAGTATCCTCACAGCCTGGTTCGTCCCCATCACGAACTTCTCGTCCAGCTCCGGGTTCCTCCCTACGTCCGGGTCTCCGGCGAAGTAGTTCCTGAGCGCCAGCACACTAGGGAACCTCACCGTCACGTCCAACCTAGTGGTCTCGTTCACCTTGACGACTCTAATGGCTTTCAGGTGAATGGGAGACTTTGGTGGAAGCTCAGCGTGGTCGATCTCATAGAAAGCTTCAAGCTCGAACATGCCTGAAATTTCACCTCTTTCCCATAATACCCCCACTGTTCCATTGCCACTCAGGGGCATTCTATGAAATATAAACAAACAAAATAGTACCGTTGCATGCAATTGCATGGCCAGAAACGGAATTCGCCAGTGCTTGTCGGCTTGGGGCCTGCCTTTCCAGACCCATCATTGGACGCGTCTCGTTCCTTTTCGAGTAGTAGTACTTCACCTGAATTTATATAATATATATATATATATGAAATAAATAAATAACTGGATAAATAAATGAGTAAAAAAAAAATGGAAATCTCGAGATGATAACGACCCACGGCACCGCCCCAACCGAATCGAATCCCAAATCCTCGCCGTTCACCACGATCTCCTCGGCGATGAATTCATTCCAGACTTGAAGTTCTAGACTAATATTTCAAATAAAACAAAACCCGATGGGAAATGGGGACCGTTTGATTCTCTATTGACGGCTGTGATACTGATGATCACGAATTTTTTACCAAAAATAAAAAATTTAAAAAAAAAAGGAGAAGGAAAGGACTATTACCGTACTGGACCCGGCCGCGAACGCAGGCCTTGCCTCAACGGCGTCCATCTCTGGCTCTCTATGAAAAGCAGCGGCTTTTGCGTTAACGATCCTTGCAAGAACCCTAGAAAGAAAGAGAAGATCGAAGCGATCAAGGTCTCTCCGAGATCTTTCACTCAAATCGGAAAAACTAGAGATCAGACCTGCAAGAAAAATGAAGTAAACGAAGAGAGACAAGCTTTCAAAAGCTGCGGGAATCCTGCCATAAGAGTGCGGATCATCCAAAACCACCATTTTCAAGCGCGAATTAAAATGTATAAAAGGAGTAGAATTACCTCTAGCTGGATTACTCCTGGGGATCGGACCGACCTCTGGAGACGTGGATCGGAGAGAGGTGTTGGAGTCGGAGTTGGAGTGGGAGTGGGAGTGTGAGAGATCGAGAACATATCTGATTCTAACAAAATGAGCGTGAAAAGCGTAGAGAGACGGAGAGAGAGGAAATATAACGACGTTGGCGTCATCATCATCATCAGCACCTGGGACGTATATAGCGCGCGCGCCTCCACTGCACGGCTGCCAATCATCGTTGCCAAACCAATTACCGATATGCCCTCGTTGCTCTTTTCAGTTATTTATTTTCGAGTCCCTTCCAGCCTTCACTGTTGTGGGATCTATCTAACCAGGTTATTAGGTGGTCGAGTCATGGGGTGAGATTTGATTTGTTTGCATATTTTATAATGTTTTATTTGTTTCTTACCCCTTGTCAAAACTTGTATAATTGAAACATTTACCTGTGGGTCATTTGGTACGAGTAAGTGGTCGTGGATGTGTGCCTAATTTGCACCGATATAAATGTTACTTTTTTGTTATTTTGGTTTCATAGACAAAACACCCACTTATCAAGAAAATTCTATATAAGTGAGGGTACTTTTAATGAGGTGAACTCGACTGAAGGGCTTGAGCCAAAACCAAAATGAGTCCTAAGATTTATTTTTAGGGTTTTTTTAATTATAGTTAATACAAAACAATGTAAGTGGATGTTTGCTTTTTAAGGTGGAAAAGAAATTAAATTTTAGAAAAACGGATGAAGCATGTAAGTCCATAATAAGGTATAGATCTAAGTAGAAATATTTTAAACATTTCACTTAAGTACTCTTTAGAAAACTTAATTGTAGTTTTTTGGTAAAATACCCATAATAGCCTCTTTATTATACCTGGCAATCCTACTCTTTGGGCCATCCATTAGAAATTAAGCCTTTTTACCCTCTACTCTTATCACAATCAGAAAATCCAACCCTAAAGCCAAGATAATGTATATGGACTAAAAGCCACTGAAAGATATATACACATGACTAAAAAGGTCATGGAATGACTGACATTTCTTGGAATCTAGAATATAAGGGACAAAAAACGCCTAATTTATAAATGCATGGATTAAAAGGCCTACTTGGTTAGGTATAATAGATGGACTAAACCGGGAAAGTATTGGGGACCTTTTTTTTCTTTTAGGAATATATATACATTCCAAGTGGGTCGCCTCTAGTACAAGCCATATCCTCGAACTCCTAAACGACAACCAAGCACCTAGACGTTAATAATAGAAACTCACACCCAAGCCTTTATGCCACACCTCTACACATTCCAAGTAGGACGGTGGAACTGTGATGTGACCTACTTAAAAAGTTTACGGAGCAAATCCATGCCTCTTAAGGCAAAAGCTGTACTATGCATGGAAGGAGTGAATATTCCTCACAATGGATAACCTTTATAAAATCATGTTAAAATCTATGGAGTTAATGCACGAAGTGCTATTTATGTGGAGGTGCAGACGACCGTATCATGGTACAATTTGTTCATCCTATCTTGCCATATAAGCATATGTGACAAATATATGGAACCACTTCTGTAACCTCTTACATGTTGGAATAGTGACTGACATTAATCCTATAATAAATATTTGCACTGTGCCCACTCCCATCAAGGTGGACAAAATCCCGCCAGGGACGTGGACCCTCAAGCGACGACGAGCATATAGTGGCACAAAATACGCTACGCTGCTAAGAAAAATATGTTTTCTTGTATTCCTGGTCATTTGTTTTACTGCATCTTATCTTGGCCGGACGCAACTTCACAAATGACAAAATTGGAGGAGGCGCAAACACCCGGGTGAAGAGGGAGCTTCAAGTTTGCTAGCTACACATCAAGTACCTAACCGCAGAGGGTGACGTCGAGAGGCCTTCGAGGACATGAAGGCTACAAATCTATAGGGAACTGAGGCACAACAACGCATTCAACAAGGAGTGTGACATTTTAATTGTTTGTTCGTTTTTACTCTGTGATTCTCGACCGAAGTCGTACAATGGATCCTCGTATTACCTAAAATAAACGAAGTTGTTTATTCATATGTGCTAGAGTAATACTCCAATATAGTCCCTCTATTATACTGAACCTGGACACGCACCCTATAATAATAAATACGGTGCACCATGCCCACTCCCATCGTGGTGGACAAAATCCTGTGGGGATGGGACCCCAAAGTGATAAATACCCCTCACTCAGGAATATATGCTGTATACGTAATACGCGATGCTGCTAGAAAAATACGCTTTTCTTAAAACTTATTCACGGTATTTATTTCCTCGTATCTGTCTTATTTTCTGACGCACCTCACAGCGAGTAAAGCTGAGTGAGGCGCATAAACTGGTGAAGATAGTGAGCTTCAAGTTTACTAGCCACACGCCGACACCTGACCCACATGAGTAAGGACTTGAGGGGCCTTCGAGGACGTAATTTACGTAGATCGAGGGGACTGGAGCAAATAAACAATGTACCCAACAAGGAGTGTGATATTCCCGACGGAATAGTCTTATTTGTAATACGCTCAGAATACCTGAAAATAAATGAAGTGGTTTATCCATATTTAAAAATAATACAATAAAATAATATATATATAAACTTTTATTGAAATAAAATTATGATAAATTGTGAAATAAATAATTTCATAAAACTTTGTAAAATTAAACTTTGTGATTAAGTCCTCTTATTATAAAGTTATCATAAATATTTTTTTTTGATAAAGGCTTAATTATTATATATATATTAAAAACACAAAATGTTTTTTAAATATTGAACAACTATACTAATTATTATACATCATTTGTTGATCGCTAAGATTTGCACTCCAACTAGGAGGATTAAAGGAACATATCCTGGATCAATGCAGAGAGGTCGCCAGTGTCGGTTGTGCTAGAAACTTCAGCTTGATTTTAAGAGAAAGATTAGTCATGCGTTGGACGATTTCTCAAATGAGACTCTTTTTGTACTCACATGATCAATCTCTTTCCTCCAAAGAATCCGGACCTCCATGAATCGCGCCTCACCGGAAAGAATGGATTTGTAGAGAAAGGAAGATTGGACTCTTGTGCCTTGGGAATAGCCTCCGACGACAAGTTAGAGACTCCAAATTATGTAGGAGAGCAATGTAAGAGAGCGTAGAGAGAGAGAGAGTGGAGTGAGCCATCTAGCCAGTGAAAGTAATGTATAAGTTAGCGTTCAATATTAGTACTTAGTCCCTAAGTAAGCATACTTTTTGTTTTGAGTTGTAGGCAACCAAGGTCCTCCTTATATATAGTCATGAGGATGTTGACCCGCTTAAGAGACAATGGCTGGCTTTCCCGAAAATGTAGAGAGACGATAGAGGCGCCAGTCGAAAGACAATTGGATGTCAATCTGAAGGCATTTAGTTGCCAACTTTGAGGAACCTTCTAGCCGGACGCGAAGAAGTTCTGATATTACTCCATTGTCAAGGATACCCAAAGCGCATTAGGGACACTAATAGTTGGATCCTTCCTCAGGGTTGATTTTACGCGATCAATTGTGGCACATATCCTTTTGATATTTTTCGGTTTTTTCCCCTATAAATAACACATTAAGCGTACATCCATCTTATATAATTGAGGTTTTTTATTGAACTAGAATCCATATGATCTATTTGAGTTCGGATTCAAAATGATATAGGATTATATGGTAGTCTCCCTGAAATCTCAATTCTATCTTTTTATAATTAAAAAATAATAGTTAAGCGGACTAGTTTGTGGTTGCCATGTGGTGTAAATGCTTAAAAGGTATAGGCCACCAGGTGGTAACTAATGGAAAAGATTAAAGGCTTTACAGGGTGCAATTTTAATTGCAAAATATATATGGATTCAATTCAAAAATTGAAAGCTTAGGGCAACCATTTAAAAAAATGGGATAAATAATAAAGTTTAAAGAGAAGTAATTTTCCTATTTTTATATTATTGTAGGTATTTTTTTAAACAACATTTGTCAAGGCTGTCAAGCTAATGTTTATATTTAAAACCCGAATTAAAATTTTATAATGAAAAAATATTGTTTTTTAAATCAAATTGTACCAAAAGCCTCCGTTGCCAAGAAGGTGCACGATGCAAAGGTCTTTTTATAAGTCAGTTTCCTTAGCTAAAGTGATCTCAACCGCCGTCAAGTGTTCATCGAAATGCTAACGAGAATGGCGACAAGGTCTTCCTTCATCTCTCCCTCTGCCTCATTTCGTCGAACACCTAGACTTCCTAAATCCCCAGTGTTGTCGTCCCTCTCCCTTCCGATGCTCTCCAACCCCTTTCTCAGATCATTCTCCCTCCGTTCCAAGCCCCTAAACCCTCGCTCTGTCACTTGCCGGCGATCCCCTATTCGGTCGCTCTTCACCGGCATCGTCGAGGAGATGGGCGAGGTCCTCCGCCTCGGCCCCACTGACACCGGCGGTATCGAGCTCCAAATCTCGGCGAAGACCGTGCTTTCCGGCGTCAACCTTGGCGATAGCATCGCAGTCAATGGTACCTGCCTCACCGTCTCCTCCTTCGATGCTGAAGAATCCCACTTCACTGTTGGACTGGCACCCGAGACGCTCCGCAAGACTTCTCTTTCCGGCATCCGCCAGGGCGACCCAGTCAACCTCGAGCGCGCCCTTCAGCCCGTGTCCCGCATGGGCGGCCACTTCGTTCAGGGCCACGTCGATGGTACTGGCGAGATTGTCTCTATGGTTCCCGAGGGGGACTCGCTCTGGGTGAAGGTGCAGGCGGCACCGGAGATCTTGAGGTATGTCGTGCCCAAAGGGGTTTATTACGGTGGATGGGACGAGCTTGACGGTTGTGAGGGTATATGAGGGAGGGAATGCTGCTTTGATTTCATGCTGGTGGCTTACACGCAACAGAAGGTGGTGGTACCGTTGAAGAAGGTGGGGGAGAAGGTGAACCTGGAGGTGGATATACTTGGTAAGTATGTGGAGAAGCTGCTGAAGTGCGGCATTGGTGCTGGTGAGGATGTTGGTTCTTCTTGATTGGAGAGGGCTGTTGAAAAGGTATTGAGTTTAAAATCCTTTTCATCTTGTATTTGTTGCTGTTCGGTAGTGTATGATGTTCTGCAGTTTATGCGAATTACCTTGAAAAATAAAAGCATTGTATGCTACTGTGTTTGGGAATATCTACAAACTTTGCATCCATTTTGGGATAAAATTTCACATTTTGCAATCTTGTGATGGGTGTGAAATTGTTTATCTTAACTTTACTTGCATCAGAGAATTTGGAGTGTGAATGCTGAATTTGGCTGGCCATTAATATACCAAGGCCACCTTAACACAAGTTATATTCTGCCAGTCCTTTCCCGGAACACTGAAATCCAGTGGCTTTCTTTGATTAGTTGGTAATTTTCTTTCTATCCTGTCACATGAACTACAATTACTTATTTTGAGTTTATAAGGCATTTGCAGAAATTCACAAATCTCATCATGATGTTATGGATAAGACCTTGCTAATTAACATTTTAGTTCCCTTGTTAGTATTTATGTTGGGTTATGTGCTTTTACACCCTTGTATACAAACATAATTTTCTTTGCTTCCTTTCCATGAATGAGATTGTTCTCATGTATCATGTAAAGTTCATTTCTCTCAAGCATTTGTAAAGGGAATGTTTACAGGCATCTCATTTTCTACTCAACATCATTGTAATTTGTGACTATGAGAATCCCTGAGGACTAATTACTAGATTTGGCAGCAAGGAAGTAGGTGGGAAGTTAATATGATAAAACATGCACATTCTTGGAAATTGGTCTTGTCTAATTTCAGATATAGTGGAGGTTGTAAATAATGCACAAAGGGGTTTTGTTAAAAGTGGGCATGTCTTTGCCCAGGGAACTATCATTTTATGATTTGGAAAGTTTGCTTATAACTGAGTGATAAATCTTGTGTAGTCTGGCAACTTTCTTTCAAGATTGTGGTGTTTATTTACCAGGTATTCTATGATTTAGTATTTTAAAATTAAATTCTCTGTTCTGAAGGGGTTCTCAGAAAATTGTCAGATTTTTTGTTCCAATTGTTGGTCATAAGTATTGGACTCATCACTCTTGGGCCATGTTATTGAGTTAACTTCTAAGACTAGAAAAATTTATTTCATTTCCCTGTTGCTGTTGTCTTCTATATTCTCATTCAATTGTAAAGCTGTTAGATTCCATTTGATGGTTTTTTGTGCTAAAGTGATACCATGGTATGTGGAACCTATGACATTAGTATGTTTAACTCCTTGATGTACTGGGAGTCTGGAATTGTGTTTGTGTTGAGTTTCTACTGAAGAGCTATGGTTTTACTAGCTTAGAGCATGTGCCCTTTGTATGAAGTTGGCTAAAATAGAATAATTTGTTTTGGTTGAAGGAATATATTAGTCATTTTATCTGCTGTTGCCCATTGTCTTTTCGTCGGCATTGTGTTTCTTTAATGGTGAGAAAGGAAGATGCGCATAGTAATTATTCATAGTTATTGCCTAATGAAGCGGTTCATGCTTGTGTTTTGAATATTGTCCAACCATTACAATGTTTCTGTTTTAGACCTCCTGCCTTGATGCTCTCAATAAAAGCAAGGGACTGGCAGTGCTTCCATTGTTTGTCCAACAACTCCAATGATGAGTTTAGAACTTGCTATCTTGAAACAGCCAGCACACTTTTCCCTGCATGTAATATTCTTTTGTGGTAATTTTAATAGTTTGAAGAAAACTTTTACTTTGATGTGTTGTGTATTTCTGCTATAATTAAACAAGTGACTGTGGCATGGAATGTAGTTTCACGAAGACAAATTTTTGTTTTAGAAAATTCTGAACTCTGAACTACCTATTCCTTTCACCACAAACTATAAATTTGTAACCTCTTTTCATCCCAAAGAATAATATCATACTACTTAACCTTTATTGTCTGTATATGTTCCCTGAGAGGACCGCTTTCCCATCTTTTCCCTGCACCAAACCCCAGTATAGTTCTTTGTGGCCTTCATCCAAGAGATGGGTCCTGTTGAACAAATTGGTGCCGTGGGAGTCATTGCTTCAAGTTAGTGTATGGAATTGATGTTTAATTTCTTCTAATATAACCTTCTTTTATTGGATTTTTGGAATGTGAACTTTCTAATTTTGTGCATATGTTATCTGTAGATGAAGATCTTGGTTTATCAATTATCAGTCTTTGTTGTCAATGAGCTTTCCTAATAAACTATTGAAATAGTGGCAGCCCTTTTGGTGCTATGTTGTCCTTTTATACTGACAACAATTTAAATTCTTTAGTTATAATTGTGTACTCTATCTTTTATCAGTTTTTTTGGTATCTGCTGGTTTTGCAAAATAGTTTAGACATTAAATTTAAATTCCTGAAGGGGAGTCTTGGCACATCGGTAAAATTGTCGTTATGTGATCTGGAGGCCACGGGTTCGAATTCTCAAAAATAGCCTTTTGTAATAATGTAGGGTAAGACTTCGTACAATAGACCTAAGTGGTCCGATCTTTCTCTGGATCCCATTCATACCGGGAGCTTTGTAGCACTGGACTGCTTTTTTTAGCTCCCGGATTGTGCGAGTCCGGGGAAGGATCTGACTGCGCTTTTTTATTGAATTTAAATTCCTGAATTTTCAATGAGTCCTTTTGCTCTATGTTTTGAATTTTCAATCTATATGCTGTTCAATCTTAGATTCACAAAGAATAATCCAAGCTTATGAGAATAACAGCTGAATACTTAACTTTCATTCACCTTGCGTTTTTTTGGTTTGCTAGTTGAAAATTTGGCTGATATACTGTAATCTCATCTGCTTGCTTAGTCATGTTTTTGATAATAAAAATCAGGTGATGCACCAGAAAGTCAATTGGATCAAGCATGTTGTTGAATCAAATCATGTTACATTTTCAACACAAAACTTGTTCACTGGACAAGGTTCTTTTTTTTATTCTTATCATTGTCTCACTAATTTCAGATTCTAATTATTCTCCTGATAATTATATACATGTGTACTCCTGCACAGGCTTCAGACTTCTCTTATCTGGTCCACCAGCACTTGATATCTCTTTGACACACTTGAAAGTCACTAAAATTTTGTTTACTTTTCTATGCATCAGACATCATCATCTGCTTTCCTTATTATATTTGTCTTGTGAGTAAGGTGGGGAAGACGTGCTTGTTTTGTTGCCCCATTCAGGATTGGATAACCACGAAAGCATCCTTTCACCTACTCCCACTTGTCCATCATCTCCACATTATAAGTCAAGCCACAAAAAATTTTAAAAAAATATATCCTTTCTTTCTCTGTGTCCTTTGTTCTTTTCCTGGTGAAGAAGAAGAAGAGGAAGAAGGGATGTGTTGTGACTGTGAGTGCAGGCCACTGGGTTGGCTTCTTGGCCTTCCCTTTGCCTTCCTGGCCCTCCTTGTTTCTATCATAGGAGTGGTCATCTGGATTGTTGGGTAATTAATTTCACAGTTTGTTTTGTTCTTTGCTGTTGAATTCTTGGTTTCAGTTGTTGATGATCTTTTCTTACTGATGATCAGGTTACTGTTGTCTTGTATATGTCCATGCTGCCTCTGCGTGACTGTGCTGGTGGAGTTGGCCATTGAGCTCATAAAGGCCCCTCTCCATGTCATGCAGTGGTTCACTTCCCAAATCCCATGCTGAGATTTCACTGCCTTTTTATTATATCAGAGGGATAGATTGTTGTTAGTTTTCAATAGACACTGTTGATCTGTGAGTTCAATCAATCAGGTCTCTTGTTTTTATTTTTTGTAAATGAACTCCTCCTTCCAATTTTTTTCCTCTGTTTCAAATTATAATTCTGTGAGAATTGCTGGGAATCACAAGCCAAGCAAGGTGTTAGATTGATTAACTAGTTATATATAGATGAATTATTTCTTTCAATGGAATGGATTGCATTATTTTTATGAGCGGCTTTGATTGCATTGAGATTATGACCTTCTTAATCTCAAGTATCAACGGTCACGATGACCTGAACTGCGAGCCAGTTCGTCGTTCCGGGAAACACTCGTTCTCCATGACTATTTCTAGTTATGCTTCTCATTTTGCGAATCAACTTCGATCATCTCCAGAAGATGAGATTCTCTATGCTTAGATCCGTGGGTTCGCCCTCCGCGGTTGCCGGTGCTTCCCGCTCCTTCGCTTTCTCTTCCGCCGCCCCTGAGCGTAAGGTGGCCATCCTCGGCGCCGCTGGCGGCATCGGCCAACCACTGGCTCTTCTCATGAAGCTTAATCCTCTGGTATCGCGCCTCTCTCTCTACGATATCGCTGGCACCTCTGGCGTTGCTGCCGATGTTAGCCACATCAACCCCCCCGCTCAGGTCCTCCGCTAATGCGCTCTTTCCGCTTGATATTCGTCGAGGGTTTCTCAATCTGAGTCGATGTCTTCCAGGTTGCCGGATTCGTTGGCGAGGATCAGCTCGGTGAGGCCCTCAAAGACGCTGATGTCGTCATCATCCCCGCTGGGGTTCCTCGCAAGCCCGGCATGACTCGTGATGATTTGTTCAATATCAATGCTGGGATTGTTAACTCTCTTTGTACCGCCATAGCCAAGCATTGTCCCCACGTACGATTTTTTGCTTTCTTTAATCAAAGGAGGAGATTTTGATGGTATAAAAATTGATTATTTTTTTTTCTTCTTCTTTGTGGTGAAATTTAGGCGCTTGTGAATATGATCAGTAACCCCGTGAATTCAACTGTGTCAATAGCAGCGAAGGTGTTCAAGAAGGCGGGGACTTATGATGAGAAGAAGCTCTTTGGGGTTACCACTCTGGATCTTGTGCGAGCTAAAACCTTCTATGCTGGGAAGACGGGGCTCCCAGTCTCTGGTAACAAATCTATGCTTTTTATCTTGGAAAGCAAATGGCTTTAGATATTCTTGTATTGAGTCTTATATGAGCTCAAGATTGTTGATCATGATGCAGATGTTAATGTCCCTGTTGTGGGTGGTCATGCTGGTATAACCATTTTGCCTCTGTTCTCTCAGGTGATTCTTTTGGATCAGATGTACAGAGTTTGGAAATTAGTTTCAAGATGAGATCTTTGTTAGATCACTGTTTTTTTGATACTCTTATCATCAAGTTCCTTGTGGTATTCAACTAGGAAGGCCATTTTTCTCTGAAAAAAGATAAAGTTCATTCTAATAATTAGTTAAGGGGTTCTGATGTTTGTTTTACTTTATTTTGGGGATTGCAGGCCACTCCATCAACCAATGCATTGTCCGCTAAGGTTATGAAGCTCTAACAAAGAGAACTCAAGATGGAGGCACTGAGGTTGTTGAGGCAAAGGCTGGAAAAGGCTCTGCAACTTTGTCTATAGCGTAAGACTGAAGAATCCTTCTTGATCATAGTGCTTAGTTTTTACTCCTTCACAAGAGCATTAATTAGGTTGTACCTTTTATTTTTGTAAAAGCCATAGCAAATTTTGCAACATGCAGCTTATGTCTGAATGCACTTTCATGTGTTCATTAACAATTTTCATTGTCTTTATTATTAAAATAGTTTTTTTTTACCTTGTTTTGAATTATTGTGCTGTTTCTACTTGTTTTGTTTTATTAATTAATACTGAAAATGATCTTATTTTAGTTATTTATTCTTCATTGCCATGGAAGTTATTTTCTTGAAAGGTTTTAGACTCAAATAATTTTTGAATGATTTTTATTGGCCAGTTCTTGTATTTGTGTTGAGGTAAATTATCCTTAGTATGGGTATCAATACTTTAAAAAGGAAAAAAAAAATTGTAACTGTGAGTGAAGAGGGCCAACATGGACACTTTTATAGAGAATTTGTGAATTGTAAATTGAAACGCACTAAATATACATAAAAGTTGATGAACCTTGTGAATGAGAAGATTCATTTGGGATTCAGTTACCCATATAATCTATGCCTGAAATCTGTGGAGTGTTTCTGTTTTTGAACTGGATTGATGAAGTTCTTCACGTTACAAGTATGATACTGTGAACCTTTCCTAACTTCATTTGTTTACAATAGTCTTGCAGATATATTCAAGTGCAAGTCATTTTGCATATACCTTTCATACTTGGCTAGTTATCTTCTTTTTGTTACTAATCATCTCAAGCCTTTATTGTTGTTGAATTTTATTCAATTTTTCTTAGACATGTTAGCCTAGATCTGTTTCTTTGGGCTGAGAATATTATTTGTTGCAGCTATGCTGGAGCTGTATTTGCAGATGCATGCCTCAAAGGTCTTAATGGGGCACCTGATATTGTTGAGTGCACTCTTGTACAATCTAGCATCACTGAGTTGCCATTCTTTGCATCCAAGGTGATATATCTGGAATTTACATCTTCTTGGCAATTTTAACTTTTTTTTTTAATAGTTTTTTCCCGTCAAATCAAGGGGCTTGAACTTATTTTCCTGTTATTTTATTATTTATAGGAGCTCATTTTGTTTTCCTCCCATGTAGTCTGGAATCATTTAATCAGACTGAGAAGCTTGCTGATTATGCTGAATTTATTTACAGGTAAAGCTGGGGAGGAATGGTGTTGAGGAAGTACTTGAACTGGGTTCTCTATCTGAATACGAGAAGCAAGGTTTGGAAAATCTCAAGCCTGAGCTGAAAGCCTCCATAGAGAAGGGGATCAAATATGTGAAAGAGAATTAATTTGTTCACTTTAAGGGAACCTGAGAGGCTCTATGCAATTTTGCATCTGTGTTCAGATCCATAGATTATGTTAGTTTTCTACCAAAACTTCAGAAGTTTGCAAGGCTTTTGTCATGAGTTAACCAGGCTTCAGATTTCATCAAATAGATTGTGGGGCTCTCTACCTTGTAACAAAGGCCCAAACACTTTACTTTTCCTTAGGAATTTTTAACTTTTGGTTCAACAGAGGTTTTATTTTCTATCTTGATATATGAATGCAAAACAGTACCTGATCAGTTGTCGGTCATACAGATGGAGTCTGTCAGTCAATCAGTTTGGTTTTAGACAATAGTCTGCCAATGATGATTGTGGTCTTGAAGGTGAAAGGTTAGATCTGGTAAATGGGTGGATATTGGTATCCTAGTTTTCCACAATGGTGTGGTTCAATTCATCCTCTTTTCTCATGTCTCAACTCTCCATTGTCCTCTCCCTGTTCATCATTCTACTAAACAGCCGGAGGCTGGCTGCTACATCTCCAGAACTGGTGACCTCATGATCTTTATCTCATCTCATCACTTCCCTCACCTCCCCCGGGGTGATACATACTTACACCGTGCCACTGGCCCGTTAGGTATGTATATACACACTATCTAATATATTTGGTTTTGTATGTGTAGAACTCATGTAATATATAAAATTTACAGATCATAATGCAGCTCAAGCAGCTGGATTGCCTCTACTGCCACCATATGAATGAGGTCCCGACAAACACTGGGATTTCAAGAAAGGCGTAAACTTTGCAGTGGCCAGAGCTACTGCATTGAAGACTAACTTCTTTTCGGAGAGGATTTCAGTCACCTGGACCAACACTTCACTGGGTCTCCAACTTGACTGGTGTGAGTAAGTGCTTCCATCCCCCTGCTCTTCTATCTCTGGTTAGATTTGAAATTTAGAAATTTTGTAGCACTTTCTATTTCATAAGTTGTACTTGTTTTATGGAGGGGTATATTTTCAGTATTTGAGTTTACTGTCTAGTATGTATTATATATAACCTACTTATTTATTGTGCATGATGTAGATGTTTGGAAGATAAACCATATTAAAAAAACCTGTGGTTCTGGTATTCAAACTGATGTTGAAATATAAATTTCAATTGAGTGTCAGGGAAGAGATGAATTATTAGTTTATCTAGATCCTAATAAGTCCAGTTTAGAAAATTCTATTGGATCTTTATATATATATATTTATTGTCATTTTGTTCAAATATCTCTATCATCTTTTGTTATCTTTGCTTATGATTATTTTATTTATTTATTATTCTAACTATTTGAGTTTTTTTTTTCATTCAGTATATTATTAAGTTTGTAAAAATAAATGATTGATTTTTTTTAATTTAAAATATTTATTGAGTTTGGGATGGGTTTAAACAAATCTCAGAATGATTTGAAATAGATAGATTAATAGGTTTGGGAAAGGTTTGATATGAGATGACTTTGGGAATTTAGGTAGACATTATTTAAGCAAGTTATTTGGGAATCAGGCTTTTCACATATGCGAAGGTATTACGTCCCTAATCTCAAGGTTTAATATTTTATTTTTATAGTTAAACTAACATTAGTTTAACTCAATATGCTTACAAATTTTGTTAAACATTGTCACCTTGTTTTTCCGGCATAAATCAATTGCCTCTGTTGGGATTTTATTGCTGCCATATAACATCTCCTTGGATTTCTAACTGGAATAGTTCAAACAGTTACTTTCTTGAACCAAAGGACCGTTGGTCTAGCTGTATCTTGGGTCCACCATGCATTGGGTAATTCGTTTGATTGAGCATGCTCTCAGGTTCGAGTGCCCGCCCCCGTAAATAGGGGGAGTAGTTTGGGTAATTCACTCGTTGAGCACAAAGCTCCCAGGTTCGAATCCCCATATCTGTATGCGCACGGTGAGGGATCAAGAGTGCTCGTCACCTAAGCCCACACCCCTTGACATGCCCTCTAGCAAGGTCTTTATGGCCTATGTCAAAAAAAAAAAAAGGTTACTTTCTTGATTAGTTTAGGTAAATTCTAAATTTCTTGTTCTCCTATTATTTATTTATTTATGCTTGAGATCTAGTAATAAATTTTCCATTTTCATAATTAATAATATCATCGCCCGACAACCACATTTATGAATAGATTGATTTAATACATGTTAATGTTAGTATGAGTAGATTGATTTAATAAACATATTATTATTTAAGGATAGAGATATATTCACACCTTATTTTTTCAAAAACTGAAAAAACCTCATTAGCCGTCTCTTTGCATCAGAAGGTCGCCATTTTTCTCAAGAAGGTTGTATTTTGAAGCTTGCAAGCACCCATAAAGTGTGACTTCCACTGTAATCTTAATGATCTTAGGATTTCTCCAATTGCATGCTAGTTAATCAAAGGATTTACGAGTTTCATTCCCAATTTAAATCCATATTACATATCTCCTCGTTATTGGAGTTTTTGTTATATGAAATTGAGAAAAGAACACCATGTTTGATTTCAATTGAAAAGCTGATTGTTATAGTGGGTGGATTCTGTATTGTTAATGTATTTAGTGGTTGAATGTCCATCTTTGGTCCATTGAGGCTTTTGTCTTTCTAACTAAATCTTTAGCCTGCATTGTTTGGTTTGGTTGGGATGTTAAAAAGAATATTATTCGGGAATGAGATTATTTTAATTTTTGCATTGATTCAGTTATAGTTAACTCAGAATGTTCTAAGAAAAATTAATTGAGTGATCGGTTTAAGAAATGAAGATTGAAAAATTTAATGTAACAAAGTACAATCTACTACTTAATGTAATTATCCCTGTTCAAATTTTAATTTTATTTGTTGGTTTATTAACATTGATGTTAACAACAATGCTTAAGTTGGTACTTGGTAGGTGTAATTTAATTTAATTTAATTTAATTTTTTTAATTTTTTTTCAAGAAGGTACATTATAGTTCAATATATTATAAGCAGATGGGGGCAGAGTAGACAAATAGTGGGTCTAGTCAGAGAAGTCCTGATTCTCGCTCGTACTGTAGGCTGTTAGGGGCACCTCCTGGTTGAAAGTGAGGCTTTGCTTCACAGGTGACATTGCTTCCATCAGCTTGGGTTATATTGACATATGTTTTGCATCAAACCAAGAGGGAAGAAAATGTATGTCAATAATCAGTTTTGTATAAACATGTATATTATCAAAAATAATATCTTTTATTTCGTTCTTTCCATAGAGTCCATAGGATCACAAAGGTCAGCAGATCTCAACCCATTCTTTGTGGCTTGTCCACTTGGTTGGAATGGGGACACCCCACAAGTCATTAACCACCTAGGGCTTAGTGCTCGTCCCAAAGGTTTGACAGAAGTGATCACGAATTCTACTTGCCGTAGGGCATAGTATTAATAGGTGTTCATTGTGAAAGTTGATTGTTTGGGTATTAACCACAATGTTTGAATATGAATTGTTGAAGTATCTGATATTGTTGTTCAGATTCTAAACATTACTTCGTTGACCCATAGCATCTTGCACAAGTGCTTTAGATATTTTTGTATTGAATCTTCTATGAGCTCAAGAATGTTGGTCATTGAAGCGGACATTAATATCCCTGTGTTGGTGGTCATGCTTGTATAAACATTTTGCCTCTGTTCTCTCAGGTGATTTCTGAGTGTGGAAATTAGTTTCATTGATGGATAACTGTTCCATCGATACTCTTTTCCTTGTGCGTTCAACAAAGAAGAACATTTTTCTCTGAGAAATAATCAAGTTCATTCTATTATGTAGTTAGAAGTGGAGCCTTAGTGCAATGGTAAAGTTGTCGCCATGTGATCTGGAGGTCACGGGTTCGAGTCGTGGAAATAACTTTTTGCAAAAAAAGTAGTTCGAGTCCTTGGACCTCACGCATAGCGGGAGTTTTGTAGCACTGGACTACTTTTTTATTTTAATTAAGAGAACTCAAGATGGAGGCACTGAGGAAGTGCAGGCAAATGTTACTTATTTAGTTATTCATTCTTCAATTTATGTGGAAGTTGTTTATCTTCTTGAAAGGTTCTAGACCCAAATAATTTTTGAATGATTTTTATTTGTCAGTTCTTACATTTGTTTTGAGGTAAATTATTCTCGGTATGGATTGATGAAACTTCACTTGTGTTATTACAAGTATGAAGCTTGAGGTGACTTAATCTCATCAATTTATTTGTTTACACTAGTCTGGCAGACATATTTGAGTGCAAGTAATTTTTCATTTACCTTTCATATATACCTGGCTAATTATCTTAAGACTTTATGGTGGTTGAGTTTAATTAAAATTTTCTTAATCATGTTAACTCAGATCTATTTCATTTGGCTGAGAATATGTCTTTGCATGTGCGCTTGAAAGGTCAAAGGTGGTGTTTGGTGGGGATATCCCTCTTAGGATTAGGATTAGGGTTAATTTTGAAATGTTTTGAATTTTTTTTAGGGAAATTTTATTACATCTCAAATCTCAATTAAAATTTTTGGCAGGAAATATTTTTTATTGGGAACCGTGCTATTCCAATTCCACTTGGGATTATCCCCCTACCAAACAACTGAGGCGAGATAGGTTTTGAAAATCCATTGGTCGCTTGTTGTGGAGGTTTGTACAACTCGATGTAGATGTGGAGAATTAGGTTCCATATTGTTCAAAGATCCATCCAGATATATTTCTTTTTTGGGATGTAATTCACTAGGTTGAATCTCGTGGTGTGTTTTGCTGGGGGCTGGCCTGGCATGGATGTGCCGACCCAAGGCCGTGCCTAGTGGTGACAACCCGCTGTTTCACTGATTGTTTTTTAAAATTATTAAAATAACAAAGTTTAGAAAATAATGGGAAAAAATAATATTTTCATTAATTTCAATTGTCATATATTTGTACAAAATGGTTAAAATTAATAATTATATATAATTAGTGAAAAATTTCATTATAAAATTTTGGAAAGAATATAAGTTGCATTAATTACATCTTAGGTAGAAAATTGGTTTGTTGTTGTAAATGATTTTTGCTAGGATCCATTGGATGAGTTGTATCTTTTTGTCCGTCTTTGAATGTCATAGCGTTTTTTCTCTTTTCAAGCCATATGATCCTTTATAGTTGTTGGAAAAATGTAAAATTATAATTTTCAATAAATGATAATTATACTTTCAAAATTAGTTGTTTTATAAATTTTGTAAAAACATAAAATATATAAAAATATTATTAAAATCTAAAAAACAAATGAGCTCATGGTATATTGCAGTACATCATAATAGATTATAACACTAGTGTCAGCAAATGGGAATTGGATGATATGGTCATTTCGGGTGATGTGGATATGCCAAATGAGATCAGTGACATGTTATGGGGACACTGAGTGGGTTTTCTCGGCAACTACGTCAGCAAGTTGGAATCTCTTGGGTGACCTACCGGTAAAATTAAATTAAAGGTAAGTGACTATTTTGATTCAAATTGAAGTTCAGTGATCAAATTAATAATAGTTCATAGTTTCGTGACACTATCATTAGACTCCCCTCCTAGGTGTTTCCTCTGGATTCATCATTGTTGGAGCTTGTGGGGGCTTCCTTGGTAAAGGCCAAGTTTTTTTTTTACCATGTTCTCTTCCATTTCCAGCTTAGCTCGCTTTGACAAATTAACTTTATCAAGCTAAGACAGGGTGAGGAGATCAATGTTTCAAATGAGTTTTATATAAACACATTGTTTATCAAGCTAAAACTCATTTGAAACGTTGTGACCAGGTCCTAGCCCAATCTCATAGTCGAATTTATCCGCCTGAGTTCCCAAAGATCTTGGTATGATTATGACATGTTCCCCCAATGTGGAAGAGTGTAGAAATGATCTGAAATTACTTGTGCAAGGGGCATAGGAATAAGAGATGTGAAAGTGACTCTGCACTAGTGTAGCACATATAGCATGTAATTTGGGTTCCATTCCAGCTTTGTTTTACCTAGTTATCAAGCATAATTATTTTATTCTTTTTGACTAGCCACATAAATATTTTAACTTCAGCGACTATGATCACTTCCAAAAGGTCATTGGGATGGTACATCTAATGTCACCTCAATTAGGAAGTGGTAAAGAGCGAGTTCAACGTGAAGTTTAGGGATGTCTTTAGTTTCCAATCACAACGATCACTTCTCACTTGGCTTGTGGCCATAATCGCTTGTCTCATAAGGTAGTCATCGTCACTCTGGCTTTTCTTAGGGGGTGATGCAACTCTTTTATGCCATTTGCCAAAATTGCTTGCACATAGTTTAAGGATGGTTTTGAAATATATAGATTTAAAAAAGTTGGGACTTCGGAATTTAAGCTATGTTTGATTGGCCATATTTTCCATGGAAAATTTTTCCACCACTAGTTTTCCAGTCAAATGGGATGTTTTATTGCCAAAGTTTTCCAAAGAAAACTGGTCATGTGACCTGTTTTCCTTCAAATCGGTGGAAAAGTTTTCCTCTCCCAACCCTAGAAAAACTTTTCCATGGAAAACATAGGGGGTTTTTGAAAAAAAACAAAAAAAATAAAAAGCTCACGGTTTTCTCTCTCTCACGCGACACCCACCCAACGAACGAACCCTAAAAACGGCGAGGACTCGGTGACGACGACCGACCGGCGAGACTCCGACGAGCACCTCACCTGGGCGAGGTGTGAGGCGGTCCAGCCTTCCCACCCCCCGAGCGCGACCCTCGGCCCCTAAGGCGCTCACGCCGCGCTCACGCCCGGCGCCCGAGTGCGAGGCCAGCAGCCTTACGTTGCGCTTCGAGCTGCTGTAGTGCGGCGAAAGAACCCACTTGTCCAAGGTACAGCGGATCTCAACCTTGCTCACTGTGCGTCTAGGAGCAGTCTTTGAGGCGTCAGCGAGCCTCAACCAAACTCCGACGAGCAGTTGCAAACCTTAGGTGAGTCAAGGGTGGTTAATTGAAGATGTAATTTGATTAAGAATGCATGAATGAGTTTAGGGAAGGGCCGGCTAATGGTGTTCTTTCTCTGTGTGAGGACCCGTTGAACGATGTTAATGTGTTGAAATTCTTGTGAATGTCTATATAGGATTCATGCTAGAAATTGTAAAGATGGATATTTGGTCGAATGCTTGTAAATCTCCAGAAATTGTGATTGTTCTATTGTAGCAATTCTTTTGAATCGAGAGCTCACGTCAAGTGTTTGAGTTAATGCCAAAGAGGGTTTTGCACTTTTATTTAGTAATAACACCCAAGCAAATTCTCCATATTACAGTTGGGCTGTTGTATGGTTTGTAAAGGAAAAAGATGATAGGTTGTTGATTGGGTATTTAGTGAACATAGCTTCGAAAATGCTCTTAAATTGTTTGTGAAAATGCGGAAGAGAAACTGGGTGTTGAAATGCAAGTTTGGTTCTGTTAGAATTGTATTTAATCATAGTAAGTTAATACAACCTAGTTTGCTAGTCTTAGATATAAACATGAATACCAACTGGGTGATTTGTGTTTTTGTAAATAATGATAATACATGATGCAACTTCCTTTTGGTTCTCTTAACCTCATATTCAACATTCAATTTGATTCTTGATATTATAATCAGCTGGACAAAGTTAACAAATGAGGTTTAGAATTCGTCTTATTCCCTCACTGATACTATGCAATTATAAAGCTTTTCAAGTCTTTCTCTGCAAAAGAAACCCAAATAAAGTTGGATTTCTCATGTATGTTTTCTTTATTTGCAGTGCAATGTATGACCAACTTTTGAGGAGCCTGTCTCCACCAGTATGAAGATTGGATGTCAACCAGATCACATGATTCCTAAAGATCACTCTTTGTATAACAATTACAAGATTAAATGCATATGTTTTCTTTACTCGCACTTAGTTTATTCCCAACTTGAAACGCTATTGTAATCAAATGCAAAATATTCAACGTATACTATGATAGTCTTTTTTAATCTAGAACTTTAAACTCATTTTCTCCTTGGTGAATATTGTGAATCAGAATTGCTATTTATGTTTGATCAAAACTGATTTTTCATCATATGAGTTGTATTCTAATGAACAGAGTTTATGAGATATGGAATTGTATTTTTATTATATTTTGACTGTGGTACAGAGATGACTTATAGTTATTATGTTTGGTTTCTGTCCATTCCACCCTAATTTCATGTGTGATTGTCCTTTTAAAGTTGAATTTTATATCTGATGTGGTAAATGTTGATTAGCCTGTGTCAAATCCAAATAGGTTTATATAGTATTTTTCATATCAAAATATACATAAATAATAATATTTATTTGGATAAAACCCAATTTTGGTCCTTATATTTTGACCCAATGTTCATTTACGACCTTGTACTTAAAAATTTTCAATATGGTCCCTGTATTTTGGAGTTTTTGTTTGAATACGTACCTAGTGTCGACATGGCTACATATGTGGCTCGAATTTCCGATGTGGCGGTTTACATGACAAGGTTTTGATGATGTGGCATGCTGACATGGCATGACAAAATGGATTTCGAATAAACTAATTTTTTAAATGATGATGTGACATGCTGACGTGGCATGCCTCCTGAAATAAAAATTTGACCGTAAGTATTAGGTTCGGTATGTACATGTCTAATGCTGGCATCAGCACTAGGGACGTATTTGAACCAAAACCCAAAAGGAACCATATCGAAGATTTTTAATGTATAAGGACGAAAATGAATATTGGGCCAAAGTATAGAGACAAAAAATGGCTTTAATCCTATTTATTTTTCATATCAAAATATACATAAATAATAATATTTATTTTTCATATCAAAATATACAAAGTTTCATTGGAAGAAATAGACATTCTTGCCCAAGCGGCCTGGTCCCTTTCGTAAGGGGTTTGATTCACCAAAGTTCCGGTTTCGAATCCCAGTGCTGGAGGTGAGGGTGCAAGGCGTGGGCCACCCAGTGGGGTAGCCCACGCAACAAAGAGTTTTCTCAGTGCTGGATCATAGTAAATAGGGCGGTAAAGACGTGCATCGAGTGAAATCTTAGGGTGGTAAAGACGTGCACCGAGTGAAACTCTGTTAGAACTGAAATCTCTGCGCTCACCCATTGATTGATCCTTGTGAGGGCGCTTGTCGCCTTAGTAAAAAAAAAGATTGGGATTAATAGCATTTAAGTAGTGACAAAAATAGACAAATATGTTTTTGTCCATATTGAAAGTAAACAATTTTCTATGGAAAAGGGTCACTTTTTCTGGTGAAAATTGATGCAATCAAACAACAAAGTATGTTTTTTTTCCCATGGAGAATGTTAGATTTTCCATGAAAAATAAGAACAATCAAACAACAAAACAAGAATTTTCTAAGGAAAATGTAAGATTTTCTAGTTAGAAAATATGTACAATCAAATAGCCACTTTCTCATTTTCCATGGAAAATTTTGACATGAAATTTTTTTTTTTCCACCGAATTTCTATCATGCAATCAAATACAACCTTAGTTATAAAAATATTGTAATAAGAAAAAATTTAAGATTTAGAATTAAGAATCTAGTTTAATATTTTATTTTAATAGTTAAATAACATTGTTTTAAATCATCATAATTGAAAATTTTGTTAGCCATGGTCACCTTCTGGTTTGTCTGGCATAAATCAATTGCCTTTATTGAGGTTTTTGTTGACTTTGTCATGCCCCCACCTTGGATTTCAATTTGGTTCAAACTACTGTTCCCTTCACTAATTTTTTAATCAATTTTTCACTTTCATAATTAATGATGTAATTGTCCCAAGACTCCCAACAACCAGATATAGCACTAATCTTAGTATGAATATTAAACATATAATTTTTATAGTGCTTATATTTTACAAATTTTTTTTATGGCAGTGCTATCTGGTTACATTGTTCCACTAGACTATTAATATTTATTTTGGAAAAAGACCGGAACTTGCTGATAATCTTCATTTTATTTATTATTAAATTGGAGTTTGTTTTAAGACTTGTTTCATATTATTATTATATGCCAAAAGACAATTGAGTGCAGCGATTATCAAATTAAAATCATTTGGTAATTTATTTGATTGGCGTCTTTCTCAATTTGAGTTTACTGCCTCGTAAATGGAGGGAGCACAAAGTTCTTTGGTTTGAGTCCCCACATCTGTACACGCACGATAAGAGTTAAGGATGCTCGTCATCTAAGACCACACCCCTTTGTGGAAGAGTTTATTTCCTTTGTAAAAAAAAAAATTATGGTGTCATTTTTTATTGATTATTTAAAACTTAAATATAACTTATTATTATAGTTATTGGCTCATTTTTTTTACTACAAGAAGATTGTGAAGGGCGTTCAAATGCTTTCAAACATTTTTTTTTGTATTTTAAAATTCTACCTAAGCCACATCTTTTTCTATCCCAAGAATATCTATCTACCTGTCACCAAGAACCATTTCTTTTTATTCCCCCAATTATGATCACTTCCGTGGTCTCCTCCAACTCCTTTGTGATGTCTCAACTCTCCATCCTCTTCACATCCTTCATAATTCTACTGAACAGTTTCCGGCCGGCGGCCGGCGGCTGCTTCACCTCTATCTTCAGCTTCGGTGACTCCTTCACCGACACCGGAAACCTTAAGGCCTCCGGCACATCTAATCCCATCATTAATTTCCCCTACGGCGAGACTTACTTTCATCATCCTACTGGCAGATGTTCTGATGGCCGTCTTATTGTTGATTTCATAGGCATGCATATATATATATGTATATATATCATTTGATATCTGTATTGGACAGAACTTTATGTTACATACTGATTACATTTTAATTATGAGTATTCTGCAGCTGAAGCTGCCGGTCTGCCTCTGCTGCCACCATATTTATTAGGCCCTGATGAACACCGGGATTTCAGAAAAGGTGTTAATTTTGCGGTGGTTGGAGCAACTGCATTGGAAATTAGCTTCTTTGTGGACAAGGGGATATCACTCCCTGTGACTAACTACTCACTGGGTTCCCAACTTGCATGGTTCAAACAGCTACTGCCCTCACTCTGCTCTTCTGATTCCGGTTAAATTCCAAACTTGGATTTTGTTTTCAATTTCAACTTCTACGCAAATCATCAAATTAATTATCTTCCCTTTATTTTGTTTTCGGTAGAGTGTAAGAACTTGTTAGGAAACGCGCTGTTTTTAATGGGAGAGATTGGAGGGAATGACTACTTTAATGTGTTGGGTGATGGTAGAAGCTTAGAAGAGACAAAAACATTTGTGCCTTTAGTAGTGAATGCCATCAGTTCTGCCATTACTTCTGTGATTGAGCTTGGAGCAAGAACATTGTTGGTTCCTGGGATTGTACCATTTGGTTGCATCCCGGCTAATCTTGTTTCCTTTCGAAGCTCCAATTCAGAAGACTATGATCAAGAAACAGGTTGCATCAAGTGGTTGAATGAGTTTGCAGTGTATCACAACTTGCTTCTCATCAAGGAACTAGATCGTCTCCGGAAAATGCATCCTCATGCCAACATCATCTATGCTGATTGCTATCAGGCGGCCATGCCTATTTTCCAATCACCGGAAAAATACGGTGAGTAGTGGCATTTCTTTCTGGTGTTTGATCGATGTATATATAACTATATCGCTAATCATTTCGGTTTTCAATATGGATCTAGGGTTTCAAAATTCACCTCTACTAGCATGTTGCGGAGGTGGAGGTTTGTATAATTATAACTCGAGTTGTTTGTGTGGAGAGTTGGGATCAACAGTGTGCATAGAGCCATCAAGATATGTTTCATGGGATGGACTGCACTTTACTGAGGCTGCTTACAAGATCATTGCTGCTGGATTGCTTCAAGGGAAGTACACTAATCCTCCCTTCACAAAAACATGCGCCCTGTTTGAAACAATTGAAAACCTCGAGTTTTCTCGCAATACATATTAGATTCTTTGTCCACTGGGAAAAAAGTAATTTCATATTTGTCTGAAACTTTTTATTAATTTGTATCCATCGGCAGCATATGTTTATGTGCCAACTGACTTAATTTATTTGGTTCCTGATGATATTAACAAAGAGTGTATGCTGAAGGTGTGGTGGTCCATACAATGTTAATTTTTTTTATTTTATTTTTGATCTAAGGGAGACATGCTCCCCTATATAAGGGAAGTGAGGGGCAGACGTACATTTGTGGAGTTCACCTCAACATGCCGGAAAGCCCCTCACTTACGCGATGGCTTGAGGGGGTTTGAACTCCATTCATCGAAAGAACACACTCTACACAGTAGCTTTGGTACCAATAGGCCAAGAGGTAGTTGGTGTCCATATGGTGTTAATTGTTGTTAAAAAAACTCAAAAACACTCTTGTAGCATGTGCCTCCCTGTAAGTATGGGGGAGAGGAAAATCTCTAGCGAGTTTGTTTATTCAAAACACTCTTTAGGTCCGTTTGATACGTAAATAAGAACAACATAAGAGTACAACACAATACAAGTGATATTGGACAACACAACTGTTTGTACTGTTCTCTGTTTGATATTCAATGGACATCCCAAAATTTTCCAAAATTTTTTGTGTTGTTCTCTGTTTGTTTTGCAAAGTACTAAACAAAAAATCTGTAAGATTACTACAATACCCTTGTACTGTCATGTGTTGTTTTGGAATAAAAAAATTCATAAAAAATTATATTTTGAAATTTTCTCTCATCTTTAATAGTGATGTTTTTTTATAACTAGTAAAATTATTAGTACATAATTATATTTTAAATTTTCAAAATATATTAATAAATAATTACTACAAAAAAATATCATAAATTTTGTCTTTAAGTTAGGGGTAAAATTATCTTTAAGTTGAGGGCATTGTTATAATTTTAATATAAGTTGGGGGGCATTGTTGTTATTTTAATATAAGTTGGGGCAAAATTGTCTTTAAGTTGGGGGCATTGTTGTTATTTTAATATAAGTTGAGGACAAAATTGCCTTTAAGTTGGGGGCGTTGTTGTAATTTTTAATATAAATTGGGGGCAAAATTGTCTTTAAGTTGAGGGCATTGTTGTAATTTTTAATATAAGTTAGGGCAAAATTGTCTTTAAGTTGAGAGCATTGTTGTAATTTTTAATATAAGTTAAGGACAAAATTGTCTTTATGTTTGGGTCATTATTATAATTTTTAAATTTAACTTGGTATAAAATTGTTTTTCAGTTGTACTGTCCCTCGCTTAAAAAGTTTTTCCATACTTTTTGAGGGACAAAATTTTCAGGAAGTTGTGCTATACTCAAATAGTTTTTTGTGTTGTACTCCATCACATTTACAAATCAAACGAACTACAAAATAAGTTGTACTGTGTTGTCCTCATTTTTTCACGTATCAAATGGACCTTTCACCTTTTAATTTATGGATGATGAATATTTAGTGGAAAATAAATAATCAATTCAAAAATCAACAACGATGTTTCCATGGTGGATAGCATATAAAAAGTTATAATATCTTGCGCCAAAAAAGTCAAGGAATTTATTTATAAATTAAAAGTTTATAATTAAATTGGGCCTACATCTTGTTAATCACAAAGAAGACAGCACCGACAACAATCTCTGACTATAGGCCAGTCAGTTTGTTAAATGATTAAAACCAATTTTGGTTCCTGTACTTTGACCCAATGTTCATTTCCATCCCTGTACTTTAAAAATGTTTGATATCGTCCTTGTACTTTAGGGTTTTTATTCAAATATGTCCCTAGTGCTGAAGTGACAGCACATGTGGCTAGTATTTCTTACGTGACGACTTACGTGGCATGGTTTAAATGACGTGGCATGCTGACATGGCATGATAAAATAAATTTTGAATAAAGTAATTTTTTAAATGATGACATGGCATGCTGACGTAGTGTAATGATCACATTTTTTTTTTCTTAAAATATGGAGATGTTATTAACGTCCTTAATTTGGATTAAAAGTGGATTAAAAATATAAGTAAGGAGGGTTATTCTTAAAGTTCACTAACTTTGAATGGGTTAAGTACAAATATGATGAAGAAGTTAATTTACTAAGTTGGGAGGGGCCATGACGAAAATGTCACCCCCTCTCATACACTAAGCAAGCAAGGACCCGCATGGAAATTGGAACAAAGGAGGGACCAACGCGGAATATTACCTCTCTCGCTCGCTGTAGAGAGAGGGACGTGCATGCAAGTTGGGGAAGACTGCAGGGGGGGTTATTGGTAAAAATCCCCACCTTGAGCGGCCACGGTAGAGCACTCGAGACCGTGTGGACGGACCCGGGCGCCACGCCACGCTGGCGATCTTGTGGCCTTTCCTTGAAGGAAATCCCAGACGGCGGAGAGAGAGCCGGATCTGTACCCGGTGGCCGCCTGTCCCCATCCGGCCAGCTCGAGTCGGCCGTCCCTCGGGCTACGGGCCTTGAGACCTCGTCGGCCTACCACGACGGGGCCAGAGGGAGGAGGAGGGAGCTAGGTCGGCCAGAGCCTCTCGCGCCATCATCACCTATCTTGAGCCCAACGCCACGCCGCGAGCTCAAAAGGGATGGTCCCAGCGACCGAGGGGGAGAGAAACCACCTGCAAACTCTCCACACGGCTGAAGCTTCGGTGGAGCTCTCGATCTCGGAAGTCTGAGCGCAGGGAGGACGGGGGGGAGGTCAGGGACGCCGGCCACCTCACAGTGAGCGTCGAGAGAAGCCGGCGCCGAAGCTAGGAGAACTGCACCGGCCGTTCAACAGTCCAACAGCCACCGGTGAGGTAAGCTTCACAGCTGTCCTGCAGGGCATCGTATTTGTTAGTCGTTAATTGATAGATAGTTCACGGTTGATAATTAAGGTTGCATATTAGCTCATGAGAGAGAGAAGATCACTGTCTTGGCCATGGCTAGGTTATACAACTGTCAATGATGCATAGGAATACATGTGTATGTGCAGGGACGTGCATGAGTATATATATGCGTTTGTGTTGTGAGTGCTGGTATTGAGAAGAGATATCAGTTGAAAGAGTGGTGGTTCATGGAGAGAATAAGTGGAATTGGGTGCTAATGAAGGGCTGATTTCAGTTAGATAGGGCTTGCTTAATTCCTCAAGAGATATCGTTAGAGACAATGAAAATGAGCTTTGGTTGTCTCAGTGAGATAGAAGTGGGTGATTAACCTTTTCTTAGAGGATGTTGAGCCCCTCCCTATTGTCTGGGGTGTTGTATTATGGGTGATGCGCCTGAGTTATATGAACATGCATTTGTTTAGCCTCTAAGTAATAGATGACTCGTGTTGTGTTGATGATTAAAGCTTCATACTAGCCATGGAAGTGAGAGGGATACTGCACGTGGTCACGAGCCCGGGGTAGGGGGTAGCATGGGGGAAGAGAGAGGTCTCAGCTCCATCTTGGAGGGTAGAGTGGTGGTGATGCATGCACCCTCTGTTAACAGCCTGTGTAGGAGGATGATGGGTTCATTTCATTCATAGTTATGTTAATTAGAAAGAGAGGGAGTACTGAGACCTGTGAGGGGGAAATATATATATATATATATTTATAGATATGTATATACATAGACATATACAAACATATGAATTTTATGCATAATATGAGGGGTCTGGCTTAATCACCTCGGGTTTAGAATCAGGAAAGAGAGTGTTGACTCATGGGAATAAATTTGAAACCCCAGGACTTAATGAAGCTACTATGACATGAGGGAATAGTTAGACATTTTAACAGAGCATATTTTGTATTATGTGTTTAGCAAACATATTGAGCCTAGACGTAATTATCCCAGATCGTCGAAGTGCGGGAAGGCACGTCGAGACAAGTCGCGATTAAGTGGAAGCATCCTCGATTCAGGCAAGTATCTTTGCGCTCTTCCTTAGATATCTAATGTCTATCATGCCTCCTTGACGTTTGGACTCTTTATGGTGTATGTGTATCTGCTGCCTTGATATATTCATGATTCCATGATTGATACGCATGCCTTGAAATCCTTGATGTTTATTGGTACTCCGGGTTCATGCCCGTTGGATGTGAATCGTCAGCTATGTTTGTCGTTGAGGAATCTCCTGAGGCAGTACTGGTGTTCGGGGCCGAGGACACCCCGACATCCAGTTTTCCTTGTCAGGGGGACGATACCCTGACGGTCCCGTATTCCTTGTCAGTGGGACGAAGCACTGGCCGTGTACGTACATGCGTGGAGGTGGCGCTACCTTACTTGGTGATTATTTGCGGTTTCGACCGTGTGTGCCCAGGGGGAGGACTTGCGAGTGGTTGTTTTGTTAGTTTTATAGAGCTGTACGACTTATTGCATAGGGCTTGGATCCTCCTACCTTTCGTGTTAGTACTTCAATGGTAGGACGTAGATCTTCGCCCTTTTGGTTGACAGGGACTCCTTGTTCAGGTATTGTGGCCCTATTCGTTGATGAGGCCATTGTGTTGCCCTTCATTCCTTGGACTTCCCTCCTTGGTACCTCGTATTATTTTGAGTCATGATTACTTATATCCAGCAGGTGCTTGCTGAGCTTTCACTCGAAAGCTCATTACTTGTTGATTGCTTTTCAGATCCCGAGGAGTAGGACGTGGCACGGAGCGGTAAGCGGGACTCAGGGATTTCTTTTGCGGCCGGTGGACCTATCTTTTACATATTGTGCTGAGGACCATATTTGCCGGCTTCCCTGTAGGAGCATTTATGTTCTAAATTGTAGGGTTGGGGACCCGTTAACTACTTATGTTATTTCCGTTGTGAATTCGTGTTTTGGATACCTTGACTTTATTTCATACTCTATGTGTGTATGACTTATGTATGTGCTGAACACTGAGGCTTCGTGCTCGGGCGGGGCCCGTCCTCGTTCGGGTACGGCCGGTCTGTTACGCGCCAGGGGCTCGGGATTTTGGGTCCGGGGCGTTACACGTAGCATGCCATCTGGAATAAAAAATTAAATGTATTCTGTTTGTATACCACCTATGCTGCCATGTCAGCACCAGGGACGTATTCGAACAAAAACCCCAAAGTACAAGGACCATATCAATGATTTGTACAATGATGAAAATAAACATTGGGTCAAAGTACAGGGATAAAAAATAGCTTTAATCCTTTGTTAAACTGCGATGTGAAAATCATCACAAAGGTCCTGACAAACACGCTCAGACCACTCATTGATAAATTAGTAGACAACACTCAAACAAGTAAACAACCATTATCAAAGAACGTTGTATTCATGATAATATTTTAGCTACAGAGGAGCTAATCTCGGAATGAAGAAAAATCAAACAAATAGAGCCATACTAAAAATAGATTTTGAGAAAGCCTTTGATATGGTCGATCGATACACCATACTCAAAGTAGCTTGACCTACTACTTTCCCACCAGCACAACTAACATCAATTGACGCACCATCTCTACTACCAACATTCACCCTAGCCACCTTGATACACATTTGCAACCTTGCTATGATCCACAACCAGAACCATTACAACTGCATCTAAATCATTTTTTATTTGTGTCAATCGCACCGTTTCACTCTTAATATCCTTCCACCAAAAACTACAACCCTTTATGTTCAATTTCAACTACTTAATGCTTATGAGTTCTAATTCTGATATATAATCAGTAGCATAGAAGTCCACAAATCCTGCAAAGCTATACTCACTCTACTTGTCTACATCATCATGGCCACAATACATTTGTATTGTAAAATATTCGGAGGTTGGAACTAAACAAAATTGGGAAATAGTGAAAAAAAATATGAAGTTGTATTCTTAAACAATAAACACACACGACAGACATATAACAAATATATATATATATATATATATATATATATATATATATATATATATATATATATATATATATGTGTGTGTGTGTGTGTGTGTGTGTGTGTGTTACTGGTCGGTAGAAATTTTGTAGCAATGATTCCGATTAAGCCTCCCATTTGGCCGCAGGCGTGTTTGAAGGATTTCCAACGATGCGGATGGGAAGATTATCGGAAAATAAGCTAGCTTGTCCATTTTCATACAATTTGGTAACCGTTTAGTCCTCCCACTTAACGATTTTTATTTTATAGAAATCTGAACGGTCCAGAATTTCAACCATTAAGTGAGAGGATCAAACGACAACCAAATTGTATGAAAATGGACATGCTAGCTTATTTTTCGATGATCTTCCCATCCGTACGGTTGGAAATCCTTCAAACATGCTCTAGGGGCCAAATGGGAGGCGACTGGGAATGCACAGTGTATCTAGCCGGCCTGATAACATCAACGCTCTCTCTCTCTCTCTCTCTCTCTCTCTCTCTCTATATATATATATATATATATATATATATATATATATATATATATGATGGGGTGGTTATAAGCGAGGACACGTGACACACAGAAATCCAGGCGTGTGCGTATCACGTGACAACCCCTCTGAGGCGAAACTCACTGTGGCCGAGCTTCTACACCTCGGAAATTATGATGAATTCCGAGGTCCTCATGGAGGAGCTCGGAAATTCATATAAAGGCGTGCCACCCGACTCCTCTTCCAAAGACTTCTCAACACGCTTGATGACTCGAGACCTTCTAGAAGCCCGGTCGATTCTGAGGCGGTTAGGCGGTTGAGATATGGTTGAAGCGGTTGAGAAGCCACTACTGGAGTCTAGAAGCTTCTAGAAACATCTTGAAATTTGGATTTGCTAAGCCGTGCATCTTTGAAGTTGGCACCCACGTGCTCAAATTGAGTAGCTTGTTCTCCAAGCAGCACCCCCACCTCCAAACCCTATAAATACCCCCTCTCCCCAATTCAACGGGAGAAGATCGAATTCCAGACCTGGCGAAGCCCTGCTGCTCTGGCGGCTCTGGCGACTGGAGCTCCCATCTCCACCTTCTTCTCTTCTTCCATTTTCTTCATTCCAGATCTCGATCATGGAGTTCTGAGTTGTAATTTCAGAAGAAGCATAGTGGATTCATCCTCTGAGAAGAGGATCGTGGTTTTTTCCCCACATTTTGGGGTTTTCCACGTAAATCTTTGTGTGTTCTTCTTTGATTCTGGTTTTCTTCTTTGATTTTCTGCTCCTTGTTCTTCCCTCTCTAATACAAATTCAAAGTGTTGCTTGAAATTGAGGCTTGATCCAATTTTAGAGCTAACATTTTTGGCGCCGTCTGTGGGGAACTGAGCAAAGAGCCATGCCTACAACCAGGAGGTCAAGGCAGAACCAGACTCGAGCGAGAGGAATTCGGCTCCAAAGAACGTCCATGGTGGGAGGAATGAACACTCCAGCAGCTCCTAATGGAGCTTCCACAGTTCCTGAAAATCTGCAGGTTCAGTCAAATTTGGTGGTCATTCCAGAAGAGCGATTCACTGCCGTGGAGAGACAGTTGGCAGCGCTCGCCACCACAATCATGGCCGTTGAGCGCCATGTCTCACAGACCACTGTGCCACCTCCGCCACCCCCAACGAGCCCAGACCGTGCACCTGCACGTTCGCCCGGCTTCGCCAGAGGCGCTCACCTGGCGTTCTCCGGCGTCGTAGAAGCCACCGCTTCATCCTCGAGAAACTCGATTCCCACCATCGAGGAGAATGATTCACCGTCGCCACTCAAGCGAGAGGTATGAGAAGAGACGCCCGATCTCCTTCGAGATCACCACCTGCGGCCACACTCCACGGAGACCTCGGTCGCCAGTTCAATATGAAGCGCGACCTTATTCTCCGAGGTACTCTCCCACGAGGCGCTACACGCCTCCACGTCCCCGCTCCAGGAGTCGTTCCCCTCGCAACATATCTCCCTAGAGGCAAGGGTCGAGGTACTGTTCCACTGTACATCACCAGGAGCATGAGAGGGCGTCGAGGTATCTCTCGACGAGCAGCGTCTTGAGAAACGTGCCACGTTTCCGCTCTCCATTTATCAGAGCCATTTGGGAAGCTCCTTTCCCAGAGAAGTACATTCCACCAAACATCAGGTACTATGATGGAACCTCAGATCCACATGAGCATGTAGAGAGGTACTGCTCCGAGATGACTGTGAATGGAACTTCCGAGGTGATCTTGTGCCGCGGTTTCTCCAAGACTTTATCTGGAACCGCATACGGCTGGTTCGAAGCTTGCACGATGGCGGTATAGCCTACGCCCGACCTTTCGTTGATCGCTTTCTTCAGCCGTTTGCCAAGCTGCTTGAGGCGGCATAAGAGAATCCGATTATGTTCTTTGAGGTGCAAGCGAGAGAGAGGAGAATCTCTCGAAGTTATCTCGGCAGGTTCAATGAGGAAACTCATGGAATATACGATCTGGATTCAATCATGGTAGTTGGGCGATTACTAGATGGAACGCGGGAATGCCCATTTCTTGATTCACTAACTTCGAGATGTTAGAGGGACCTCTCGAAGTGATGGCGAGGGCCCGTAAATACATAGCCTCAGATGAGTTCAAAGCGGGGAGGAAGGAACAGGAGCCCTACAACGCGGGAGGAATTCCTTGCAGAGAGGAGAGAGTCGAAGAGGTGGAACGAGCACTTGCAGGGAGGATATGGAGCAAGCCGTTATCGACCTCCTCGCTACTGTGACATGTGAGGCATTCTGACCAAAGCGGACCCTCAGATTCGCCCTGTGTATGAGAATTATACTCCCTTGAATACTTCGGAGAACACATAATGATGCGAGATCCAAGACAAGAAGATCCTCAAGCCGTGAGCCGTCAAGGAGACCTCCTCGGCAAGAAGAAGCGGCAAATTACGTATCTACCACAAAGTCAGAGGTCATACTACGAGAAAATTGCATCCACCTCAAAGATGCAATAGAGGATCTCGTCGAGAGAAGGGAAGGCTGGCGAGTTCCTCAAACAAGAAATCAATAAGAAGGAGGAACATCACACTTTCGATTGAGAACCTCCTCGGAAGAAGATAGATCGACCGTCATAGCCGTGGCCGGACCCGGGATGTGGAGGAGAAACTTCATCCTCCGAGGAAGGAGTTATGCCCCGCATGGTAGGTACGATGCGAGGAGCTTCGCACCGAGGAAGAAAAGCGAACTACTCTCCCAATAGAATTTTTAGAAGAAGATTTGAAGGGAATATGTCTACCCCAAGATGGCGCTCTTGTCGTAGTTCTTGATATTGGGATCTCTGAGAATGCCGGGGTGCTAGTTGACACTTTGGGAGTTGGTGACATAATCTTAAGGATGTGTTCGACAGAATGAAGATTGGAGCTGAGAATCTCAAACCATGCAAAACTCCTTTGGCTGGATTCACTGGAGATCCGATCTACCCAGAAGGTATCATTACTCTTCCTGTCACCCTTGGTACTCCTCCACGGCTATTACGGCTCGATCAACTTTCTGGTGAGTGCGCCGTCCCTCGAGTTACAATGCGATTATGGGAAGACCTTCTCTCAACAAGCTTCGGGCGGTCCCTTCAACCTATCAATGCGAAGTTGAAATTTCAAAGCGATCACGGTTGCGGAGAGGTGAAGGAGATCAACCCTCTTCTAGGCGGTGTTACCTACGCCACTCTGAAGAGACAACTTGGGGAATCGAGCAAAACTTACGAATCTCTTGCTATAGAAGATTTCCAACAGGAGGATGAGAAGAGAAGCGCGAGACCTACGGTCGAGGAACTCCGCGGCTTTGCCCCTCGGCGAAGCCACAGCCGAGCTGGCTATGCGGCTTAGTTGGCCTCGGTCACGGTCGGCGAAGCTTAACTCCTCCGAATTGATTAAGGCCAATTCGGATGTTTTTGCATGGGCGGTAGAAGACATGCGGGGGTACCAAGGGAGGTAATGGAGCACCATTTGAATCTTGATCCGGTATCAAACCAGTGTCTGAGAAGAGGAGAAATTTTGCTGTGGCAATTTGGAAGGCTGTAGAAGAGGAAGTCGGCAAGTTGCTTTAAGGCAGAGTTCATTCGGAGGTCCAATACCACAGAATGGCTCTCCAATGTTGTCCTTGTAAAGAAAGCCAATGGGAAATGGCGTATGTGTGTTGATTTCCAGGATCTCAATAAAGCTTGCCCCAAGGATTGCTACCCTACGCCTATGATAGATAATCACGGTAGATTCCACCCGAGGATATGAGATGCTCGGTTTCCTCGGCGCATACTCGAGGTTATAACCAAGTTAAAATGGCTAGGAAAGATGAAGAAAAGGCGACCTTCATTACTTCCGAGGGGCGTATTGCTACAAGGTGATGCCTTTTGGCCTGAAAAATGCGGGAGCAACCTTCCAAAGACTAGTAAATAAGGTCTTTAGGAAACAGATGGGAAGGAATGTCGAAGCATATGTTGATGACATCCTAGTGAAGAGCACCTCTGCTGAGCATCATGCCGCCGACCTCCAGGAGACATTTGAAACGTTGAGAGCTCATGGAATGAGTCTCAACCCAACCAAATGTGCGTTTGGAGTCCGCTCAGGCAAGTTCTTGGGTTTTATGCTCACAGAGAGGGGAATTGAAGCTAACCCGGAACAAATCCGAGCTATTCTGGAGATGAGGTCCCCTAGAACCATTAAGGAAATTCAGAGCCTCAATGGGAAGTTAGCAGCAATTGGGAGATTTATTTCAAGGTCAGGAGAAAAGAATCTTCCATTCTTCAGAGCACTTCGGAAAGCTCCAAAGGTAGAGTGGGCGAGAAGAGTGTGAAAAGGCCCTCACACAATTGAAGGAGTATTTGCAATCACCTACCTTGCTTTCCAAGCGCGGTCGGAGAGGAACTTCGGTCTTTATTTGGCGGTTTTGATGTGGTGCGTGAGTTCAGTTCTCACTAAAGAGGAAGGCGAATTCAAAAAGCAGGTTTATTATACTAGCAAGGTTCTCAATGATCTGAGTCCGTGTATCATCCTCTCGAGAAGTTGGCATATGCCTTGGTCATAGCGGCTCGGAAACTTCGTCCCTACTTCCAATCACATAAGATCAAGGATACCGGTGGTGATCAAATTTGAAGCAAGTCCTCCATCGTCCGGATGCTTACGGGCGATTAACAAAATAGGTTGTTGAACTTGGGGAGTATGACGCCGCCTATGAGCCTCGCATACGACCATCAAAGGCGAGGTTCTAGCGATTTTATTGTTGAGCTCACAACCAGCGATTACGGAGAAGCTATTTTTATGGACTTCAAATGCGAACCGAGCTCCTCTTCTATGGCACAATGGGTGTTACATACCGACGGTTCAGCGAATGCCGAGAGCTCTGGAGCAGGCATTGTGCTTCAATCCCCTTCAGGTTGGAGCACCTCGGCAGTCTTGAAGTTTGGGTTCAAGGCAACCAACAACGAAGCTGAGTATGAAGCCATGATTGCAGGCTTACAGTTAGCCAGAGGCCTGGGAGTCCAAAATTTGTTAGCAAACACAGACTCCCAACTGGTTGTTGGTCACATGAGTGAAGAATTTGGGGCAAAAGAAGAAAACATGGTAAGATACAAAGCTTTGGTGCAAAAATTAGCTGCTAGCTTCGGAAACTATCCATTCTGAAGATTAGAGGCGAGAGAATCAAGAAGCCGACCTCCTCTCGAAACTTGCTTCCTCCAAAGTTGAAATAACATCCCTCTCAATATTCGGTATTTCTTGCGTGCGAAGACAATTGATTCTTAGGCACGAAGAGGAATTATTTGAGGTGACAAATGAGCCGTCTTTGGATTGATCCGATCTTAACATATCTCCAAGGCGGATCTCTACCTTGAGATCCCAGGCGCGCCTTGAGATCAAGGTTAGAGCCAACCGCTTCACTATACGGATGGGCCTTTACAAGAGATCATTTACTCTCCCCTGTTGAGATGTTTGCGTCCAAGTGAAGCGAATTATGTTCTTCAAGAAATCCATGAAGGTATTGCGGGGAGACCACAGGAGGAAAAGCACTTTGTCATAAAATTCTAAGGCAAGGTTATTATTGGCCAACTTTGCTGAAGGATGCAAAAGCATTTGTCCAGAGGTGCGATGCGTGTCAGCGCTACTCAAACATCCAGCGGCGTCCAGCTTCCCAGCTCACCCCTATTGTGAGTACCAGGCCATTCGCACTTTGGGGAGTAGATGCACTTGGCCCATTTCCAAAAGCATTTCGGCGAGATGAAATTTTGATTGTTGCCATTGATTATTTCACCAAGTGGGTGGAAGGCGAACCCCTTTCCTCTATTCGAAAGGGTGTGCCGGAAATTCTTATGGAAGTCGATGTCTGTCGATTCAGGGCTCCGGTAGCATTCATCACGAGACAATGGGGAGGCGGTTTGCGAATGCTACATTCAAAATTTACGTGAGGACCTCAGGAATTGAGCACGGGCTTACTTGGTCACTCACCCACAAGCCAATGGGCGGTGGAAGTAGTGAATAGGACCTTGCTTCATACCCTCAAGACTAGAGTGCTTAGGAATCAATCTAAGCTGGGTAGATGAAGTGCGGGGAGCACTTTGGGCATCTGAGAACTACTTGCCGAACTCCCTACGGGAGAGACTCCGTTTGCCCTTGCATTTGGAGTAGAGGCGATTCTCCCTCTTGAGAGTGAAGTCCCAACTCCACGGATCAGGGCCTTGATCCAGACAAGCAATGAAGAAGTACTTGGTGAGCTCGATTTCTTTGGAAGAGAAAGGGAAGAAGGCGCCCTCAGAGCTGCGTATATATGCGGAAGGTCAAGCGTCGCTCTGACGTCAAAGGCGAAAGAGGTGACATTCCAAGTGGGAGATCACGGTCTTGAGGGAAGAAACATTTTTGAAGGCAACAAAAGTAGGAAGCAGGGAAGCTTAATCCAAGCTGGGAAGGCCCTTATGTTGTAATCAAGATTGTAAAGCACGGCACTTATTGGCTCACCAAGATGGATGGAAAAAGGCTCAAGCAGCCCTTACAATTCCGAACATCTTAGGAGGTACTATCAATAAAATTTCTGTTCTACAACATGCCTATGGATTTCTCAACAGAGCCTCTGACAGTAGAAGCAAAGTCTTCCGAAATTCAACTTAAAGCTAGGCAGTGGGTCAAGGCTCGAGTCATAGCATAACATAAAGGTGCTCTTGCTAACTCACTGGCGTGAGGGTCAAGGCTCGAGCTGTGACAAAAATAACAAACAACCTGGAAAATCCCACAAAGTACTTGATTGCCACGCATGTGGCCGGGTCTAGGCTGGTGACATAATAGCAACTAGCCATTTGGGGACAGATCCATTGACGAGCCAATCTATCGGGGAGCCCCTGTGATCGGTTCAACAAATCCGATCTCCTTGCGAAGGAGCACCGGAAACCAAAGTTAAGATGGAAGCGGGTTTAGGCTCGAACCATCTCAAATGAGGATGCACGCTAAGGAACTCAAATGACGAGCAGCGTTTCTCCAAACAAGGTGATAAGCGGGTCTAGGCTCCGAATCACCTTGAATGAGAACCCACAATAAGGAGCTTCGATAGTTGGCAACCAAGAAGCGGAAAAATTAGAAGCGCAGAATAGAAGCATGGCAAAAAACTCAAAATTCTTTCCATGCACAGGTAAAAGTGAATTTCATTTATCAAAATGACACTGACATTTGTAACAGGAAAAGATAAACAAAGTTACACGCTTTCAACGAGGGGCAAGTATAAAGCGGACAACACACGTCAAAAATTGAGTTACTCGCTCCCTTTCAGAAAAGTTGTAGTGACACCATCATTGTTTCCGAGCCCCTCCTCCCCCTCGTTGGCATCCCGCGCCCCACCAGCAAGAGCTTCAAGTGCCTCAATATAAGTCAGGTTAGCAAAATCTGCATTGGGAAATTTCATAACAAACTCTTTCAAAACAGGAAAGCTTTCCTCCCTCCCTCGCCACGTGCCTCCTCAGTGATTGACCACTTGCCCAGCGAGCTTGACAAGCCTTCTCCAATTCCTCTGCTTTCTTTTCACGCTCTGATCATGACTTCCGACAAGCCTCCACCCCCTCGGAAATACTTTCGTGATCTTTCCTTAAGGCCCCCCTTTCCGAGGTGATAGCTATCAAAGAAGAATTAGTATCCTTGAGTTGCTCGAAGCTTCGCCATTTTCTTTCTCCGTAAACTTCGGTGACACCTCGCGGGGAAGATACTTCCAAGGATACGACTTTAGTTTCTTCCTTCGCCTCTGCAAGTTTTTCTCTGCAAGAGGCATTTCAGGCTTCGGCTGATTTGAATTCTTGAGGAGCTCGGAATTGATTGCATTCAAAGTAGCAATCTCCTTCTCCGGAGATGAAATCTTCTCCTTGGCCTTAAGCTCTTTCTCCAAATGTCTGCGGGCCTTCTCGTTGGATTGTTTCAATATTGCATCTAACTTACTCTTCCCAACCAAAGCCGGGGTTCTTCTCTTCGAAGCCTTCTTCAATCGTGTTCAAGCGGTGACCTCCACTTCCAAGCCTTTGTTCCTCCGGATATATTGATTAACAAGGACATCCGGCTCTCCTCTTCTTCTTCCAAAATACTTGCGGTAGCGATAGGTGAGGAACAAGTTACGCAAACAAAGATACAATGAGTTTGAGGTTGGGTGATTGAGAAATGGGTTCAAGCTAAAGAAATACTTACTTGAAAGTCCTTGGAAGCGGAGGAGCTTCGGCAAGATCAAGCGAGATAAGCGTCAAGTCTAGATTCAATTTCTTACGGCAAAGCCGACTTAATTACGAGCGGCAATTTTAGGATCGTCAATTAGGATCCCTTCCCTTGGGTCCACGTGAGATGATCCTTTAGAACCCTCAGAAAAACTCGGGCCACAAGCTTCGGGAAACTTGAGGAAGAGGCGAGTTGGTGAGTGACTTCGAATCGGTTTGGATCAAAGGCGATAGTAGGGTGGGTATTAAGCTCTTCCGGAGGTCCCAGCGATCTCAACCTCATCCTCCGCTTAAAATCTCCGAGGATCTCTGGAAGATCTGGAATGTGCCCAAAAATATCTTCTTCAGTGGGAACAGAAGGGAAAGGACCGCCCGAATTCCTCTCTCCATGTAGATCTTCTCCCTCACTACCGCGATGGAATTCCATATTAACGTCGCTCGCGGAAGTGTCATTTTCAGTAGGAATGCGCGCGGATAAAGGAGAAATGGCCAACGCCCTCTCGGTGTTAGGAGGATGGAGTAGTTCAGCTTGTCTCTTCTTTCCTTTGGAAACCACCTGTTTCTTCCTGCTAGCCATTTTCCGAGCTGGTTAGATCTTCAACAACCTCTTGATTCAGAGCTCTCTTTCTTGAAGCAGTTTGAGAATGTGTAGGCGGTCGACCTCAACTTCTTGTGAAGGATGGAGTTCATCATTTCCTTGTGGTCTAGATGATTCTTCAGCATTTGCGAGGTTCATTGGTACTCGATTCCGGGCTCCTCCATGACCACTTTCTTACGAGCTCGGCCTTTTACGCTTCTCGGGCGTGCGGTGTTGAACTACCGGCACGAGCTCGAGCTTTGTCCGGCAAAGATTTACGCACATTGAGAAGGATCCATACAGCCGCTTTACCGAAATACAAAAAGAGGGCTCGATCGAAATAATAGAAAGTAACTCGAGGAAAGAATAGCGGAAGGTGACAATTCCTACCCTTCACTAAAAGCAGTCCACTTCTCCGTAAAATTTTGTTAGTCGGGAAGATCTCCGGGAGGAATGCAGGAGCACGTCCGTAATTTCTCAAGGTATGATTTCTCTTTTAGAAAGCTTCTCTCTACTCAACACTTGAGTCAGAGGTGCTCCCAGCTCGATTGGACTCCAAAACCCTCTTCTATAGAAGCGAAGAAGTATCTCTCTTTCCACCTCTTAATGGAAGTGGCGCGAGAACCTAAAAGCGTCTATCGGGCTGGCACCAAAGAAATACCAATCTGTATTGGATTCTTTGTTGAGGCAAAATAGCACCTCGAACAAGGATAGAGTGGGAGTAACTCGGCGATCTAAGCATACAACTACAAACCCACAAAGGCATCTCCAAGAGTTGGGAGTTAATTGAGATGGACAGACATTGAAAGATTGAAAAATTTCAAGAAAAAGAGGAGGAAAGGGGAGTCGAAGTCCTCCTAACAATGCATCTACGTAAACAACAAGTTCCCCTTCCCTACCAGAACTCGCTCTATCAGAAGGATCAGGCAATCTGATTTCGGGCTGGAAATTCTTATATCTAATCTTATAGTATTTGGTTACTGCATCAACTTCCTCCTGATGAAGAATGCTAGGGTAGGAATCGGAACAAGGAAATTGCCTTTTGCTACGCTTTGCCCCTATGTTGCTAGTGGAAGGAACAGCACGAGAGGAAGAAGCCATACCTTGAAGCTTTTTCAGAAAAAACAGAAGAATCGCGAGAAGAAAAAGTTTGCGGTTTCGCGTCGGGGCTTGAAGAAGAAGAAGAAGATGGCGATTCACGTTGAGAAACCCAACGCAATATTTGGGGAAACTTAAGCCGCATAAAGATCTAATGGCTCGGATGAATCCAATTGAAAACTGAATAATCGCCAAAGGACACCTGTCCACTTCATCTAACGGGCAGGGATCGCCGCTTACAAAGCCATCATGGATGAATGCCACGTGGACCGTGGAAGATGTGCCCATCATTATACGTCGTTGCACGCCATACCATCACTAGAGAAAAAAGCTATTAAAAAACCGAGAAGGCGGCTAGCAATAAATGCAATTACTGCTCATCAAAGATGACGCTTGCTACTGTTGCGTCTGGAGCACCTCAGAAATATCAGCAGAAAAGAATAAATCCTCCAATAACTCAGTATGCTTAGCTGACTTCGCCGAAAGATTCACAAAAGTATTTGCTCATCTTAGGGCTTCATATAAGCATACTTGAGGGGCCCGATGATGGGGTGGTTATAAGCGAGGACACGTGGCACACAGAAATCCAGGCGTGTGCGTATCACGTGACAATCCCTCTGAGGCGAAACTCACCGCGCGAAGCTTCTACACCTCGGAAATTATGATGAATTCGAGGTCCTCATGGAGGAGCTTCGGAAATTCATATAAAAGGCGTGCCACCTATGACTCCTCTTCCAAAGACTTCTCAACACGCTGATGACTCGAGACCTTCTAGAAGCCCGGTCGATTCTGAGGCGGTTAAGCGGTTGAGATATGGTTGAAACGGTTGAGAAGCCCGACTGGAGTCTAGAAGCTTCTAGAAACATCTTTGAAATTTGGATTTGCTAAAATTTGGCATGCTGAGTTGGCACCCACGTGCTAAAGTTGAGTAGCTTGTTCTCCAAGCAGCACCCCCACCTCCAAACCCTATAAATACCCCCTCTCCCCAATTCAACGGGAGGAGATCTAATTCCAGACCTGGCGAAGCCCTGCTGCTCTGGCGGCTCTGGCGACTGGAGCTCCCATCTCCACCTTCTTCTCTTCTTCCATTTTCTTCATTCCAGATCTCGATCATGGAGTTCTGAGTTGTAATTTCAGAAGAAGCATAGTGGATTCATCCTCTGAGAAGAGGATCGTGGTTTTTTCCCCACATTTTGGGGTTTTCCACGTAAATCTTTGTGTGTTCTTCTTTGATTCTGGTTTTCTTCTTTGATTTTCTGCTCCTTGTTCTTCCCTCTCTAATACAAATTCAAAGTGTTGCTTGAAATTGAGGCTTGATCCAATTTTAGAGCTAACAATATATATACGGCAATTTGCCAAAATGGCCCTGGGTCGTTTATTTTATTATTTTTTTTAGCCCTAGCTAGAAAACATTTGTTGAAATGGCCTTGGGTTACCTAATCAGCAACCAAATTGCTGACTATGATAGGTAATCGGCATTCAAAATGCCAATTAGCTTTAGAGACCTTATTTTTTGCTCTTAGGAGCTAATCGGCGTTTGAAAGGCCGATTAGCTTTAGAGTGGAGCTAATTGGTATTTCAAAGACCGATTAGCTCTAGAGAGCTGGAGAGCTTATTTTCATGCTCTCTGTAGGTAATCAACATTTCAAATGGCGATTAGCTTCAGAGAGCTCATACATGGTCTGTAGAGGTAATCGGACTTTGAAAGACCGATTAGCTCCTAAGAGTTTATTTTCATACTCCATGGAGCTAACCGACATTTGAAAGGCCGTTTAGCTATAAAGAGCTTATTTTCTTTGTCTTCGGAGCTAATCGGTTTTCCACATGCTGATTAGATCCCTGAATAATAATTTGTTATTTTTTATTTTCCTAGTCAGCATTATAGCTGCTGAGTAGGCAGCACGATGACCATTTTGGCAATAAAATTGGACCTAGGGCCAAAAAATAATAAAATAAATAGCCCCAAGGCCATTTTGACATATATATATATATATATATATATATATATATATATATATATATATAATTCTGATACATTCAGGCCGATCGCATCACTGTGCAAGTAAGGTCGCCTCATTTTGAGGCATTTGGAGAGTATTTTTTTCTAAATCCAACTGTGTGGATGGAAAGAACATCAAAAAATAAAATAATATGTCGATTTTCATACAATTTGAGGAGTTGATTCATTCATCTTAAAGGGTGAAATTTTATAGAAATCTTATCGATTGATAATTTCACTCTTTAAGATGAATGATCATCATCACCCCAAATTGTATGAAAATCAACATGTTATCTTATTTTTTGATGTTTTTTTCTATCCATATGGTTGGATTTGGAAAAAAAATCTATACCCTTCAAATATCTCAAAATGAGGCGGCGACTGTAAATGAATAATGATAAGGCACTGTATTATGAATATATATATATATATATATATATATATATATATATATATATATATATATACGGGCATGCGACTATACGGCTGGCCTTATCACTGTGCAAGTGTGGTCGCCTCCATTTGACCCACTTGCACAGTATTTTGAGGAAATCCAACCATATGGATGGAAAGAACATCGAAAAATAAGCTAGCATGTCAATTTTCATACAATTTGGGAACTTGTAGGGTCTTCATCTTAACAGGTGAAATTCTGAACCGGTAGGATTTCTATAAATTTTCACTCGTTAAGATGAAGACCCTACAAGTTCCCAAATTGTATGAAAATTGACATGCTAGCTTATTTTTCAATGTTCTTTCCATCCATACGGTTGGAAATCCTTAAAACATGCTCCAAGGGCCAAAATGGGAGGCGACCTTATCGGAACAGTGTTCCGACCGGCCTTATAGTAGCATGCCCACATATATATATATATATATATATATATATATATATATGTATGTATGGGTCAGGATCATGGGAAACACTATTTTGACACACCATTTGACATCCTTTTTCATTCATTGGCTGCATAGTATTTTAACCAAATCAAACTTTATGGATGGAAAGAACATTGAAAAATAAGCAAGCATGTCAATTTTCATACAATTTAGGAACTTGTAGGGTCTTCATCTTAACGGGTGAAATTTTATACGGTTGGAATTTCACTATTTAATATGAAGACCCTACAAGTTCTAAGTATATGAAAATGACATACTTATCTTCGATATTCTTTCCATCCATAAGGTTAGATTTGGTTAAAACTGTGCAAACCAATGAATGAAGAATAATGTCAAATGATGTCAAAAATAGTGTATCCCATCGAACCATCTCCTATATATATGGCCCAGCGGTGATACGATCCGGCCGCAATTTTGTATTCTTTGTGCAAGATCGACTCCCATTTGGAGTGCTTGGAGAGTGTTTGAAGGATTTCAACCTACGAATGGAAAGATCATTGAAAAATAAGCTAGCATGTCCATTTTAAGTATAATTTGGTGACCGTTTGGTCCTCCCACTTAGCAGTTCTTATTTTATGAAAATTTTAGCGATTGAGAATTTCAACCACCATTAAGTGGGAGGACCAAGCGATTACCAAATTATATGAAAATGGACATACTAGCTTATTTTTGATGATCTTCCATCCAGACGGTTGGAAATCCTTCAAACATCTTCCAAAGTGCCAAAATGAGAGCGGCATCTTGAAAGAAATATTCCAGTATGCCACATAACATATATATATATATATATATATATATATATATATATATATATATATATATATGGTCGTGATATTATACAGTCGATTGTAACATTGTGCATTCCCGGTCACCTCCCATTTGCCCCCCTGGAGCATGTTTGAAGGATTTCCAACTGCATGGATGGGAAGATCATCGAAAAATAAGCTAGCATGTCCATTTTCATACAATTTGGTAACCGTTTGGTCCTCCCACTTAACGGTTCTTATTTTATAGAAATCTGAATGGTCCAGAATTTCAACCGTTAAGTGGGAGGACCAAACGGTAACCAAATTGTATGAAAATGGACATGCTAGCTTATTTTTTGATGATCTTCCCATCCGTATGGTTGTAAATTCTTCAAAAATGCTCTAGGAGGTCAAATAAGAGGCAACCGAGAATATACAGTGCATCCGACTGACCGCCTGTTAAACATAGGCATCAAACGAAAACAATTTAGTCGAGAGATGGAGCATAGCAACAACAATTTAGACAACATCAAACCACAATTTAAACCAAAAAAAAAAAAAAAATTAACCAAACATGACAGACATGCAAAAAGAAAAAAAACATGGGAACAGAAATATAGCATGACAACAAACAACAATTTAAACAAAAAAGATAAATACAGACAAACAATTTGAGCTTGAATTGCAGCCCCAGAAAACAACAATTTACACAAAGGAAATTATAGAGAACAAAATCAATTTGCAGCAACATTCAATAGAGGACAGAATTAAAAAAATAAAAGGGTTAAAGCCATTTTTGGTCCCTGAAAACAGGGCCAATGTTCATTTCCATCCCAAAAATTTAAAAGTTGTTCAATACGGTCCACATCAGCATATACTGCCACTTATCACTCCACATCAACAAAATAATGACCTAAACATAATAATAAAAAGATTATATGCATTTCATTGGTATTCCACATGACCGCCACGTCAGCAATAGGGGCCAAAAATGCCAAAATACGGAATATATAGGGACTCAAAATGTCAAAATATGCAATACATAGGGACCATATTGAACAAATTTTCAATTTTGGGATGGAAATGAACATTGGTCCCGTTTTCAGGGACCAAAAATTGCTTTAACCCAAAATAAAAAATAAACATTGACAAACATGATAAACTACTTCGAGATAACAGGAGCATTGACAAATTGAACATCCACAAAGTACACTGTTTTATTTTCAATTGAACATCCACATATCTCAAGAAAGGATTATATGGTCAACAAACAACTAATTTTTTTGATTCTAGTTTCACTCTAAAGACAGAATAGTTTTTTTTTTTTTTTTTTTTTTTTTTTGTCATAGGTCATAAAGTCCTCCATATAGGGGGTGTCAAGAGGCGTGACCTTAAGTGACGAGCATTCTTGACTACCCCTCACCGCATACTGTGTCTGAGATGTGGGGACTGACGCAGAACTTTGTGCTCACATGAGTGAATTACCAAGCTGGCTCCCTATTTACGGGGGTGGGGACTCGAACCTAAGAGCATGCTCAATCAAGTGAATTACCAAATACACAGGACCCGAGATACCACTAGACCAATGGTCCTTTGGTAAAGACAGAATAGTTGACCGGGTAAAATAACAGTATTTATGTAAACATCAGTATTTTATTGAGATATACATGCATGTAGATATAATTTTCATGATGATATATATACACAATTGTATATTTTCACAGCTTATATATATGTTTGCCAATTTTTGAGAAATTAAAAAAATTCATATCTATCAACTATTAAGAAGTGGGGAAAGGTGTACATAGAAAAAGATATTCAGTAGTCTGTCAAGCTTAATGAGAAGTCTTCAACTTTGGTGTCCAACTTGCCTTTCCTCAAATCACTTTCCCTGATGACTACTAATATAGTTAAGTCAAATGGAATACTCAGCCTTAGGTTAATTCTGAATTATTTGGGTGTAGATTTGCACAGAATTGTGAATCCTTGAGTAGGAATGACAATTTTAGTCTGATACAAGAGAGCACTAATACTACACTGTTTTATTTTCAATTTAAACATTCAAAAAGAAAACTACTATTTATTACAGCTACATCAAAATATTATATTGGCACCCTCACTAAACCCTAATTTTATTTTCAATTTAAATTTCCCAATGTCAAGCTTCATCTCAGATTTTGAAAGAAATGCGGAGATTAGTTAATTTGACAATTACAATGCGTTGGTGCTTCAGAGTCCACTGCTCTTATTTCTCAATTTCCCGTTATGATGCGCCAAGTTCTACACTTGCTCTGGCCGTTACTGCCAGTTGCTAGGTTTTCCGGTTTCTCGACACCGAAGCCTCGCCGACGGTCTATAAGATGGTGACAGACTGATATGTAACAAAGAGAGATCAACACAAAGAAGCAGAAGAGAAGGCGGGAACAGAAAAGAAATCAGAATAAAAAGCTGGCGAATTCGTGACAGTTGAAGCAGTTGAAACAGGAGAAGACTGTGATTGGCTGAAAATGGATAAAAGGCTGAGGTAGCAAATATTTGAATTGTTGACGATATAAATAACTGAGATCTAATCTCAGCCACACCAGCATTGTAAAGAGATGGGTCCCAGAGTTATTTTAAATCTGGACCGTCCATTCCATCTCTCCTCTCAACCGTAAATGACCTTTTATAACAATTAACCCATGAGGTTGTAATCCTGGCCGTTCAATCATAACACCCAACAAATATAATTGCAATCACGGAGAAATGAAGTTCAATCTTTGATTGTTGATGAATTCTTTCTTCTTCTCATGAATTCCTTTCTCCCCTGTGTTCTTCTCCTCTTTCTCTCTCGAAATCTAGGTTTTCTCTGCATCATTGGTATCAGAGTTTCGATCTTGGCCATGGCAAACAACAACAGAAAGCAAGATCTCAAGGATCTTGAAGCTTTGATTAAAGAGGCTGATGAGAAATATACAAAGGCCATCCAAGAAATCGGAGATCGAGCGGCAAGGCCATGGATGAGATCAAGTTGATGATCAGTGGAATAAGCCCATCAAAACAACGAGGTAGCATCTCCAACCCATCTCCATATAGCGAATAGAAGTGATGGAATGTTAGGTCCTGCTGGAAATTCAATGCAAACTACTATACTAAGCTAGAATTCCCTAGGTTTGTGGATGTGATATTCATGAATGGTTATACAAAGTATATTAATTCTTTGAATTAGATCATACTAATGAATTGAATAAGGTGAATTTAGTATCTATACACTTGGGTGGCAAGGCCCTACATTGGTTTAAAGCATTCTTGAAAACCAAAGGGAAGGGTAGAGTGATTCCCTGGAATGAGTTTGTAGTGGCACACACAACCAAATTTGGGGAACAATTATTCCTAGACCCAATTTTTGAACTCAAGAAGCTGAAACAAAGGGAATCTTTACAATAATATTTGGAAGAATTTGATATGGTGTTAACTAGGACTGATTTAAATGAAGGACAAGCAATTAGCCATTTCTTGGGGGGATTAAAAGAGGAAGTAGAAATGTCAGTGAGGCTCTTTGACGCCGGGCGGGGTAGCGATTATCCCGCGGGCTAGCCGGGTCCAAGGACCGCAAGGAAGAACAAACGAAGAACAAAAAGAACCAGAGAAAATACTCTGAAATTCAGGAAAATATTATTAATCAAAATTTAATAATAAAAAATTAACCCACAAGCCGGGTTAAATAGCCTCAAAAGATTAACCTAGAAACCTTATTATCTAATCTAAATTTGCTAAAATTGACAAATTTTTATTTAAAACTAAACTTATCTAAATTTAAAACTCTAAACAAATTAGATAACTCCTAAAAGTCCAAAATCAAATCGGATTCAAATCCTATCCTAATTTGGCATATGAAATATTAACAAAAATAGAAAACATACCGAAAACCCTAATTTGGCGGATTAAATATTTCTAAAAATAGAAAAAAAAACTAAATTTCTCTCTAATATGATGTCCCCATGTATGCGGCTGCCATGAAAAGAGCTTTTCCAATTGGGGTTGAACGCCACCTCGATATTCGATAAGCCAAAGTTATGGCCAAAATACCGAACCACACCCAAAACCGACCAAATCTTGGAATTGACACGATAACTTCCCATCTTTACGTTGACCCTCCAACCCGACAGCAATAATTGACTCGAGCCTCCTGCATCACTCTTTAACACCACTACTCTACAATCTGCTTATGCTCGGGCGAAGGTCCAAGAATTACTGTGGCTAAAAAGAGGAAGGAATGAATCAGGGAATAACTTCAGGAATGAAAACACTGGAATGCAAACTAGCAGGGCAGTGGAAAGAACCTTCAGCAATACTACCAATTCTGCAAACACAACTAAGACATAAAGATTAGCATTACCAAATGCAAGGAGCACTTATGCAAAACAAAATAGAAAATTATCCAACAAGGAGCTGGATGAGAGAAGAAAAAAGGGCTTATGTTTCTGGTGTGAAGAAAAATTCATTCCAGGTCACACCTGCAATTCGAAGAAGCAATTTTACATGTTAACTGTTGAAGATGAGGCAGGAGAGGATGAGGAACCTGAAGAAGAGATCATTGAAATTGAGAAAATAGATGAAACTGAAGTCCCTAACTCTCCCTTCATGCTCTCACTGGGGCTTATAGCTTCCAAACTATGAGGATTAGAGTATCAGTGGGAACCAGAATTTTATTTCTCTTAATTGGCTCAAGAAGCACCCATAACATCTTGGATTCTAAAGTGACAAAACAACTTGGGTGTTCACTAGAACCAGTTACAAAACACAAAGTCTTTGCAACTAATAGTAATTTACTAACTTGCAAGGAAGTTTGTAAGAATTTTTCATGGTACATGCGAGGATACAAATCCAGAGCTGAATTCTTGATCATTCCATTAGACAACTATGACATGGCTTTAGGAAATTTAATAGCTATCTGAATTAGGAGATATCATCTGGAAATTCAAACAACTACACATGAAATTCTAACATGACAGCCGAGAATTCACTCTTAAAGGGGAAACAAACACTCAAATACAATAGATTAATGGAGATAAGATGCAGAAATTGTTGAGCAAGGATTCACAGTTATCCTTAAAACAGAGTTATGCAATCACTGTAATGAATCTCCAAAATTCCACTCTTATGCAGAATGAAATTGCAACTAAACTCAATTGCCTACCACTTCATATTGCATAAATTTGGAAGAAAATTAAATAGAAAGCTTTTTCAAGAACCTAAAGGACTACCTCCACATAGGCAACAGGATCACAGGATCAGGTCAAAAGAGGGAGCTCAACCAGTGTGTATAAGACCCTTTAGATATGGGGCACTGTAGAAAAATATTATTGAAGGACTGACTCAAGAACTACTGGAAACTAGGGTGATACAGAACATCAATTCTCCCTGCTCATCACCTGTAGTTTTGGTGAAGAAAAGGGATAATTCTTGGAGATTATGCATTGACTATAAGGATCTCAACAACCTCACCATCAATGATAAATTTCCAATTCCACTAATTGAAGAACTACTAGATGAGTTACATGGAGCTACCATTCTCTCTAAATTGGACCTAAGGTCAGGATATCACCAAATCAGAATGCATCTCCCGAACATATAAAAAACAACATTGAGGACTCATGTGGGGCATTTTGAATTCAAGGTCATGCCCTTTGGACTCACCAATGCACCATCAACATTTCAAAGCCTCATGAATGAGATCTTCAAACCGTTTTTAAGGAAATTTGTACTAGTATTTTTTTATGACATCTTGGTCTACATCACAGATCTGAACCAACATGTAAACCATTTGGATAAAGTGTTGCAACTGCTACTGAAGAACACCTTATTTGCCAAGCTCAGTAAATGCAGTTTTGCAGTTGAATCAGTAGAATATTTGGAACATATTATAAGTAAGGAAGGGGTAAACACTGACCCAAAGAAAATTCAAGCAATACAAGACTAGCCAGCTCCTGTAACCATCAAACAACACAGAGGGTTCCTTGGGTTAGCTATTTACTATAGAAGGTTCATAAGAAACTATGCCACATTGACCAACCCATTATACAAATTACTAAAAAAGTCAGAAATCTACTAGTGGGATGAACAATCCCAACAAGCTTTTGAAAGGGTTAAACAAGCTCTAATCACAACACCTGTATTAGCATTACCCAATTTTGATCAAGAGTTCATAATAGAAACAGATGCATCCAACAGTGGCATTGGAGCCATATTGATACAAATGGCCACCCTATAGCCTACATTAGTAAAATGCTATCATTGAGGTATCAATCTCTACCAATCTATGATAAGGAGATGTTTGCAATACTGTTTACAATCAAAAAAATGGGAACAATACCTGATAGGAAGGCATTTTATAATTAGAATAGTCATCAACCACTTAAATATCTATTGGAACAGAAGACGACTACTCCAAGTCAGTATCCTTGGCTATCCAAACTGATGTCCCTTGATTATGAGATACAGTACATACCTGGGAAACTAATTCTGCAACTGATACATTGTCCAGAATTCAATCACCAGAAATTGTACTATATGTCTTATCTACCATATATTCTGATTTGCTAAATAAAATCAAGGAATCATGGAAGGAAGAGAACAAGTTACAAAAGATAATTCAAACTCTACAGCAAGGAGGATCCTACCCCAATTATACTGTCACGCCCCGACTCGATTCTCAGGCCTCGGGCACTTGAGCAAATTGGCCGTAACCAAGTGGAGGCGCACCTCACTCGGATACAAGGCCTAGGTAAATCAAAGTAGGCAACAAATAATAATCAAATCCGAATAACATAAGCAATAAATGCAGAGTACTACAGCGGAAATGAAAATAATAAGGGTTCAGTCACCTTATACAAATCCAGGCCCTACAAGGGTCCTACAAAATAAATATCTCACACTCAGCAAAAAACAAAATATGAGGTCCTCGAACCTCTGCAACGATAACCCAGCCCCCCCCCCCCCCTCGTACACTCTCAAGTCCGAGTCTCCTACCCCTCGCACACTCTCAAGTCCGAGTCACCTACTCCTTAGGATCTGAAAAAGAAAGGGAAGCAAGTAGATGAGCTTTCAAGAGGAAAGCTCAGTAAGTACCCCGTATGGATCACAACAAACATATATCAAAATCAGATGATACAAGATAAGTCATAATATGAACAAATCAAAAATCATCAAGGCAAACAAATGGGGCTATGCCCCGCACTATCAAACCCTAGGAGTCTCACACTAACAACGGTAGGGACTCCTAACCAATAGTAGCCCTCAGGCCTTGGAAGAGAATTCCAAAACAAGAACCTTGCAACAATCCCCCGGTCAGCAACAACAACATTAAATTTGAAATCGACCTCAGTCATCATATGCCGTAGGTGGCCACCTCGAGTGCGATAACAAAATCACCGGTCCGAATCACCCCCACTGAAGGGAGGACAACCAGAGTATTGTCCCTCTGGCATGGCAAGCCGGAATGCCAGGGTGTCCCATCCCTGAACATTCCCCAACGGAGCCCCCACGCTCCACTGATCCGGGCAGAAAAATAACACATAACAAGGGATGCCAACATCCCAGAAATCAACACACATGCTCAAACAGGTATCCATGTTTGAATTTTAAATAGGAGTTAATTAGATATACACAAACTTTTAAGTCATTGTTTTGAATTTTTATCCGTTAAAATTACTTATCTTGTAATTCATTGGTTGTTACTTGGGAAAAAGAAATTTTCAATGAAAAATATTAATTTTTCATGGAAAATGATACAATCAAACAACAAAAATGTTTTTTTTTTCCCTATGGAGAATGGTCATTTTCCAGTAGAAAATAAAGGCAAACAAATAGCAAAATAAAAAAATTTCATGGAAAATGTTGGGACTTTTTAGCTAGAAAATAATTGCAATCAAACGGCTATAATCTTGATTTCCACAAAAAAAATTTCGTTAGAAAATTTTTCCATGGAAATATTTTCTTTTCTACCTATTTTCCATCTTGCAATCAAACGCACCCTTATGTATTCTTTGTTTTTATTTACAATTATTTGAATTTCAAATTTAATTAAATATGATTATGAAATTAATTATAAAATTATGAGTTAAATTTTTGTGTGTATGTTATTTGAAAATTCTTGCATGATTATTGAATTACGGATTTTTTATGGTTATTTAATAATTTTTAAATGTGAAGATCGCAAGTTAAAACCTTACTATTTTTGTGTTGATATTAAACTTGTTATTATTGGATTTTTATTTAGATGTATATTTTATATGTTTCCTAATATGTTCCAAATTAGAATATCATATAATATAAAAATTGATGAGACAAATAAATACGGAGATCTATCACTAGATTAACTTCTTTTGACAACATTACTCTTGTGATTAGTGATGTCAAATAGGTAGTGCCACTCATGGGCCAGTAAGATGGGTAATTCTTTACTTACTGACGAAGGTAACCGAATTGGTTACCGAAAACAAAGATTTGTGCATCGAGATGCGTGCTGTGAGGATCCCAATGCACAACCAATGGTTTCGGTAACCAATTCGGGTTACCTTCGTCGGTAAGTATAGCATCGCTCCAGTAAGATTGAGGCCATACTAGTTATGGCCCGAACCCGTGCATGTGCTGTGCAGGGTTTCGGTGGCCTGTGTGCTGCCACGGCACACGCGGTGGCCTGTCAGTGTCAGCCCTCACAGCCGGGTGAAGAAAGTTCTCACTTGAAAAACAATATTGAAATAAAGAAAGCTATAGATCAAAGACAAACACTAGCAACATGAACTTTTATGTCTTGAATTTTTCCACAGAATGTGAAGACAAGTTAAGCAGTGCACTGTTCTTAATGGGAAAGATTGGAGGGAATGACTTCAACTATCCATCTTTCAAGGGAGAAGCTTTGAAGAAGTAAGAACATTTGTACCTTCAGTGATCAATGCCATCAGTTCAGCCATTACTGCTATGATTGAGCTTGGAGCAAGGACATTGTTTTTTTTTTTTTTTTTTTTTAAAAAAAGAGCTGAAACAGCTAAGGTTCAAGGTTCAATTACAAAAACTTAAGAAGTGAGTCTAATATTTCTCCCAACCAAGGTGGGATGTGCTCTGGGTCTCTGAAAACAAGTTCAGTTCCTTCTTCCCTTGCCAGCCTAGCAAGGGTATCTGCCACAGCATTGTCCTCTCTAGGGATATGTTGAATCTCCCATTTCTCCACTTGATTCAATTTCTCCATGCATTTCTCCAGCAGCTCCTTGGTTTGCCTGTTGAAATCCTCTTTGTTCTGTTGCAGCAATCTAGTTATGTAGAGGTTGTCCGTTAGAATTCTAGCACTCCTACTTCCGATTAGATGAAGAACTTCTACTCCTTCGAGCAAGGCTTTCATCTCCCCTTCTAAAGCAGACCCAGCTTGAATGATCTTTGACCTTACAAAACATGGAGAGCCCAAGTTAGATAAAATGGCCAAAACACAACCAAAGTTAGGGTCATCAGGTTTCCATAATGAATCAGTGAAAAGGGTATGCTGGAAAAACTCCATGTTTATGATCCTTTGTGTAGTGGCCAGTGCGTCCCTCATTGCTTCATTGTGTTGAATGTATTCAAGATTCAAGGTAATGGCTCTATGAGCCAATAATGTTGGGTCAATTCTGTGGCCTCTGAAGGTGAAGTTGCAACGGTTCTTCCATAGTAACCACAGAGTTTGCCCCATAAGTGATAGTTCCTCCAAAGATAGTCTATGGTCACCCAACCTTCTTTGTGTCAGCCAATTCCCTTCCAAAAGGATGTCTGGTTCCATGGACCAGCCTCTAAGGAAGCCTTTGGCTTGAAGTTCTAACCATACCAGATTCGCCCACCTATACTGTAAGAATAGGTGAGCCAGATTTTCAGAGCTGAGACCGCATAGTTTACATGGCATATCAGGGCCCATATTGATAGAATTCAAGAGCTGTTTTGTTCGCAGTCTCCTGTGGAAGAATTTCCATAGGAAAGTTTTAATCCTCGGGGAGGTTTCCAATTTCCATGGCTAAGGCCAGCCATCCCACTGGGCATCATCTCTTGGATTGAGTAGTTGGCTGTAGACAGCAGCAGGCATGGAGGATGATCTTGTGCCCTGTGCCCACACCCAACTGTTCCCCATTTCTTGTAGCTGCACTTTCATGCAGTGTAAAATATCTGCAATATAATCTGAGAAGATACTAGAGACTAAGGGCCCATCCCAATCATTGTCATTCATCAGATTGTGTACCTTGATTTCACTTAACTCATAATCCATGTTGAAGAAGGATGGTTTAAATTTCAAGGGAATTAAGAAAAGACAGGGGTGCATGTAAATAGAGTTATTAGGCAGGATGGATTCACATGATATAAATTGCACCTAATAGCTCTAGCAGTCTTCCACAAACTGTTATATAATTGGGAAGGGGATTTAGCTTTGCTTTCCTCCCAAATATTGAAACTTTTGTATTTATAGATGACAGTTGGATCTAGGCTTTGTCACCATTATTTAGGACATCTAGTAGATGTTTGGACATGAGGGAGTGCTTCATAAGTTTTAGGTCCTTGATACCTAAGCCACCCTTAGCTTTGTCTTTAATGATTGTATTCCAGTTAATTATATGGATGCTCTTCCTATTGCCAGTTTTCCAGATGAAGGACCTCACTAGTTGGGCAATCTTGTCAAGTAGAGCATCAGGTAAGGAATATGTACTCAGAGAGTACACTAGTAGGGACATGATAGCATAATTTATCAAGGTAACTTTGCCAGCCAAGGATAGATGAAGGGTATGCCAATCGGCAAGCCTCTTCTCCACCTGGTCCAAGAGAGGATTGAATAAAGGTGCAGGGACTTTAGAGGGGGAGACCCAACTGCCCAAATATTTAAGGGGAAAGGCTCCATTCCTGAGTCCAAGGATAGCAAGAACAGATCTTTTAAGTCTACTTTTTAGCCAAGTGGGGAAGATTGCCTCTGATTTTTTGAGGTTGGCCCTTTGACCAGAGATAGAAGAGTAGAGATTTAAGCACATATTAATTGTCCTGGCATCCCTTCTAGAGGCTCTGCAGTATATGATAAGGTCATCCGTATATAGGGTATGGTTGATTGATATGTTGGGGCCAAGTGGGATACCCCTAAGCATTCCTAGTTCTTCATCCTTATTCAGGATCTTGGTCAGAATTTGGGAGACAATAATAAATAGGTATGGAGAGATAAGGTCTCCCTGCCTTAGACCAGATTTTGGTTTAATGAATTCACTTGCCCTACCATTAATCACAAATGTCATGGAAGGGGATTCTATTCATGCCTTGATCCAGTTGACCCATTTCAGTGGGAAGTTCATCTTTAATAACATGGCAAGAATTGCATCCCATCTCATAATGTCGTAAGCCTTTTCCATATCAATCTTTATCATCATCATTGGGTGGCTTTTGGTATCCTTTTCCAAAGTATGGGCAAATTCCTGGGTCAAGAGTATATTTCAAAAATGTTTCTTCCTTTCACAAAGGCACATTGTTCTTTCCCTATGAGTGTTGGTAGAACATCTATGATTCTAGTAGAAAGGATTTTTGTGATAATCTTATAGTTGACATTGCACAGGGCAATTGGCCTAAAATCCTGCACAACCTGGGGGTTATCTTTTTTAGGGATAAGTGAAATGAAGGTTTGGTTCCAGCTATTGGGAAGTTGGCCATGCTCAAAGAAGTAAGTAATAGCTGCAATAATTGAGTCCCCAATAATATGCCAATATGCAAGGAAAAAATCAACTGTAAAGCTATTAGGACCAGGAGCTTTAACTTTAGCCATTGATTTTAAGGCATTGTAAATCTCAAACCTACTTACAGTACTGGTGAGGTTGCTGCTTTGCTCCTTTGTTAGGGAAGGAAGATCATCAGGGAGAGCTGCAACAATATTCTCAACACTATCTTGTCTATTGTCCTACCACAACTTGGAATAGAAGTTAGAGAAGCATGCTTCAATGTCAAATGGGTTAGTTGCATAATTTCCTAGTTCATCTTTTATGTGTATAATTTTGTTCCTTCTTCTGTGGTTCTTGGCTAGATGGTGAAAATATCTAGAGTTGAGATCACCATTGTGTAGCCAGTTGTCCCTGGATTTTGTGCCCAGAAATTAGTATTCTGCCTAAGTAGGGCCTGATATTTATTGTAGAGGCTTCTTAGTTTACCTAAGGTTTCTTCTTTAGGTGGCAACCTAGGACCATGCTCTAAAGATTCTATACTTTCTATTTCTTTTTCAATAGTCCTGATAGATTTTTCTAGTCCCAAAGTTGTGGAGGAACAAGATTTTATCAGTTGTCTTCTGAGTTGGTTAAAGTTGTGGCTAGTGAAATGGAGGGGGTTGCCTACAGGGACTGTTCTCTAGGGAAGCTCAATTGCCTTTTGACATTCATTAGTATCGATCCAGTTGCTATCAAACTTAAAGATCCTAGCACCTCTTCTATATTTTTGAGAGTAAGTAAGAACTAGAGGATTATGGTCGGATTGGCATCTCGCCAGTTGTTCAATATGATAAGTTCCTGTAGTGTCATGCCACTTTTCATTTGCAATAATTCTATCTAAACGTGCCCAACTCCTGGCCATCCCCCTTTGGTTATTACACCAGGTGAAGGTAGGGCTAGTGTAATTGAGCTCATATAAATTGGTATTATACAGGATGCTATTAAAATGTATGGATTTGAGTTCCAAGGCATAGTTTTTGTTACCTCTCAAGATCTTCCTCTCCTCAGTGCTTCTAACTGCATTGAAATCTCCCAGAAGCAGCCAGGGAAAGGGAATAGTGGAGAACATTGAGAGCTTCTTCCATGTCTCCTTTTGAGTTTGGATTACTTGGCTACTGTAGATAATAGATACAAGACAAGGCAAATTGCCCTGGCCAGTAATTGAAAGGTGTAAGACATACCTGTTTTGTATGAAGGGAGCGACTATTCCAAGATCCTTTCTCCACAGAGCAATGATTCCACAAGAGAATCCAATTGATGGAATCGCAGCCCAATGCCAGCGCTTATCAAACTTTTTGCAGAAGCTCTCAATTCTGATCTTGTCTGCTCTAGTCTCAACAAGACAAAACAAAGAAGGTTTCAAGGTTCTTATGAGAGTTTGAATTCTACTTACGATTCTGCATTCGAGACCCCTTTACAGTTCCAAAGGAGGACTTTCATTAATTAAACTGATGGTTTGGTGAAACATTGGTCGGTACCTCAATCCGACCCTTCTTTTGGATATGGCTTCCCTCTGCATCAATTCTCTTGCTTTCATAACATTCAGGTCTCAAGAGTTGTGGTCTATCTAGCTGTATGGTGTCTCCTGGATCCGGAGGCTCACAATCCTCCATCCCTCTCACTGCCCTGCTGTGGGACTCTTTTCCAGGATCAAGAGGTTCCTCAGCATCAAGGAATTCAGCATCTCTGTGTTCTTGGTCCCTCGAGTTCTCAAGGTTTTTAGAGATGAAGAGAACAAGGGCATGGTGGTTTTGGTCCAGCACATCTTTCTCTGGGGAGCCTTTGTCTCTTGTTAAAACTGTAGGTGCGCTCTGAACCTCCGTCCGCTTCTTACCAAGAGGAACAGATGAATAAAGATCCATTCCCAGCTCTTGTTCCTCCTCCAAGTATTCCCCCCCATTGGGCTTGTATCCAAAACCTGGGTTGAGATCGTGTTGGTTTTCTCTTGCCACGTACGCCGGTAGCCTCACTCCCCTTCCACATGAGGGGTGGTCTCGAGCCGCTGCGTTTAGCTGGTTCCAGTTCCCTGTGGTGATGAGATAAATTTTTATCCAACAGTCCCTTGACGATACCACGACCGCGTCCCCCATGTCCATCACTACGATTACGCCCCTTATGCCCATCTCTAGGTACAAGATTCGTTCTGACTATGGCAGGATGGGATTCACTCATCCTTACCTCCGTTGAATTGTCCATCTCCACACGTCCCACAACGACCATATCGCTTGAACGGTCATCTGTGTCCTGTTCATCACGTACGAGGCACATGAACGACGTCTTCGTCTCCTTAATGGGTGCGGGGGCTTTCGGGCCGCCGCATACCGCATCTTTCTAGATTTCCATTGAACAGTCATCCATTTCCCAAAATCAGTAGGGGCCTTCTTCCCCTTTGCCGTAGAATTATTGCTTGTCTTCTCAGATGGGGTCTATGTATTCCGCTCCGAAGTACCAGGCTCCTCGACAGCAATCTCTTTCCCTTTCGGGTCAGGGTGCAGCTGTCTTGTACCGTTTTCTTCAGGGCGGTTCCAGAAACTCCCCTCGCTACATCCATCAACTCCATGGCGCACAATGCCGCATTTGTAGCAGAAAACAGGGAGTTTTTCTTAGAGAATCAAGACGAAGCACTTGGCCTTCCCCGAGTTTACCCATACTCCCCTCCTGAGCTGCTAGCTCAGATCAATTTCAATACAAACTCTCGCATACTTGGCCCTGTCTTGGATGTATGTTGTTCCATCGACCTTGATGACCCTTCTTAAGGATGAGGCAACTTCTTCCAGAGACTCCATCTCCCAGTATTCCCAAGGGAGCTGGTATAGTCTCACTTATAAAATCGCAGATGTGAGGCGCTCATAGCTTGGCTGGAAGTGTTCTCTCCACTTTGGTCGGTGTAAGACCATCCAGATTAACGATCCACCGGACCTTGGTGAAAACGGTCTGATCATTTCTTCGGTAGCACATCAGATGACGAAGAAGCCATTCTTCATGTCCACTACGGAGAACTCGCCCAGATGATCCCAAAGATGAGACAGAGCCTCCCTTGCTACTCCTAGCAAAGGAGTCTGACCCAAAAATTTACCATACATCACAGTCTTCATACCTTCCTGAGCAAGCCTGACAACATCTTCATCTAAGGTGACAATATCTTGCACTGAGGCTTTGATGCGCTCCAGTAGCAGACCAAGGACTAGGATCAACTCCTCCTCCTTTTTGTTGCAAAGGAAACCGTCAGCAAATATAGACTCAGGCTTAGCCACGAACCTAGACGATCTGGATTTACTGAGCCATATGAGCCTGATCACAGAACGGACGAGATCATGTGAACCGCTGAAGAAACCAGGAGGGACCCACAAGACCACGTGTGGAGCAAGTGAGGACACACAAGAGATGCATGGGATTAATGGGCCGCCCAAGCCCATCAGCCAAGATAACCTGCACCCCTTAGATAATTCAATCTAAATTGATTTGGACCAGTGCACCAACAAAGTGGGCCCAGAAGTTTCCAATGTAATCAATTTACTTGGCATAAATGAAATAGGCCCAACAAAGCCTCCTTTTTACTCTGCGGCTGCTAACCAACATGATAATATAATCATATCACTCCTACAAGAGATCAAGTCAGACTTAAATAGATCTTCACTTAAACAAATTGGAACTTCATGGGCTTTAATCACAGAGGAAGTATGGAACCTAATCGCAAACAAAAATGCACAAGAATCTGAACCCCCAAAAAAAGAATGTGGACAAAATACAACAAAGAAAGAAACCCTAACCACCCTATCAATCGAACCCAAAGGGGCCCAATCAACCTTGCAAAGGACTAGGGGCAGGCCAAGGAAAAATAAACCATATGAGGAAAACCCAGAGCCTACATCTAAAAGGAAGAAACCAGGAGGAGAACCAAAGACTACTAAAAGGAGAAGCAAAAAGATAGAACAACAGGACCCTGGAGAAGACCTCAACCTAACCCGCAGTCCCTTCATCCCTATCCAGATTGGCGAGATCCGGAGATCCTAGCGGCGGCCCAGCGAAGGATAGGAATCCACCTTGACCACTAAGCGGGGAATGCGAGTAGGTGATCAACCACATGCGACAAAGCGAGGGTGGAAATCTTTGGGATGCGGGGGTACAACTAGACTCCCACCACTAGTAAACCACAGGGCGACGGGTGAACCCATGATAGTCATATCATGGAGCGTCGAGGGGACTAGGAAAGTGTAAGCGCTTCACAGTCGGGGATTTCATAACTGCACATAACTTTGACGTGTTCTGTTTACAAGAAATGAAACTACAGGACATGGATAATAGAATATGGAACTCAATAGGAGGATCCCACTACACAGAGAAACTGATTCTACCGGCCTGTGACACAAGGGGAGGATGCTGCATCGGATGGAAATCAACACAATATCAGTTGGTTGATAAATTCATTGACACATACTATAAAGTCCAAGATTTTCTATGTTTTAAGTATTGGTCTTTAGAGATTTATTTTTTCTTTTAGGCTTTAATTAGTTATTTTCTTTACTTGTTTAGAAAATAAGGGAGAGTCTCCCAAATTTGGAAATGTTTGAATTATTACTTGAATAAATCTTTTAAATACTCCTTAGAGTAATTAAGTGATTAATTGCCAATTAAAAGAGTTTATTAATCTTGGATGATAAGTATAAAGGGAGATCAAATGGAAAATACCCTAATTAGGGTTAATTGGGATTATCAAGGACCTAATTGTAATTTCCAGAAAATCTAAGGACTGAAACATAGTTTTGTCCCTCTCTGGTGAGGGACCGACATAAAAATGTTTTAAAAAAGAGGGTTTATTAGCAAAAAGGGAACTGAATTCCTCTCAGCTATGCACGTAGGAAAAGAACGGACGGCTAGGATTTAAAAGATCAAAGTGTGCTGATCCCGAGAAAGCATCTGACCGCACATCCAGGTTGATGATATCAGGGTGCGCACATTTCCACTGTGCGAGTTTTCTTGAACCGTTCATCCCTGGATTTCATTCAAGATCGAGGCGTGAGATGCGATCAAAGCCACCCAGCTAACTCACGTGAGATGGTTTAATCTGGACCGGTGATCTTGAGCGGGGGATTAAGTGCGAGGCGGAAGATCTAATCGGAGCCGTTCATCCCTTCTCAGCATTTGGAATGATACAGCCCGCCCATCGAGGAATGGTTTAAGTTCTAGGCAATTGGAGGTAATCCAACCATTCATTTCAAAGCGATCCTGGCCGTTGATCTAAGGAAGAGTCAGATACGAGACATGATAATTAAAGGAAGGCCGTCGGATCATCTACGCCAGATCTGGACCGCCCGTCTGTGAGAACCGAACCTGAGGCAGTAGCGGCGGTCTTTTCCAACGCGTCGCCGCTGTGTGATATTATCCGAACTTGCAAACATTGAAATAGAAATTTAAACAAGAAGATAAACCATATCCGATCGGAAGTGGGTCGTCTAGAAGCTCTCCACGAAGCTTTACAAATAGAGAGAGCCCTCTGCGAATCTGAATGACCTCATCAGAAAGTAGCGCTACCGCCATTTGTTCCGTGAGAGATAGAGAGACAGAGAGAGAGAAAGGAGTGAGGAATCATTGACAACACTCATCGGAGTCGGGATCTTTCCAGAGGAGCACAAGAAGGGAAGACAAAACATTACCCCGCAAAGAGATCGATGAATTACGATCCTCCGGTGAGTTCATTTTCTCTATCTTTTACCAGTCGAGTGCATGCATATAAAAGTAAGGGTCGACGTCGGAGGAAGTTTTTGGAAACCTCCGTTACCCTCGGCCGAGAGGTTGAACAAGGGATGAAGCTCGCTCAAGAGGATGGAGCTTCGGCAAAGGTAAAGGCAACCTGGATGGAGCTGATAAACATCCAGAGGACCCTTACGATGTGCAGGTGGGCTCCGACTGTCGAAAACCTTGGGATGGAGGCAACTCCGGTTATCCAGACAGCACCGACGACCACTGAGCCCTTCTCCTCGCCGGCGAGGCAACCTGGATGGAGCTGATAAACATGAGTTTATTTTAAAACATGTTTAATCTAGTATTGAGTCTGACTTAGTGTAAAATAATGATTGGATTTAATTATAAATTAGATAATATGGTTGAGTCAAATTCAATCAATAGGTTATATTAAGTTGGGCTCGAACCAAGTTCATTTTTTTTATTATTTAGTTGGGTTCGATCGATTTACAGTTTTGTGAGTTGATTTGAGATGAGCCTGCTTTTCTATCAACTGGTTTAGTCAATTAAGTTAAGTTGGTTGAGTCAAATCAATTCAAAGGACCGGGTCCAACTAAAGGATTGGGTTGAATCAATTATCAATTATAAGTGATTGGGTTTGGGACTGAGTCAATTTAAATAAATTCTGGATTCGACCAGATTGGGTTGAGTCTGGTCCAATGGGCCAGGGCTAAGTGGCTAATCAAACCTAATAATAATAATAATAATAATAATAATAATAATAATAATAATAATAATAATAATAATAATAATAATAATAAAAGAGGTAGGGAGGGAGTTTGAACCATAAACCCCTCACTTGGGCTTGGTGGACCTTAGCCACTAGGCCATCCTAACCTATTTGAACAGATGGTTAGAGCTAATGAATTAAGGGAGATTGCACCCAACCAAGTCAAGAAATAGAAGGAAAATAAAATGAAGTACATGGGAAGGCCCTCAAGTTGGACTCGGGCCAAATTAGGGCATTACGCATGTTTAAATAAAAGCAAGTAAGATGTTCTTTGTTACTAAAATAGGCTTTTACTACCAGACATTTGCGTGGAGCGAAAGGACACTCCGGGAGGTACTCGATCTACCGGATAGATTTCCATTAGAAGTAAGTTACATCTGCCTAGTTTTCCACCCATCATTGGGTTTCTTGGTTTTATTGTTGCTATTTCTTTTAGCATATATGTTGCCTTTCTGTTTATTGAAAAACGTGTACATACCTGTTGTTTGTTTTTTCCTTCTTTGTATGTGCATGGTTGATGTGCTAGAATTTTATTTCATTAGCTGTTGTTTGGTTTGTTCGTTGGGCACACCACCCTGTGACCTACATCTGATCATGGACACATGGTCGTATGTCTTTGGCTTGACGGATATGCGCCCGGATGGGTTCGTTATTACGCGGTTGATGGAGCAAATGCTCATGTGGGCGCTTTCGAGTGAGGACACCACGGCGTTACGATAGTTCCATGCCGGGGAGGATACCTGGTAGTCCAACTGTCAATGGAGCGATATCTTGACCTTAATAAACCGCGTCACGAGAGACCAAGGTCGATTCAAAATGAGGCTAGGTGTGCGACGAGGAGAAGTTTGTTGAGCACGAGGGGCTTGCTTTGCTTAATCTAGGAGTTTTTTTCTTTCATAGTCTCCTAGAACCTTGTTTGTGCGGGATATGGCCCCGGTTGCTTGACTTGTTGACTATTGAATGATAATATACCTTTATCATGTTTACCAGTTTGATTTCGTTGTGATCCCTGCAGGGAACTTACTGAGCTTTCCTTCCGGAAGTTCATCCCATTTGCTTTCCTTTTCTTTACAGGTCCTAAAGGATAGCTGTTTCAGATTTAGGAGCGGCGTAAGGGGTCAGAACACAGTTTGCCGAAGTTGGAAGATCTCAACTAGTTCGGACCTTTAGGACCCCTGTAGGGCCTGGTTATTGTAGAGTGTATGAAATCTGTTTTTTTTTAAAATTTCGTTGTAACTCTGATTAATAAATTTTGGAGTTATGTTGATATTTTTGTTATATGTTTCTGATTTACTTAGGCCTTGTATCTGAGCAGGGCCCGTCTCCACTTGGATACGGCCGATTTGTGCACGTGCTCGAGGTCCCGGAAACCGGGTCGAGGCGTGACACATATATACTCCGCAACAGCCATACTGGAGACGAAAGTAAACCTCACCAAATGGATGATCACTAGAGTCTATGGACCATGTAAACGGGAACATAAACTAGCCTTTTGGGATGAACTTTGAGCAATTCGAAGGAGATGGCAAGGCCCGTGGATGATCGGGGGAGATTTTAACACAACAAGAAACCAGACGAATAGGAACACAGGAACGAGCAATGTACAACATCAAAAGGATTTCAATAATATTATTGAAGAACTCCAACTATATGACCCCCCACTCTTAGGCCGAAAATTTACCTGAACGAATGGGAGGCAATCCCCGACTATGATACGACTAGACAGATTCCTACTATCTACAGAATGAATGATGGCTTTCCCAAGAATATGGCAGACGGCACTACCACGCATCCTTTTGGATCACATCCCTATTACTTTGATATGTGGCCAACAGGAACCCAAGCAATACCCGTTTCGTTTCAATAGGAGCTAGGGAAAGATCCCCGACTTTTGGGAGATGATAAAGTAATGGTGGCAACAGAGTGCCTATGTCGGAAGCAGCACCTACAGGTGGGCCAAAAGAATCAAGCTAATAAGGGAAAGACTACGAAAATTGAACAAGGAGAATCTACAAGCACAAAGGAGAAGAAAGGAAGAAATACAAAAGGACATTAAGCAATTGGACATTAGAAATGAGCAACAAACATTAACAAGCACTGAGGAGGAAAGGATGTAGGCACACAGAACAGAGTATGATAATCTAATCCGACTAGAGGTAGAGCACTGGAGACAATGCTCTAGGATCACCAGGCTAAAAAAGAGGGATCAGAATACAAAATTCTTTCACTCTATAGCCAACCAGAGGAAAATTAAAACATAAACTGGATACACCAAATCAACATAGATGGCCACACGCTTAAGGACCCAACTGATATAGCAAAATGGGTATCAGAATATTTCACCCGAATCTTTGGGAGCCAGAGGCCAAACAGATATACAACAGATTGGACTCAGATGTTCGCTGCATCAAAACAAGGGATGGGTAGGCTAGATCAGGACCATTCTCTACTCATCGAAATCAAACTTCTTAATCAATGGTACCCCGATGGCTGATGGGATACGTCAGGCATAAAAGAGGTCTAAGACAGGGAGACCTACTCTCGCCCCTATTGTTCATCCTCGCCACGGACATCTTCACCACAATGGTGACAAGAGCCATCCAAGAACATCCCTTTGAAGGATTCATGATAGGTCACAGAAAGGGAGAACGAGTGTCAGTTCTCATCTATGCGGATGACCTCCTAGTCCTCAGTTCAGGGAAGGAAAGTGACTTCAAAAAAATGAAACTCATTTTTTACCTATTTGAAGGACTCTCAGGGCTAAAGCTAAACTATAACAAGAGTGCCATTGTGCCCATTGGGATAGAGCAGGCCACAACTAGGAATGCCGCTTTGATAATGGGCTGCCAACTGAACCCTCTCCCAATAAACTACTTGGGCATTCCACTAGCTGGAAGCAGACCCAAAAAGGAGGACTTGAGAAAGCTCATCGAGAAAGTCCAGAACAAGCTGACAGCCTTGAAAAGGAGACTGATGTCAAAGGGTGGACGCATCACACTTCTCAACTCGGTCCTATCAGCAATCCCGAACCACTGGATAACTATGTTTAAAGTCCCACAATGGTGACATGACAAATAGAAGGAATCCGAAGGGACTTCCTATGAAAGGGAGCAAACCCAAAATCGAAAGCGTACCGCCTAGTACAATAGGAGAGACTAACTCGACCTAAGGAACTAAGCAGGTAGGGCATCCTAAACTTGAAAGCTTTCAATGAAGCACTCCTCGGCAAGTGGTGGCGTCTCCTGAAGGGTGAAACCAGAATCTGCGGAAGAATTATTGCCTATGCCTACTTCCGGAGCGCCCAGGTAAACCCTTATCAGGCTATGCCCGGAACTCCAAACCCTGTGGGCAAATGCGGAACACACAATCCTGAAGCAAGACAATGGCAACAACAAGAGGGCACACTCCCCAGGCCGGGACCCTTGAGAAATGTTTCAAAACATGCAGAAGCACTTGAACCATGGAGGAACAGACGAAGGAGATAGATGACTATGGCGGCTAACCCCAGACCAATCCTTCACGGTCAAGTCACTTTATCTGTTTAGGATGGACAAAGGAGTGAGAAGCTCCCTACCTGCAACCTTCTAGAAGCAAGCATCTCCCCTAAAAGTCAAACTCTTCTCCTAGTTGGCACGGGAAGACAAACTCCCCATGCTGCAGAACATGGCAAAGAGAAACTGACAAGGAGAAAGGACACGATGCTACCTATGCGACATGGAAGATGAAAATATCGAACATCTGCTCCTCAAGTGTCAATACTCAGCCGAAGTTTGGAAACACTATAGACGCATCCTTGGGAACCGAAACACAGGGAGTAGATTTCGAAGATGAGGACAACATCGAGAACCTTTCCCCGATGGGACAACAGGGGTAATTAGAACAGACTATAGCAGTCGACTCTCTCTTGTAACCATCTGATCCATCTAGTGACCAATCTTTTAAAATTGAAACTATGAAACAATGTAACATTGTAACAATTAAACACTACTAATGAATGTAGTTTATCCACTTTTCCAAAAAAAAAACATGTCAAGTTGATGTTCTCATTGATTTTTGCAGTGAAGACGACAATCAAAGAAACTCGCTAATTGAAAAGAAAATTGTGGCTCGTTTAATGGTTCAATAATAGAAATTTAATATCTTTAATTAAACATAATATATTATCTTTCACATTCCAAATCCCAAGACTTTAATCAACCACAATTTTCAAACTAAATCTGAAACATAAATTGATTGAATTTGACTGTTTATAGATTATTATTCTTATTTGTGCCCGTGCTTCATGCTAGGCGGAAATGATGTATTTGTTTTTTTATGTTTAATTTGAAATACTTGGAAACCATGATCACTCAGACTTCAGTCGATAAAAATGGGTAAATATTTTGAACATATTTATTTATGTAATATATGAGATATATTATTCATGATTATGATTATTAGATGTATGTCAGATTTTATGAAATATGTTTTATGTGTTTTTGAAAAAAAACATTGAAACCTATCTTGGAGGACCAACCCTTTTTCCGTTATGTATGTTACTAATTAGGGAGAGTTTGATTATCCAAGGATTTAGAGATATAGAATGAAGAATTACAGTTGTTTGTTTGGTTAGATGGAGGGAAAAAGAGTTGGATATTATTTAGGTTTCGTTGTTTAAAAGAGAGTATATATATATATATATATATATATATATATATATATATATATATATTGTTGATGCCAAAAACTGGGTCCGTCGCCACGCTCTTATTACCTCGTGATGCGGTCTCACTCTCTCGACCAGCAGTAGAATTTATAGTTGATGTGGAGGCTTACTTACGCCACGAGCGTGGGAGTCACGAAGAGCATCATAAAAACTCCGCTCGGAATTCTGGAATTACTCATGTGAGCTCAGAAAAGGAGAGGACCGGTGATCGAATTGGGCCTTTACTTGCGGATTCAAATTGATGCTTAAGTCGGAAAAACTTGAATGGAGAATCTTAGTTTTAGGCAGCTTTTTGTGTGATGAGTTTTTCGGATCCCCTTTCTTCTATTAGAGCTCTCCTTTTATAGCACCTTAGAGGCGGTTCAGGAAAGGCGGTGGAGTAAGGCGGTGAGTTAGGTAAATATCTCTTAAGGCGGTAGGAAGGCGGTAGGAAAATATCTGCCTACTGTAGCAAGTGGATAAGACCCACTCACTGTAGAGGCGTTAGATGTTTCTCTATCTCTTTCTCTCTACCCTACGCCCTTTATGAAGGGTTGTTACAATTCCGACGGACTTGTTCATAGGATTGAATCCTTACGCTATTTGCCGAACGGAATTGTACAAAGATGGTGATATTGTTATGTAGCCAAAGGAACAAGTGGTCCTTTAGCTTAGCGACACCTGTCTCCACCAAATATATCCGTAACACTAGTCCCTCCCCTAGTGTACTTGTTCGAAAAATCTAAGCGAGGGGTGAGCTAAACGCACGTTTCGCTTGGTTCGAGAACAAGTATCATCCTTAGTTGGCATGTCTATGTAGGCGTGGGCTCACGTAATGCAGTAAACTATACCTAAAGGACACATGTTTTAATAGGCGACCGACGTTTACTGTGTTATCTTCGCTGTTATCGAGGTAGATTTTGGTTCCGGAATTCTCGCCTATAGTGTCGATGGGCTCTCCTATTTAAGGGCTTGTATGGATAGGGTGTTTGATCAGAAAACTTTTGCACCCTTGTATTTTGTATCATGGCTCAACGCTTGTCTTTTTACAAGTTTTTCACTTTTTCTCAATGCTCTCGCCATTTGCGAATTCCCAGTTCTTTTTATGAGCACTTATCGGAACTAAGGACTGGGGTAATCCACTTGGTAAGTCCAAACGGCAGTGTATATGGCCGTCTATTTCTTTTGATTAGCCGGGGGTAGGTGAAATGAGCATAGACGCGGGGTGGGAAGCTTTTCATGTTGACCATGATGTGGATGCGGGAGACCTCTTAGTTTTTACTTACGCAGGGGGTATGCACTTCGAGGTTGAGATGTTCGGAGATGACTCCTGCCGTAGAGAGGTGGGTCCCCACCTCCGTCCCCGTGCCGAACCAAGCTCCCCTAGTGGCAACGAGGATAGCGACGGCTGCGGAAGCCCGTGTATCTCCTCCGAGTCTTATCCGAGCGTACCTTCGGATGGGTTTGCGGACGTTTAGTTAGGATAATCCGTTCGAAAATATGTTTTAGGGTTTGTTATGTCGCTTTATTTACGTCCGTCATGTGTAGTATGAATAAATGACGTTTTGTCGCTTTGTTTTTAAATCCTTTGGCATTTTTATGGCCTTTACTGATGATCCTATGTTGGAGTGTGTGCTTTATGCGGTAATGCGCGTGCAGGCTGCGCCTTCCATCGTCATCGGCTCTACCTTCCATGTAACGCTTCTTGTTCCCTAAGATGACACGTGTCTCCTCTACTATTTAGCATTTAAAGGGGGATAGTGGCGCGACATGCGCGGCGTGCGCGTTTTGTCAACGTTATGATAGGCGATGGGGCGTGATTTTCCATGTGTGTCAGGCGGCGCTTGGTATTGCTGACGTGGACAGAATTTTGAATTGTTTCGAGGAGGCGTATGATGGTTGTTTGAACGGTTCAGATTTGTGGGCCTTTGGTTCAATGGTTCAGATCGGAACACAACCCTAAGATCTAACGGCCCCGGATTCGTTGCCTTTGTATATAAGGGGAACCGTACAGGCAGCAAAAGATTGCTTCGAAAATCGAGTCCTCTTCTCCAGCTTTCCTCTTCTCCGGCGAGCTCTGGTTTAGTGCGTTTTTTTCCTTATCTTTTTCCTCCTCTAAGGTAATGGCTAGCGCTACTTCTTCTTCCTCTAGTTCTTCTCATGAGCCCTCGATTCCCTTTTCGTCCAACCCTACGGTTTACATTGCGATTAGGGTGAACTTGGAGGCGTTCCAGTTGTGGTTCATGAGTTCATCCCCGCCTCTAGGCAACGCAGTAGTAGGGGTCACGATACATTCATAAGTCTTCTTGGACAGTCAGAGGTAGATAGTCTGGTGACTAAATATGAGATAAATCTCTCATTGTTTGAGGTTAGGGTTCCCTGTTCTGGGGAGAGGGCAAGTTCTCCCAGGGAAGGGGAGATAGCCATCTATCAAGATGCGCTATTAGGTGGCCTTAGACTCCCTTTTTCTGATTTTGCTAAGGCAGTACTAGAGGAGTATCATTTGTGTCCTTCACAGTTGGCCCCGAATTCTTGGAGACTACTGAACGGCTTTGTTATTGTTTTCAAGCATTACGGAATAAATCCGACCGTCCGTTGGTTCCGTATGCTTTTTAGTCTATGTCTAGAGTCTAACGCCGATTGGTATTACTTCTCGGCTCGTCCTGGGAGGAAATTTTTAGGGAAGGTTCCTTCTTCCATTAAGCGATGGAAGAGCAAATTTTTCTTTGTCAAAAGTAAGTCCAAGTGGGATGTCCGAACAAAGTGGGAGGTTCACTGAGCGGACGTCGCTTGTGAGGAAATAGCGGATGAAGAGGGGTTCTTCTTAAGTCAATAGCAGGGGTTATCAAAGAATGTACATGGATGAGTTCTTGACAAAGGAAAACCTTGTTAAATGTCGTTTAATAGTGTCCGCCGGTAGGAATTATTCGTGTACCTTACTAGTCTGATTTTTAACTATAGTATCTAATTTTTTGACATTTGTTTTGTAGAAAATCCGATGGAGGACGAGGACACGAGCTATGTTAAGGGTCTTTTTGGCCTCTTCGAGAGCGGCTTACGTTCACCCGTCCTTGCCTCATGGTAGGAAGAAGAAGGAGGTGGTACTTGGCGGGGGGTGATACCTCCAAGGAGGAAAGAAAGAAGAGGAAGAGAAAGGAGGCGGGCTCTTCCAAAAGGGGAGTAAGAGTGACCCGGTCACGAGGGGTCCTCACGGGAGAGGAGGACCAAGAGAAAGAATTCGAGGGCGTGACAGGTCCGGAATTGTAGAAGAACAAGTGGGGCGCCTCGGGGAAGAGGTTAGATGCGGAAGAAATCCGCCGACGTTGTCCCCAATTTTCGAGGGTCCTTCTTCCGGCCAGTAGGAGGACATCCTCCTCGCAGAGGTGAGAATTTCTATTTTCTCACGGGTGTGTTTCAATTAGAACTTTTAACTTAGGTTTTATCTTGCGGTAGCGAGCTAGGAGAAGGCGCCTTAAGTGGATAAATTAAGAGTGGGATTCCGTCCTAAAGGGACTGCTACTAAGCGAGAAGGAGTTACCTTCGAGGATACTCCTTTCGCGACGCCAAGTCCGTAAAGGATGTTTTAATGGTCAATGCTGACGGCGGCTCTCTACAAAACTCCGAAGAATTTTGGCGGGGAAAGAGGCCGCTTACCAATTATTCCGTTGGTCATCTTTGGTAAGAACATTCTCATATTTCCCTTTTATTTCTAAATTTGGTGTATTTTTACGAGCGTTTTGTTATTTTGTAGACCGCACAATGGGCGGATCGAGTTGATGATCTTTGCCAAGAAGATTTGGCCAAGATGGAAATGAATAGGGCAGATATCGCCACAAATTTGAACTCTAGGGTGGCGGCCCCGGAAGAGAAGGAGAAGAAAGCGACATGACGCTATCCGTGCCCTCGAAGCGAGACAAAGCCGAGCGGCTGCAACAACTATCTGCCCTGGAGAAGGAGAAGAACGATCTAGCGGCTCAGCTATCTATTTCCAAAGGTTCTCTAGATGAATCCAGCAGTTTGAAGAAGGAACTCCAATCTACTCAGGAGGAGCGAGCAGCCGTTCGATGGGATCTAAAGCTGAAGGCTGCTGAGCTTACCGCCGTTCAAGCTGAGTTGGCGGAAATAAAGGGGGAGCGTGATACACTTAAGGCAGATTTGGCTTGTCGTAAGGGTCCCCACGGACGGCGCCAAACTGTTGATGCCAAAAACTGGTCCACGTCACGTCGCTTGGCCATCGTTGCCTCGTGATCCGGTCTCCGACTCTCGACCAGCTGATTAGAATTTATAGTTGATGTGGACGCTTACTTACGCCACGCGAGGAGTCGCGAAGAGCATCATAAAACTCATTTCGAAATTCCGGAATTACTCATGTGAGCACGTAAAAAAGGAGAGGACGGTGATCGGAATTGGGCCTTTCTGCCCGGATTCAGCTCCGATGCTTAAGTCAGAAAACTTGAATAGAGAATCTTAGTTTTAGGCAGTTTTTTGTGTGATGAGTTTTTCGGATCCCCTTTCTTCTATTAGAGCTCTCCTTTTATAGCACCTTAGAGGCGGTTCAGGAAAGGCGGTGGAGTAAGGCGGTGAGTTAGGTAAATATCTCTTAAGGCGGTAGGAAGGCGGTAGGAAAATATCTGCCTACTGTAGCAAGTGGATAAGACCCACTCACTGTAGAGGCGTTAGATGTTTCTCTATCTCTTTCTCTCTACCCTACGCCCTTTATGAAGGGTTGTTACAATTCCGACGGACTTGTTCGTAGGGTTGAATCCTTACGCTATTTGCCGAACGGAATTGTGCAAAGATGGTGATATTGTTATGTAGCCAAAGGAACAAGTGGTCCTTTAGCTTAGCGACACCTGTCTCCACCAAATATATCCGTAACATATATATATATATATATAATATTGATATAAATATTGTAATTAAATTAAAATATTTTGATTAATTTAGAATACTCAAAATTTGAAATTCAATGCAAGGGTAATTTTAAACATATGATTAGGGAAATTAGGTATAATATTTAATTGTTAATTTTAAGATGGACTGAAGGAGTGTAGTCCAAGTAGAGCTGCATGTCTGAGAAAATAAGGTAGGATGGACAATTGGCCGTATATTTTTCTTGGTTAAGTTATGTTTGCTTTCCCTGCAATCACATTTCTTAATAAGTAAAACAATTTATTTGAAACATTATAATTCTGTTTTTTTAAACAGTTCTGCATGTGTTGAATGATTAACAGTCCAGGTCATAACAATTTTTAAACTAACTTTATTTGATTTGATGAACAACCAAATCTTTAAGTTGGTGGTACACCTACCTTTATATATATATATATATATATATATATATATATATATATATATATATATATATATATATTTTGTTAGTGTAAAGATCGGTATCTTTCACAGAATAACCCTAATTTATACCCAATGGTTGTGATTTATAATTGAGGGAACACCAGCTTTATGTGGAAAACCCTATAAATCTAAAAAAAAAAATTATGGGGCTCATGCATGATAGCAATCCACTATACATGAATTAATTTAAAGACTCATCAGAGTACATCGTGATGAGAGGAATACATCCTCCATCAATAATCTCAAAGAAATGATGTGGAGCATCCAAAGGTTGGACGTGGGCTTCATGGATATGAAGAGCAATCAGAAGGGATTTATAGCGAAAGCCTCATGGAGATGCATGAGAGCAAGACTCCATCATCCAAAGAAAGAGCAAGGTTTCATCATGAAATTAAGCTTCATAGATGAGAGCTCCATAGATCATGAAGGCAAGCTTCCCTTATCCTTGGGTCCTGGGGATAGAATCCAGAAGTTTCTTCCTGTCATGCCGTGTCTTATTTGGCCTCCTAATAACTTGTCTTCTAGGTCTTTCACAAGCCACGTGTTATCATCCTAATAAGTCACACGTAAGTATTTTAAAATTGAGCAGCATTATATATATATATATATATATATATATATATATATATATATATATGTATATATATATATTAAAGTAATTCTTTCTATAAAGAGAGCACTAACATTGAAAGACCAATAATAGAAAACATCTGTCCCCAAATGTCTTCTTTCTCTTGCACCTATATTCTATACCTTCTCTTCACCTTCATTGTTTTTGTTCTTCCAACGAGTGCTTGGCAATCACAAGCGGCATGTTTCACATCAATCATTAGCTTTGGTGACTCGCTCGCAGACACCGGAAACCTCGTTTTCGTCCTCAATAACTCGGATCGTGCAAGTCAACTTCCTTACGGTGAGACGTTCTTTCATCACCCTACCGGCAGGTTCTCCGACGGCCGTCTCATTGCCGACTTCATTGGTATGCATCAGCTTATTTTATAGTTGTTATATTAATGCTACTTAATTAATTTGTGGCAACATATATTCACATATAATTATTATACACACACACACAAGAAGATATATATGGTGATTATTGGTGATGAAGTTTTTCATGTTTTTTGTTATTATAGCGGATGCGTTAGGATTGCCTTTTTTAACACCATATTTGCCCCACTACGGTGATGGCCGGAGTTTTAAGAAAGGGGTTAACTTCGCCGTGGCAGGAGCTACTGCATTGAATGATGACTTTTTTGACAAGAAGGGGATTAAACTAGGGACAAAAAACATCTCTCTGGACGTGCAGTTGAAGTGGTTCAATGAATTCCTGCCTGTCGTGTGCTCTTCCGAAGAAGGTGTGTTTAGTTTATTACTATTATTATTATTATTATTATTATTATTATTATTATTATTATTATTATTGAAGAGTTTTTACTTACCACTCCTAAAAAAATAGCCAAATGATCACTTGTTACTCCTTTATTTTTCAATAATACTCCATAACCCCTTATTTATTTTATTTATTTTATTTTTTAATTTTCCTTGCCACCCATTTGAGTTAGTTCTCCCAATAAAAAATTTTAAATAGTTTATAAAAATCATTTAAAAAAAAAGTAAAAGACAAAAATATCTTCTTCTTTATACCAATGTCTAATAAATAATTAAAAAATTCTAAAAAGGTTATAAATTATGATTTTATTAAGGGGTTACAAGTAAATTCATGTTAAATTTATATAAAAAAATGTGATTAATTTATATTTTTATTTAAATTTTAATAACAAACATTAAAAAAATTATTAGTAAAATATTAAAAATAAAATAAAATAATTAGATTTTTATTAAAAAAAATATAAAATACATAAAAATTAAAAGTGAGCTAATCTTAAATCTTTTGAGTTGCTAAATTACTTGAAATGTGAGAAAAATTATTGAAAATGATATTATATATAAAAAAATAATAAAATTGTTACTTTATATGTATTATAACTCAGGTTAAAGCATAAAACTTTGATCTAGGAGGTGATAAGTAAAATAAAATAAAAGAGGAGAATATGAGATGTTATTGAAAAATGAGCGGGTGACAAGTGATTTGGCAGTTTTTCATGAGATGACAAATAAAAAACTCATTATTTAATTATGATGAATAGATCAACAACTAATTTAATAAATTATATTTATATATTAAAAATGACACATATTATATCATGTTCACATATATATTAATAGTGTCATTGTCACGAGAACCACATTGATTAAAACAACTAGCTTTAGTTGAGAACCATATGTATTAAAACAACAAGCTTTAGTTAAGTGTTGAATGGATTAATTCAATAAGCATTTTATTAGTCAATTATATAAATGGTGGGCTAGTTTTCTTAATAAGTAAAAACATTGTTATTTTGATGTTTGGAAAGTGACAATGCACCATTTCAATAATATTAATCTTAAAAAAGGTTAAATTGAAAATATATCACAAGCAGTCAAGATAAAACACAACAGACCAACGACCATGTGGCCTATTGATACTGGGTCGCTTGTTAAAAGAAGGGATTCATCTGTGGATGGCCCGGGGTCGAATCTCACCTCTTGCAAGGTGAGGGTCACAATTGTCCGGATTTACTCTCCCGCGAGCTGCCAAACCTGATTTTTTGGTACCATCTATAATTCTGTTTTTATATGGAGATGATGATGATTAATATGTTTATTTGAGATCGATAAATTAAATCATAATGAAAAAAAATGCTCCATAAAGTAGCATTTGAATCAAAGTCTTTCATGGTGTATTTATCCCTTCTAGCTCAATATTTTCTTTGTTTAGTATTTGCTTCAATTAATTAATAAGCATCAAGAATAACCAATTTTCAAAAGGAAAGTTGGCTACTCCATTTCATCTCAAAAAGAGATGGAGGTTGAGAGTTTAAATTATACTAGTGATGTGTTTCTAGTGACTTATCTACATTTATATAAAAAAACATTAAGAATAAAGATAGTTTGAAATTAAGAACCAAGTCATGCTACCAACCTTTACAAGGAAAGTTGGTATTCATTTTTTTTCACAAGAGAGGATGATGGGTTGGAATCACGTCGTTGGCGTAGTTCTAATGGCTCTTCACATATAAAAAAAAAATAATAATAAAGTCATGCTAGTTTGACTACAAAATTATGATTAAGCTTGTTAATATAAATGTTAGTTTAATTATTAAGGAGGATTAAGCTAATCTTTTAGAGCCTTAATTTGACTTTTAGTCCCCTTGTTCCCTGTCAAACACCACATCATTTGGGCCTGCGGTCCTTTATGATTAGTTGGTGAGAAAACGATCACTCAATTATCTTTATTACCTTTATCTCTTCCACCGTTTTGTTAGTTCAAATGAGTTGGAAGTCTGATTAACATTATGTAATATATATATATATATATATATATATATATATATATATTCATTTAAAAAACCTCCATGCATACATGTACTCATGTTTGTATATGCAATGAGATCCATGATTCCTTTCTCAAGCTTCACAATATATAAGCTAACACAAAAAATCATAGTTCCCAATTGAAAAACAATATTGCTACAGATCAAAGACAAACACTAGCAACATGAACTTTTATGTCTTGAATTTTTCCACAGAATGTGAAGACATGTTAAGCAGTGCACTGTTCTTAATGGGAGAGATTGGAGGGAATGACTTCAACCATCCATTCTTTCAGGGGAGAAGCTTTGAAGAAGTAAGAACATTTGTACCTTCAGTGATCAATGCCATCAGTTCAGCCATTACTGCTGTGATTGAGCTTGGAGCAAAGACATTGTTGGTCCCTAGAAACTTCCCAATTGGATGTATCTCAGCATACCTTTCTATTTTTCATGTCTCCAATGCAAAAGATTATGATGAAGAAACAGGTTGCATCAAGTGGTTGAATGAGTTCTCAGAGTATTACAACCAGCTTCTCATCAAGGAACTAGATCATCTTCGGAAAATGCACCCTCATACAATCATCATCTATGGTGATTATTATCAGGCACTCATGTCTATTTACCAATCTCCAGAAAAATATGGTGAGTTTTCGTATTCATTAATTTCCTGTGTTTGACATATATATATTGCTAAGTTTTTCTAGGTTTTCAATATGGTTCTAGGGTTCCAAAGTTCACCTCTAGGAGCATGTTGTGGAAGTGGAGCTTTGTATAACTATAACTCAAGCTGTTTGTGTGGAGAGTCAGGATCAACGGTGTGCATGGAGCCATCAAGGTATGTTTCATGGGATGGAATGCATTTAACTGAGGCTGCTTACAGGAACATTGCTACTGGATTGCTTGGAGGGAAGTACACTAATCCTCCCTTCACTGAGACATGCACTCTCCTTGAACCAATTGGAAATCTTGAGTTATGGAATAACATGTAATTGAAATTATATTACGTCAAAGATTGTTTGGTTTCCTGGACATAACTGAAAATGTTGTATTTAATTCTCTACTAATGTCCGCATGCACATCCATTTTTTCCTTTAAATTTATTTTCATCTTTTAATTCCTTTTTAACCTTCTTAATCATCATAATTAACTCATTAAATCCTTTTTCCAACTAATTAATTCTTTTAATATCGTCAAAATTTATTTGCCTATTTTTTTCTTTATTAAATATATTTTCCAGTTTTCCGAAAATCGGGTCGTTACATGTCATCATAGCACTAGTCGAGTTCCTGCCATAATGCTACCATCTCATTGTAATAGCTGGTTATAACATCATGGTTGCCCTGCTTTGATTGCCAAGATCGAGTCTTCAAGTCGAAGATCTGAGAGGAATTCTCCAGGTCAGAATATGTCTTACACACAGAGTCCCAAACCTCTTTTGCAGCCTTCATAAACATATGGGCCGGGTTTGGAGATAGAGATCTCCATTGAGTTGAGCAACCATGTAGTGATAAGAGAATTTTCAGATCTCCAAGTCTTATAGGTTGGATCATCTTCATCAGGAGTCTTCACCTCCCCTGTCAAATACCCCAATTTGCCTCGTCCGTTAATCGCCAGCTTCACTGATTGGGACCACTCCAAGTAATTTCTGCCATGAGTCGATGGACAATAATCATCATAGATGAGGAGTTCATCGTGACATCGAGGTTGCGCTAGAGTTTGAAATAGTGGAATTGGTTATTAGCCAATCCCTTATTTTGATTCTTGCTAAACTACTAACTTTCCAACATTATCCATTAATAATCTCAAAGACATGAGGATGGTGCCCTTGGGTGTGGCCGGAATCACAAGGGCTTCATATAGAAAGCCTTATGAAGATGCATGAGAGCAAGACTCCATCATCCAAAGAAAGAGCAAGGCTTCCTCATGAAAGCTTCATAGATGAGAGCTCCATGGAGGCATGGTCTCCTAACCTCATTAGAGCTTCATGGATCATGATGACAAGCCCCCTTACCCTCGGGGTCCTGTGCTCTTCTTCAGGGGGATAGCATCCAGAAGTTTCTCCCTGTCATGTCGTGTCTCACTTGGCCTCCTAATAACTTGCCCTCTAAGTCTCACAAGTCATGTGCCATCATCCTAGTTAAGTCACATGTATATATATATATATATATATATATATATGGGGCTTCCTTCTCGAGTTGCCGAGCAAACTCTGGTACCGGTACCCTGCGCCACATTCTGGAAGATAGGAAGGGAGAGTGACTAGAGATGGAGATAGATAATGTCAAGCTTGAAGAGATTTTTTTCTTTCCTTTTTTTTTTCTTCTTATTGGGGTTTAATTTAATTATGAAAAATATTGTGGTATTGCTACTGTCCATTTAAAACTCTAATATATCAGGCATGTTTGTTTCCATGTTACTCGGGATTAGAATAAAAGAAAACATTAAATTAATTAAATAATAATAACATTTTATTATTTCTCATCGTTCTAAGTAGTTAGATATAAATAAATAGATCAATAAATAATAAGTGAAAAATAAGACTAAGACAAGGGGTAAATTTTTTGAGCAGGTGCCGAACTATGGCCAAATATAATTTTGAGCATCGAATTTCAATTTGTATCTTTCTGGGTACCACTGTGATCAATTTGGTTTCAGGTAGAATTTTTAGAGAGGATTCCGGTGATTTTTACTAACGTGGGCCTTAGGAAGTGCAACATCAGCGCTGATGTGGATTACAATTAATACAATCAAATAAAACCCTAACCCTAATTATAATTAATACAATCAAATAACATTAATTAACAACTAATTAATATAAAACCCAACCCGAGAACTCTATGCAAACCCTTTCTTCTCCGGCGCCGGTAGAGAGCCATCCATTCCGTCCTCCTTCCATCGTCTCCATAACATCGGCAGTGAGCTCTTTCTTCTTCGGCATGGTATGCAAACCCTCTCCTTCTCCGGCTTGTCCCATCCTCACTGCCCTCCCTGATGGCTCGCTCTCCATCTTCAACAGCGACCCTATCCTCTTCTCCTCCCTCCTCTCTCTTCTCCGCTCCTCCTTGACCTCCTCTTCTTTCGCATCGATCCCCTTCTCCCCCTCTCCAAATTCGACCCCTTCCCCCTCCAAAGATCCTTTATTTTGCCCCTCCATGGCTGACTCATCCCTCCATCTTCGCTTTCTCTAATCACCACCGACGCCTTGACTTTCTCTCGAGTGGGTCAAAGAAACCCTAGACTAGTCTCCATCCATACCCCATGAACACTTCCTCCTACCATCGCCCAAGCCATTTGGCTCATCGTTGGAGAACCTTTTTGCTAGCTTGAGTCCCCCATCAGACGGTGAGTGCCATCGTATCTGCCTTTGACTTTGAAACATGTTTATACCGTGGTGAGGAGATTGTGATCGGAGATTCACTGGTGAGGAAAGAGGATGATGACTTGGATTAAAATATTTTAAAATATTTGCTTATGTGACACTTCCGGAGTCTACGTCATTAAAAAATCGCCAGAATCCCTCAGGTACCCACCCGGTGAAACCAAATCGATGCAGGATATCTAAAAAGATATAAATTAAAATTCGATGCTCAAAATGATATTTGACTATAGTTCGGTACCCACTCAAAAAATTTACCCCTGAGACAAGCAAGGTTTTTTTTTCTTAATTGATTGGTGGTGTGAAAATATCAATTTGCAAAAGGAAACGGGGAAACGAAGAAGTGCTGGCATCGTCGTTCCCGTGTCTCGCGAGACGCGCTACTATCCTAACATCCCACCAACCATCGCCGTCCAGCACAAGGGTCAATCTTCTTGGAAAGTGTTCCGATTAGGATGGACATCCGAGAATGTTTGATTGGGTTAATCCGAGGAAGTGCGGTGTAAAGGTACGCACAATTATTCAGTTTGAAGAAAACCGGACAAATAGCGCGGGAATGGATGGATGATCATCATCCCAATCGCGCTAACCCCCATTGGTTCATATATATATATATATATATATATATATATATATAGCAGTGATGTTATCGGTACGTAGGAAATTATATATTTCCGATTCGCTTGCTCATTCAGCCCACAGGTATATTTGAACAATTTCCAACCGTATGGATGGAAAGATCATCGAAAAATAAGTTAGCTTTTCAATTTTCATACAATTTGGGAACTTGTAGGATCTTCATCTTAACGGATCAAAACTTATAGGAATCTGAACGGTCCAGAATTTCAACCGTTAAGTGGGAGGACCAAACGGTTACCAAATTGTATGAAAATTGACATGACGGATCAAAACTTATAGGAATCTGAACGGTCCAGAATTTCAACCGTTAAGTGGGAGGACCAAACGGTTACCAAATTGTATGAAAATTGACATGATAGCTTATTTTTAACAGATCTTCCCATTCATATAAAAAAAAAATACTCCAGGGGCCCAAATGAAGGCTTGCGAAATGAAACGATTATTCACGGTAAGCAAAGATATCGATCTCTCTCTCTCTCTCTCTCTCTCTCTCTCTCTCTCTCTCTATATATATATATATATATATATATATATATATATATATATATTAAAGCAAATATTCCTTCTATAAAGATAGCACTAACATTGAAAGACCAATAATGCAAAACATCTATCTGTCCCCAAATGTCGTCTTCTTCCTCTTGCACCAATATTCTATCCCTTCTCTTCACCTTCATTGTTTTTGTTCTTCCAGCGAGAGCTCATCAATCAAGAGGGGCATGTTTCATGCAATCATTAGCTTCGGTGACTTGCTCACAGACACCGGAAACCTTCTTTTCGCCCTCAATAACTCGCACCGTGTTAATCGGCTTCCTTATATGGTGAGACGTTCTTTTATCACCCTACCGGCAGGTTCTCTGACGGCCGTCTCATTGCCGACATCATTGGTATGCATCGGCTTATTTTAGTTGTAATATTTAATGCTACTTTGTCGCAATATATATTCACATATAATTATCACACACACACACACGAAGACATATATGGTTATTATTGGTGATGAATTTTTCATTTTTTTTTGTTATTATAGCGAATGCAGTAGGATTGCCTTTTTTAGCACAGTATTTGCTCCATTATGGTGATGGCCGGAGTTTTAAGAAGGGGTTAACTTCGCTGTGGCAGGAGCTACTGCATTGAATGATGACTTTTTTGACGAGAAGGGGATTAAGCTGGAGACAAAAAACATCTCTTATGGTAGAGGCGGCAGTGTAGTTGTTTTCTAACATGTTTGGAGAGCAGATTGGCAGGCCGGCAGGAAGCGGACGGCGGCTAGGGTTTGGTGTAAACCTTATGGCTTTGGTACCATATAGAGAATTTGCTCAATATTATTAATGATTGAGTTTTGGCTTAAATAAGCCATTACAAGGATAAAAAGAGCTAATAAGCACCCCAAAGATAAGATAATTATAAATATAAATACAAATGGGAAAAAGAGCTAATATGCTCTCTCAATATAAGATAATTATAAAAACAAATGCAAATAACTCTTAATAGTGAGAGAGAGAGAGAGAGAGAGAGAGAGGGGTGAAGGTGATTTTTAAACAACCAGCTTTATTGCATTTCAAATTACAACCAAATTGGTTGTAAGTTGAAATGCAACAAAACTAAGTTGAAATAAAAGTTTTGTTCCATGTAACTTGTACTTCCACAATAAGCCAAACTCTCAAAAATTTAACTTACATGTAAAATTATTTACTTTACAACTAGTTACAAAGAACCAAACAACCACTAAGAGAAATGCAAGCCTCACTCAAGATCCAAGTGCCCTCCTACCAAAATAAAAAATGGTTTATCTAAAACAAAAAAATAAAAAAAAATATTTCAAATTACATTGGGTTGTTTGGTTCGCAGTTAATAGGAAATAAGTATTTTGGTTTTTTAATTATTTGATTTGATTATTTCTAAATGAGTATGAAATTGTTTTATTATCATTTAATTTATTTTTATTAATATGTACAAGCTATTTTGAGGGCTGGAGTGTGGTAGCCAATTTTACTTGTGAAAGTTGGTATGATAACTTATTTTTTTATTATTAAAATTTAATTAAATATAAAATTATTGTTTAATAAAAAGTATATCAAATAAAAATAGAAAATCAAAATTAAATTTAGAAGAAAGTTCCAAAAAAACATTCAAAACTTCGCAATTTGCACAAAAGTCCACGAACTTTTCTCATTTCCCAAAAAACCCTTGCTTTTTGAGAAGATGTCATTTCATCTCCAAAACAAACTGACAGTATTAAAAGAGGCGGGAAATAACCCTTATGCCATCACACAGAACTAAACCATAAAGTCAACTGTTCTTCTCCCTAACTGGTAGAGTTAAAATGCTTGTCCTCGCTCTTGAGTAACACTCTGCGTCCACGCCTACCACCGTCGGTAGCCAGTGGAAGCTCATTTTCTCATGCGATCATTGCCGAGGTAAGCCCCTGCCAGAGGAAACTTCTTCAATTATAGGGGGTTTAGGGTTTCAGGGCAAGTTATCCCGAAGATTCTATCTTCGATTTTGGAGGTTTTATGCGTTCGAGATTCAGAGGGTTGTTTGTTTGTTTTGGGGTTTAGGGTTTTGGGTGTATTAGTGTGGGTGATTTCTGATTCTGTGTTCATCTTTTGGAATTAAGGGTTTAGGGTTCGTGACTGGTTTGGGGTCTATTTAGGGGTTAGGGTGGTTGAGTTTATTTTTTTGCAAAAACATTGAAGGTCTGTGTATATTTATTGCCTAAGTAATTTATTTTCCGAAAGCTCTCGCGTATTTTAAAGATTTTGCCTGGGTTTTCTTCCGCGTGGTTTTATGTATTTTAAAGGCTAAATCATGTATTGGTATGGATCCGTTTGTTCTATTGTTGTGGGTTGTTGCATTTACCATTTTAGTGGATGTGTGTACGAAATTCATCATTGGATGTGTTTATTTTCCAGGACCAAGCGTTTAACAGTCTATTTCGATTACTTGTTCATGCACCTCACTTGTTTGATGTAATGTGCAGTTCTCTTTAGGATGGGAAAGAGAAATTGCCCATTCATCAACGCCGGGTGCTACCTGGTTCCGTTCGTCGAGACATTGAGAGAGCTAAGGTCGGCAATGGCCATTTCGACATTGGGAGCTGCTTGAGAGAACTCCCTTTAGCCATTTTATGGAGTTGGAGCCTATAATCCAGGAGAGGGGGATAATTGATTCCCTCTTCTCGAAGTACGATGTGAAGACTAGAGTCTTCAAAATAGGTTCGGCTCAGCTTAAGTTCCGGCAGAGGATGTCACCATGATCCTCGGCCTCCGATGCCATGGTGATGTAGTAACCTTCAAGCTGAAGCCCGCAAAGACTGATCTCAAGAGTCGGTTCCTGAGCAAAGCAGCTGACCAACACTGCCATACCATCGAGAAGACTCTCGTTGACCTCGTTGGGAAGGGCGACGGTGATGAGGAGAACTTCGTGAAGATGTTGGTCGTCTACTTCCTCGGAAGCTTTCTGTTCACGAGCACCTCATGTATAGTGCAATATTGGGTTGCGTCGTACGCAGACAACCTCTCAACACTCGAGGACTATGCGGGGGTAGAGGCCACACATAGGTTGTTGATGGAGGACGTCCTCGATGCAGCAGGTTGTACACTACAAGAAAACTGTAAAATAGCGACAAATATTAGCGAGAGAAAAATTTCATTGCAAATTAGCTAGAGATTGGCGACCGATATATAATTAGATAGGGGTTAGCGGGGAATGCTAAAACTGGAAATTAGCGAGGGACTTTTACCTAGCTAATCAGCAAGGGAAAAATCCGTCGCTAATATTATGATATTCATTGTATATTATAATGATATTAGCGACGGATTTTTCTGTCGCCAATATTAAGATATTTATTATACAATATAACGAGATTAGCGACGAAAATATCCGTCGCTAACCTCATTATGTATCATTGTGTATATAATGAGATTAGCGAAGAATTTTTCCGTCACTAATATCTTAATTTTCATTGTATAATATAATGATATTAGCGACGGAAATCTGTTGAACCTTGACTATAAATGGAGGGAATTATATATATATAGGATATATGTATTTAGAAATAATTACTTACTTTTACTTTAAAAAGGGCGCATGTGAAAATTCAATTTTTTTAAAAAAAAAATCTATTTTTATAATTCCCAGGTAGATCATTATTTTACAAATTTAAATTTAAAAACTCATAATTTTGAATTTTAAATAATATAAATATTTATATTTATCTATATATATTAATAAGTGGACAAAAAGGAATTTGGTAATTTATATGCTTTAGTTTTAATGACGAGGAAGAGGAGGGACGTTTGCATAGAGTCATCTAGCAGGAAGAACAAGAAGCCCTTTTACTCTCCTTATATTTATTTATTTGGTCTTTTCTATGCTTTAGTTTTGAAAGACAGAATTTATATTTAGAAATCTTTGGTAGAGAATTGAGGAGTGATTTTTTTTTCTAATAAACATGTTGAGAAGTCTCGATGAGGAAGAACACGATTCAAGTATCCCTTTTTCTCTTTATTTATTTATTTGGTCCTTTCTATACTTTAGTTTTAATGACCTAATAAATATAGTGATAAACCTTTGGTAGAGAACTTTGAGTAGTAATTTTTTTTTTCTCATGAACTTGCTTAGAAGCTTTAACCGTTAGGAGGAGGGACGTTGGCGCAGAGTTATTGATGAGGAAGAACATAATTCAAGTATCATTTTTTCCCTCCTTTTATTTATTTATTTTGTCCAGTTTTAATGGCATAATAAACATAGTTATAAATCTTTGGTAGAGAACTTTGAGGAGTGTTTTTTTTCATGAACTTACTGAGAAGCCTTAACCATCAAGTTGAAATATCTTTTTTTTCCATAATGCTTCTAACCATGGAAGAATCTTTTGGCTATGGAAAAAAGGAATATTTGAAATAATTATTTTTTTAATCTAAAAAATAATACTTAAAGTTTAGAACACTTAATCCTTTAGAAAATCTATTAAAAGGTGTAAATAAGAAAATTAAAATTTCACATCAAACAAAATATAAATTTCTATTATTTTAACCCATCAAACCATATTAATATTCTTTTAAAAAAATACAAAGATTATTTAATTAATATATTTAATATAGTTAATTCACTATTGGTCCCTGGAATAGTGCCCTAATTTCCTCGGGGTCCTTGGAGTTGTTTGTTTATTATTTAGTGTTGTGTGTGTGTGTTTGACTTAAAGGTCCCTAGAAACAGTAGCATGGACCTATAGATAATTTCCCTTATTTAATATTCTATCATATGCATATATTTTAAAAGCACTAACATCTTACAAATGTTCAGGCTTAAGGAATGAAGAACTATGACAAAATTTCAGGCTTGTAATGTTTAATTTTATTTGTGTCACATTTATTGCACTCTACTGCACATAATTTGTGTGCAAGTATATATATGAAGGTTGTGAATTTTGTTTATCCAGCTTCTTTGAATAAATGTTTTTTTGAAAAATGCAATTATTGGTGTTTTATGTATGTCAAAAACTATATTTTCATAGTTGTGTTGTTTAATGTAATCTACAAAAGTTCTACACATATACATATAAAAAATTACGATCCTTATATATCAATATTAGAAAATCAATACATATTTTAAAAGATTACTAATATTTAAATAATATTATTTAAAAATTCCTGAGCAATGCGAGGACCAATTGCTTGTTACAACTAATATAAGCGGTGAATAATAAAAGGGCAAATTATCTTTTAATCTCTGGCACTATATGATACTATTCCCCACCCAAAACACACACACTCAAAACACTATTACACTAAACCCCTACACCCCCCCTAAAGGACCTATAGGCAATTTGGGCACTATTCAAGGGACTAAAAGTTAAATAACTAATAATAAAATCCGCTGCTATATATTCTAATTTTTTACTAATTTCATTTTCCACCAGTAAGTGTTATTTAACAATGGATATTAAGGCTATAATCAGTCAATTAGCAGCGGGTTCACTAATATGTAATTGGTTACGTTGGGTTATATAGCGATGGATTTAACAATCCGCCGCTATAGGTCAGCTCGGTTAAGCTGGGGTTATAGTTGCGGATTAAGCTTTTCCCCCTATTTGAGCCCTATTTCCTTTTGTCTTCTCTCTCTCTCTCTCTCTCTCTCTCTCTCTCTCTCTCTCTCTCTCTCTCTCTCTCTCGCTAGCTCTCCCGAGCCTGTTCACCCTTAATCTCTGCCGTGAGCCTCTCATCCCACGAGCTTCTCATCCTGTGAGCCTCTCCGTAGTATGGACACAACTTTCCCCTAATAGAGATTGCAAATAACTCTAAGGCCTTGTTTGGATTGGTTTTTTTCCCCCCTAGAAGCGCTTCTTGAGTAAGTTAAGCGCTTCTGGGACAAAATAATATGTTTGGATAAGCTTTTTCAAAAAAGGAGAAGATGTAAAAAGCTGAAAAAATGCTTTTTCAGAAGCAAGTGATGTGCAGCTTCTGAAAAAAACTGTTTTGTAAAAACTGTTTTAGAAAGTGCCAATTATCAAACACCTCTCAAATATTTTTAAAGCTATTTTGAAAAGTGTCGATTACTAAAACACCCATTATTTATTATAATTATTTATTTATATTTATTATTATTATTATGATAAAACTGCTTCTAGATTAATCTATCCAAACACAAAAATAACAAAAGTGCTTAACTTGCTCTGAAAAACACTTTTTCAAAAGTTCTTCTATCAAACTTAAAAAAAATCACTTTGTTCAAAAGCCAATCCAAACAAGCCCTAAAGCCTTCTTTCATCCTTAGTTAGAGCTTTTTGTTAGAGTTTGTAGTAGCAAGGATTGAATTTTTCAAAAATTATTATAATTCACAACTGAACAAATTGGCAGGGATCATAAACCACTAATTTGTTGGTTCATGATTGAGGGAGATTGTGAGTTGGAGAAGGCTTCAAACCTTGAGAGGATGATGCTTTAGGAGTATCTCTTTGACGGAATCGTCGCTTTTGTGGTTGTTTCTTCTTAGGAAGAAGAGGAAGGAATGCAATCTTTGCCGAACTTTGGTTACGATTTACGATGTCCCCAGGCTTATGCTAATGCATTGGAGCGGATGTGATGATCGTCCGAGCTGGTGTTGTAGGCTCCATGCATCCTCGCTTGCACCCTCAAAAAGCCGAGATCCCCTAACTTGATTTCATGATTTGGATGTGGATGAGGTCATTTCATGAATGTTTTTTTTAATTGGGAGCATTACAACTACCGTTTATCTACAAAACAAAGCTAATTTCCTTAGCTCTCCAGCAAGCCAGTCTGATATTTTTTGGTTTCTTGTGATTGTGTATGTCTTTTTCCAATCTCTTTCAGGTCTTGCCGGAGAATCGCCTCTCATGTTGTCCTTCCTTCGCATGCAGGACACCTCCCAACAGGTGAATTTCCACAATTTTCTTCTACATTCTTCAGTCATAACTCTTGTCCTTTAGTTTGGCTCCTCCCTATGTTGCTACAACAATCTGGTCAGGTGCAGGTTGTCTGATTATAGCGCAACTTTTGTGCTCTCCATGTTTATCAAGGCCTTAATACCTTCTCGCCCTTCCTAAATCTCTCCTTCAAATACTGACTTCACTTTGCAAACCTTTGCTTCTGCAATACATAATTTACCATAGTTAGTGATGATCATATACCCTCCTCCTGCCACTGATTCACTTGGTTCCCAAAAGGCATCAATAAAAAGCAAGTGTTTGAAAACTCCTTGTTGCCACCTTTTTCGATTACAGCAGCGGTTCCTTAATTTGTTGTGGTTCTGTGGTGATGGTATTCTAGTGCCAATGTTATACCTCTGTTAAAAATTTTCTTTGGCTCTATCTTGCCCATTATAATATTGAGTTGCATCTTCTCTTCGATAGCTGCTATAGTATGCTTCCCACTATCACTATCTCTTCTGTTAAATGCATATGGGCTTCTAGCTTTCTTTTGAAGATGCAATTCCCCTCCTATAAGTCTCTTGAGCCAATGACCCAGTTTCTTAGAAAGCCTATATTCTTTACTTCCATATTAATCTTGCCCATCTGCATTCCAAAAACAAGTGGTTAATTGTCCTATGGCCCACACCGGCCATGTAACAGGTGCATGATCCCTGACACACCAACCTAGAGGTTATAGTTAAACAAACCTCCACTTCCACAACATGCGCCTAGAGGTGAACTTTGGAACCCTAGAACCATATTGAAAACCCGGAAAAACTTAGCAATATATATCAAACACAGGAAATAAATTTGAAAACTCACATATATTTTCAGTGATTGGTAAATAGTTATAAGTGTCTGATAGTAATCAGCATAGATAATAGTGGTATGAGGGTGCGTTTTCCGGAGATGATCCAGTTCCTTGATGAGAAGCTGGTTTTAATACTCTGAAAACTCCTTCAACCACTTGATGCAACCTGTTTCTTCATCATAATATTTTGTGTTGGAGACATGAAAAGTAGAAAGGTATGCTAGGATCACATCCAATTGGGAAGTTTCAGGGGACCAACAATGTCCTTGCTCCAAGCTCAATCACAATGATCATGGTGCAGGCCATGTCATTGAAGGTACAAATGTTCTCACTTCTTTAAAGCTTCTCCCTTGAAAGAATGGATGGTTGAAGTCATTCCCTCAGTCTCTCCCATTAAGAGGTACTTGGCTGCTTAATTTGTCTTCACATTATGTGAAAAAAATTCAAGACATAAAAGTTCATGTTGTTAGTGTTTGTCTTTGATCTATAGCCTCCTTTATGTCAATATTGTTTTTCAAGTGAGAACTATGATTTTTTGTGTTAGATTATATGTTGTGAAGCTTGAGAAAGGAATCATGGATCTCATTGCATATACAAACATGAGTACAAGTATGCATAGAGGTTTTTTAAATGGAAAGCTATGTAAGTTACAGCGGGTTGTTACTTTGTTGTATAATATGTTGCAACCTGATTGCAACTCTTTGCTCCTGAGAATATCTTGAAAGAGAATAACTAACACATTCACACACACGCAAAGGTGAAAAACAAGAGAGGACACAAGAGAGTTGGTAACCCAGTAACCAAGCCTATATTTGGGGGGCCAAGCCCAGAGAAGACAATCCACTTAAGGAGAAGAAAAGATAGGAGTACAAGAGTTCCACTCACTCCCTCACTCTATAATAAGTACCTACTTTCTTGATTGATGATGACCACTATCACCCTTCTCCTAAGGGACTACTCTAATCGGCTTACCTCAATCCTCAGACTCCTAGTCTTATATAGATGCTTCCCTGCCTTCATTACACAACTATCACCTTTAGGATTTCTGGAATCTTAGCGGCTGCTAAACTGGACGCCTTCCACTTTTAGACATTGCAACCTAGTTGCAACTATGATTGCAATGCGGCCCGGCTGACAAACTGACCAAGGCTACAACTTTTATTGCACTACGACCTCGAGATACCTCCAACCTTCCTGGTTGAGTTCTGAGTCGACTTTGTTGGATCCACCTGATCCCAACCTCCGCAACTAGTCGTTCCACCTCTCCATCATGTTCTCAGCCCATCAAGGTTGTACCACTCCAAGGCACGAGATCTTCATTTATCTTCCAAAACATAATCTCCTCAATCATACTTTTGGTTGTCAATTTTCAAGATTTGCCTTCTTGCATGCTTTCTAAACTTGGTCTTGATTTACCACAGTTTGGCCTTCAATTGTATCCTCAATCAGAGCTTCAATTAGCGAGACAATAAACACTTCAATCAAACCTTGCATCAATCACAAATCAGGTGCAAAATCGGGCTTCCATTAATATCTCTAATCAGCTGAATCTAATCCCTAATTAGCTTCTTTCTGCATGTAGGTTGATTGCTCAATCAACTCTTCCTCTTCATTCAACATGAGCTATAGTCACCAGCCTTTTACATATAGCCTCCAAGCAAATCTCCAATCAAAGATGGTGCCCAAAATATCTTTTCTCCAATATGAGTGAGTACAAGTATTTTGAAATCACCTGTCAAGTTGGGTTGTACCAAGCTTGCTCCTTAGTAAATATATTCTCCATGCCAAGCATAGCTCCTGTAGCATCTTCATATGGAGTCTTCATGTCCTTGCATTGTCAACCATCTTGCCTTGGTTTGTCAACTTTCTTGTCTTAGTCAATCTTGCCACAACACATGTAAGTATGCCATCATGTGGTCAAATGACGCCAACTTCGCTTCAAAGACTATTGTAAAAAAAATACATATATATATATATAGTCATGTTAGAGTGAGGCCGACCGCACCACTCTAACACCTAAAACCCAACTAAAAATAAAAAAAACAAAAGCCCAAACCCAAAACCCATCACCGGTTGAGTGATAGAGTGGGTCGGATATATATATATATATATATATATATATATATATATATATATAATATACCAGGCCGGCTGGACATCCGGCCGCCTAATCCTAACACCTATAATATATGTTAAAAATATATAAAAACTATATATTATATTTTTTTTAATGTTTTTAGATATATTTTGATTTATCTATAGATTTTAAACAGAGTTTAGATATGTATATATACTTTTTTAAATTATATGCAATATTATCTTATCTTCAAAATACATGTATACAATATTGCATATAATTTTAAAAAGTATATATATATATATATATATATATATATATATATATATATATATATATATATAATCTGTTTAAAATTTATAGATAAATCAAAATATATCTAAAAACATTATAAAAAATATAATATATAGTTTATATATATATATTAGAAATAAGAAAAATGTTACATATATATATATATATATATATATAATTTCCAAATCATTTGAACTTACAAAATGGTGGAAGAGAAAAAGGTAATAATTAAATATGATTGAGTATTCGTCTTCTCACAGACTAATCATAGAGGACCGCGGACCCAAATGATGTGGTGCTTGATAGGGAACAAGAGGATTATAAAAAGCCAAAGGCTCCAAAAGACTAGCTTAATCTTCCTTGAGAATTAAACTAATCTTATCTTCTATATTAACAAGCTTAATCATGATTCTCGTTGATTTTTTTATAATAAATATGAAAAATTCACTAGAAACACGCAAGTGGCAACATTTAAATTCTCAACCTCAATCTCCTTTTGAGATGAAATGGAGTAGCCAATTTTCCATGTGAAAATTGGTTATTCTTGAAGCTTATTAGTTGAATGAAATATTAAATAAAGAAAATATTGAGCTAGAAGGATAAATACACCATGAAAGACTTTGCTTCAAATGCCAATTTATGGTAGAGCATTTTTTTGTCATTATAATTTAATTTATCAATCTCAAATAAACATATTAATCATCATCATCTCAATATAAAAACAGAATTATAGATGGTACTAATTATTCATCTTGACAGCTTGTGATATATTTTCAATTTAACCTTTTTTGAAGATTAATTAATATTATTGAAATGGTGCATTGTCCCTTTCCAAGCATCAAAATCACAATGTTTTTATTTATTAAGAAAGCTAGCCCACAATTTATGTATAATTGGCTAATAAAATGCTTATTGAATTAATCCATTCAACACTTGACCAAAGCTAGTTGTTTTAGTACATGTGGTTCTCGTGACAAAGACAGTTCTATTAATATATGAACAAAATTTAATACATGTTATTTTTAATATATAAATATAATGTATTAAATTAATTGTTGATCTACTCATTACAATTAAATAATGAGTTTTTTATTTGCCACCTTATAAAAAATAGCGAAATCAATTGTCATCCGGCCCTCATTTCAATAATATCCCGCAGTCTTTTTATTTATTTTTATTTTATTTATCACCCCCTAAATCAAAGTTTTATGCTTTAACATGAGTTTTAATATATGTAACGTAACAATTTTATTGCAATGGTGGATTGTCACTCTCCAAACATCAAAATCACAATGTTTTTATTTGTTAAGAAAGCTAGCCCACCACTTATATATAATTGACTAATAAAAAGCTTATTGAATTAATTCGTTCAACACTTAACTAAAGCTAGCTCAATTAAGTAGAGCACCTTGTTTACACGTGCGCCAACGCCAACGTTGTTTTTTTTTATTTGTTTTTTTGATAAAGTAGATAAACCACATTCCTTTATTGAGAATAGAGAAGATATAGAATATACAATCTTACAAGGGTCCCTTGTTGGGCCGGGTTTTACATGTAGAATTGCTCGAGGTCCACAGGCCGCATGACCTTCCGGGGTCATCATTCTCGAAGTCTGCTCCACGAAGGCTCAAGCATTGGTCCTCTCTTGTAAGGGTGAGACCTGTGCCTGATGAGGTCGACCATGGGATGTAATTTAGACTGTTGATTGGCATGGGCACTGTCGAACCAAGAGAGGAAAAGGAAGTCGATATGTCGGATGAGTTGCCTACAAACGCGCCGTTTGTCATTGAAACATCTCATGTTCCTTTCTAGCCATAGGTTCCAGGTGATGGCCAACACCAGCAGGTGCCATCCCTTGCTGAGATCCTTCCTCAGCTTTTGTCCCATCATTGCGCGTCCCCATAGATCTTGTATCTTAATGGGAATGTGCCCGATCCCCAGGAGAGATGTGTAGTAGGACCATACTTCTACTGCGAATTGGCATTGAAGCAGCAAGTGGTCGGTGTTTTCCTCGAGGAGGTTTCATAGGTAGCAGTGTGTTCTTTCCCCCTGCTAGTTCCTCTTTGCTTTGCTAGATTGTGTAGCGTGGGGAGCTTGTCTACCTATGCCAACCAAGCGAAGACTTTAACTTTCAGTGGGGCTGATTGCTTCCAGAAGGCTATAGGGAGGGAGCTTCTCATGCCACCGTCCATTCGGGAGTGATAGAGGGACTTGACTGAGAAATCCTGAGATGGGGTGAGTCGCCACTTCCGAGTGTCCGCCATATTGTTTTCCCCGTGGTTGAGGTGCTCTTGTAGCCCTTGCCCATCTCCCACACCCCTTGTAACAGGGGCCCCGATTTAAGCAGTGGTAGGCCTCTTTCGTGAAGTCGTCGTGCTTCCTGGATGGTGAGCTCCGCCTTTCAAAAGAAGCCAATTATAGATAGTTGACATTCATAAAAAGTTGTTTTAATACATGCGGTTCTCGTGACAAAGACAATACTATTAATATGTGAACATTAATAAATGTCATTTTTAATATATAAATAGAATTTATTAAATTAATTGTTGATCTAGTCATCACAATTAAATAATGAGTTTTTTATTTGCCACCTTCTAAAAAATTGCTAAATCACTTGTCACCCGGCCCTCATTTCAATAATACCATGCATTAGGGTATTATTTTTAGGGGTATTTTGGGTATTTCCACTGTATTAGGGTTTTGTTTTTCCTTTCATATTGTTCATCTTTGTAAGTTTCAATTTGCTAAGACAATAGTGAAAGCAGACCAACGGCCGTAGACGTATCTCTATTCTACGGTGAACCACGTAAAAAATCTATGTGTTCTTTCTTTAGCACATTTTTCTTTACATTCATGCTTTTTTCTCTCACGATCTCTAGGAATCACGTCGGATTACTATCAGAAAGATATTTGAGATGTATCTTGACACTCTGACTGGTTTTGATTTGTAGGAATGTTTTGTGTTTCGTGTGACTTATTTGTGTCTCCTAAAATTATTGGATTTCTTTCTCCAGTTATAAACTTTTCTTTGTAGACACGATTTCTCTCACCGCTTAATCCGAATCTTTAGAATTCACTTTGGTTTTGGTTGTAGAAATTCTAGACAATAAAAATTAGGGATTTGGAGTTAGAAATATCATAAAGTAAAAAAATCCTTATCCAAATTAGAAATTAGATTATCTTCATTTGAATTTGAATAATCCTTATCCAAACTAGAACTTAAAAAATCTTCATGTGAATCTAAATTTGAATAATATTCCTACTTTAAAAATCTGAATTTGAATAATTTCTAGTCCCCCTGAAGATGAGCCCTAAAATATGGTCTATTTTCAAAAAACTGAACATCTATAGAAATATATATTTTCTTTGAAATGGATCAAAACACTTATATCCCTTTTGATTTGGAGCAAATCCAACTAATACACATTTTTTTGGCCTCATAAAGATCAAGCTTACTGTAATTTCAATTTGGATTCCTTATAAACATTATACAACCAAATACTCTCAAGGGAATAGTTGAAAATAGTATTGACTTAGGAAATTTACTCTAAAATAAGCTAAGAGGGGTTTTAAAATTCAAAACCTTTGAAGGCAACCTATTTATTAAGTACACGACACTTAACACTGCAACTCCCCATAAATATTGAGGAAAATTAGTAGAAAAAAGTAAGGCCCATGAAAGTTCTAGAATGTGTTTATTTTTTCTTTTGTTGTGGAGTATTATTACAAGAACTCTATTGCACTATTCCTTTTTCTTCAAAATATTTTCATAGGACATTTGCAGAATATTCCCTACCATTATAACTTCTAAAGATTTGAATGCTTGTGTGAAATTGTATTTGAACCATATTATAAAAATTCTTAAACACAGATTCTACTTCATGTTTTTCTTTTAATTAGTAAACCCATGTCACCCGAGTATGATCATCGATTAATATAACAAACCAACGTTTTCCATAGCAAGTTGAAACTCTAGATGGCCCCAAATATCACTATGTATTAATGAAAATGGTTTGGAAGACTGATATAATCTAGGTGGATATGAAGATCTGTGATGTTTAACAAATGCACATATTTCACACTTAAATATATAAGAGCTTATATTTTAAAACAAAATGCTATAATTAATTCGTGGAAGCTCCATGAAGCAACTAGTTTCATTCAAAGTTGATAATGGATGACGATGTAAGCCTATTTTCCAAAGTCAAAGGCAGGGGTGTCTTCGAGCCCAGCCGTTCATGGGCGGCTCAGTGTTTGGCTCGATAAGAGCTCGTTAGTGTTCAACTCGTATTGAAAACAAGTCAAGCTTGAACTTCAATTTCAAACTCGATTAATAAATGAGCTAAGCTTGAGCAGAGGAAAGCTCGACTCATTTAGACTCGCGAACAAGCTCGTGAACAAACTCGTTTATAGGCTTGTTTGTAAGCTCATTTGTGAGCTTGTTTATATATATATATATATATATATATATATATATATATATATATATATACTAAAAATGTTTGGGTATAAAAATATTTGGGTGGATGTAAAGATTAGTATTGATGAACAAGCTCGTGAACTGTAATTCTTCAAACGAGCCGAGCTCGAACAAAAGTTTTTGACTTGATTCGAGCCATGAGCCGAGCCTGAGCTCTTCCTTTTAGTCACGAGCCTAGCCTGAACACATGAAAGCTCGACTCTGCTCGGCTCGAATACACCCCTAGTCAAAAGAGGCACTGGAGTCAAAAGTCAAAGAAGCTGAGAGAGAGAGAGAGAGAGAGAGAGAGAGAGAGTAATCGATGAGAACTTAAGTTTTTTAAATAAAATAATTGTTAGAAAACAATCAGGAATTTGTATATAGTAATACTAAATAAAACAGATACTTATATATTTTGTAAACAAGTAAACAGTAGAACTGACTTGATTTGAGATTGAGGCTAGCGTTGATGCTATGTCCTATAGCAGCCAAGAACCTAGCACTCGGTTTCTTGGTGGATTTCCTCTCAGAATTTGCAGAATTGTTTGAAGGATTGGAAAGATTGAAAAGGACAAGATAAGATGATTTAATCAAACTAATACTTTGGTTCAGGTTTTATAAGAAGTTAAACACCCTTTGCAAAAAGATGCAATGCTTGGAGAGGGGATGTGTCCTTGTATAGACACACCTCTTCACCAATTAAAATATATATAAATATATAAATATATATATCTTTTAAGCCCAAGCCTCATCCAAGTCAAAGCCCAAGCCAAACCTCATCCAACCAAAAGCCCAAGGCTTTATTCAATTTACTAAGTGTCCCATGTGAACACTTATAAACTATCCAACTTTATCTCAATCTTTAGATGTGGGACTATCCTTCGCTCTATTTCTATACAAAACTCCAACAATAATAACTAATGTTATCATGGGGAACCAAATTTAATTAAACCTTGATAGTTGGCGTTGGTAAATTGAAGTTTGACCACTATTTCATTTCGACCCCTGATTTTGATAAAAACTATACTAAAGTCCAATATCATTATAGGTGTTTTACATATAAGTCCAAAAGTTTTTCAAAATCCACTTCTATTTTATTATTAAAGCAATTCCTTCTATAAAGAGAGCAGCACTAACATTGAAAGACCAATAATACAAAACATCTGTCCCCAAATGTCTTCTTCTTCCTCTTGCACCAATATTCTATCCTTTCTCTTGACCTTCATTGTTTTGTTCTTCCAGCGAGAGCTCATCAATCAAGAGGGGCATGTTTCACGTCAATCATAAGCTTCGGTAACTCGCTCGCAGACACCGGAAACCTTCTTTTCATCCTCAATAAATCGGGCAGTGTAAGTCAAGTTCCTTATTATGGTGAGACGTTCTTTCATCACCCTACCGGCAGGTTCTCCGACGGCCGAATCATTGCCGACTTCATTGGTATGCACTAGCTAATATAATTAATGATTTTATTTGTTACAAACTAATGATTATTGTCGATGAATTTTTCATTTTTTTTTTTTTTTTGTTATTATAGCGAATGCGGTAGGATTGCCTTTTTTAGCACCATATTTGCCCCATTATGGTGATGGCCGGAGTTTTAAGAAGGGGGTTAACTTCGCCGTGGGAGGAGCTACTGCATTGAATGATGACTTTTTTGACAAGAAGGGGATTAAACTAGTGGCAAAAAACATCTCTTTAGACGTGCAATTGAAGTGGTTCAAGGAATTCCTGCCTCTCATGTGCTCTTCCAAAGAAGGTGTGTTATTATTATTATTATTATTATTATTATTATTATTATTATTATTTAAGATTTATTTATTTGTCATCCCTAAAAAATAACCAAATCATTTGTTATTCCTTTAATTTTCAATAATACCCCATAATCCCTTTATTTTATTTTATTTTATTTGCCACATCTTAGTTAATTTCTCAATCGTGAAAGTATAGAGATGAAAAAGATCAAATTATAATAGAGGGACATAAAGGGCCGGTTCCGTATAATAGATGGACTAATTTGGGTATTACACCTATAAAAAATGGTAAAATTGTTACTTTACATATATTAAAACTCATGTTGAAGCATAAAACTTTGGTCTAGGGGTGATACGTAAAATAAAAATAAATGAGAAGATTTCGAGATATTATTGAAAATGAGGGCCGCTGGGTGACAAGTGATTTCGCTATTTTTTAGGTGGTGGAAAATAAAAAAACTCATTATTTAAATGTAATGTGTAGATCAACAATTAATTTAATAAATTATATTTATATATTAAAAATGACACGTATTAAATTATGTTCATATATTAATAGTACTATCTTTGTCACGAGAACCACATGTACGTATTAAAACAACTAGCTTTAGTTTAGTGTTGAATGGAATAATTCACTAAGCATTTTACTAGTCAATTATGTATAAATGGTGGGCTAGCTTTCTTATAATTCACTACAAGAAAACATGTGCATCACAGATGGAAAATTTCATCACTAAAGGGTTAAATTCCGTTGGTAATATACATCATCGATAGAAATTTTCTGTTGGAAATTCTATCACCAAAAACCGAGTCGTTGAAGCCATTCCGTTTGGGAAGAGATTTTCCGTCGATGATGGTTACGTATCACCAACGGAACAATCCGTCGGTAAAATGATTAACAACCATGTAATTTTGGTCTATAAAGGTGCTTATTATTGACGAATTCCGTCACGAAAACCCTTATATCACCAACGAAATTCCGTCGATGATAACCTTTACCATCAAAGGAATTTCGTCTCTGAATGCCCTTATCACCCACTGAATTCGGTCCCTGATAGCCTTCACCACCAACGGAATTCATTCCGTTGGAATTCCTTCGCAAAATCAGTAGGTGATATTTACTTGAATTCCGTTGGAAAAATTCCGTCTCTGATGCACATGTTTTCTTGCAGAATTAATATGTAAAAACATTGCGATTTTGGTGTTTGGAAAGTTAATGCACCATTTCAATAATATTAATTAATCTTCAAAAAAGGTTAAATTGAAAATATATCACAAGATGTCAAGATGAAATATTAGTACCATCTATAATTCTGTTTTTATATTGAGATGATGATTGATATGTTTATTTGAGATTGATAAATTAAATCATGATGACAAAAAATGCTCTACCGTAAATTGGCATTTGAATCAGAGTCTTTCATGGTGTAGTTATCCCTTCTAACTCATTATTTTCTTTATTTAGTTTTCCTTCAACTAATAAACTTCAAGAATAGCCAATTTTCACAAGGAAAGTCGGCTACTCCATTTCATCTCAAAGTTTTTGAGATTGAGGTTGAGAACTTAAATGGTACTAGTGGCATGTTTCTAATGACTTGTCCATATTTATTAAAAAAAAAAATCAGTGAGAATAAAGACAGTTTGAAATTAAGAATAAAGTCATGCTAGTTTGACTATAAAATCGTGACTAAGCTTGTTAATATAAAAGATAAGATTAGTTTAATTCTCAAGGAGGATTAAGCTAATCTTTTAGAGCCTCTTGTTCCCTATCAAACACCACATCATTTGGGTCCGCGGTCCTCTATGATTAGTCAGTGAGAAAACGAACACTCAATCATATTTAATTATTACCTTTGTCTCTTCCAACGTTTTGTTAGTTAAAATGAGTTGGAAGTTTGAAGTTTGAGTAATATATATATATATATATATATATATATATATATATATCTTTTAGTGCTGAAGCAAGTAAGTAGACATCATTTGACACATGGTGGTGTGGCACATGCTGATGTAGTAAGATTGACCAAAACAAGAAAGTTGACAAACCAAGGAAAAATGGTTGACAATGCAAGGACATGAAGACTCCATATGAAGATGTTACAAGAGCTATACTTGGCATAGAGAATATATTTACTAGGGAGCAAGCTTGTTACAACCCAACTTGGCAGGTGATTTCAAAATACTTGGCAGCTCACTCATATTGGAGAAAAGATATTTTGGACACCATCTTTGATTAGAGGCTACATGTAGAAGGTTGGTGACTACAGCTCATGTTGAATGAAGAGGAAGAGTTGATTGAGTAATCAACTACATGTGGAAAGAAGCTGATTGGAGATTAGATTTAGCTGATTGGAGGTATTATCGGAAGCCTGATTTTGTAGTTGATTGGTGATTGATGCAAGGCTTGATTGAAGTGTTTATTGTCTCGCTAATTGAAGCTCTGATTGAGGATACAAATAAAGGCTAAACTGGGGTGAATCAAGACCAAGTTTAGAAAGCATGCTGGAAAGCAAATCTAGAAAATTGATAGCCAAAAGTATGATTGAGGAGATCAAGTTTTGGATGATGAATGAAGATATCGCTCCTTGAAGAGGTGCAACCTTGATGGGCTAAGAACGTGACGGTGAGGTGGAACGGCTAGTTGTGGAGGTCGGGATCAGGTGGATCCGACGAAGTTGACTCAGAACTCAACCATAAGGGTTGGAGGTGTCTCGAGGTCATAGTGATAGAAAGTCGTAGCCAAGTGGTCAGTTAAGTCGGTAGGTCATGTTGCAATTATAGTTGCAACTATGTTGCAGTAACTAAAAGTGGAAGGCATCCAATTTAGCAGCCGCGAAGATTCCGAAAATCCTAAAGGAGATAGTTGTGTTATGAAGGCATGGAGGTGTCTATATAAGACTAGGACTCTAAGGATTGAGGTAAGCAGACTAGACTAGTCCCTTAGGAGAAGGGTGACAGTGGTCATCGTCAATCAAGAGAAGGTGCTTATGATAGAGTGAGGGAATTAGTGAAACTCTTGTACTCCTGTCTTTACTACTCCTTTAGTGGATTGTCTTCTCCGGGCTTGGCCCCCCAGACGTAGGCTTGGTTAGCCGAACTGGGTTACCAACTCTCTTGTGTCCTCTCTTGTTGTTCGCCTTGCTTGCTTGTGAATGTATTAGTTATTATCTTTCGAGATATTCTGTGAGCAGTGAGTTACAATCGGTGTTGCAACACATTATACAACAGGCGGACAACCCAATAGAACTTACGGTTTCCATTTAAAATACCTCTATGGATACATGTACTCATGTTTGTATATGCAATGAGATCCATGATTCCTTTCTCAAGCTTCACAACATATAAGCTAACACAAAAAATCATAGTTCTCACTTGAAAACAATATTGAAATAAAAGGAGGCTATAGATCAAAGACAAACACTAACAACATGAAGTTTTATGTCTTGAATTTTTCCATAGAATGTGAAGACAAGTTAAGCGATTACATTGTTCTTAATGGGAGAGATTGGAGGGAATGACTTCCAACCATCCATTCTTTCAAAGGGAGAAGCTTTGAAGAAGTAAGAACATTTGTACCTTGTTGATCAATGCCATCCCGGTTCGGCCATTCACATTTGTGGTTGAGCTTGGAGCAAAAGACATTATTGGTCCTCGAAACTTCCCACTTGGATGTATCTCGGCATACCTTTCTATTTTTCATGTCTCCAATGTAGAAGATTATTATGAAGAAACAGGTTGCATTAAGTGGATTTGAATGAGTTCTCAAAGTATTACAACCAACTTCTTATCAAGGAATTGGATCATCTCCTAAAATGCACCCTTATACCACCATCATCTATGCCGATTACTATCGTGCACTCATAACTATTTACCAATCTCGGAAAAATATGGTGAGTTTTTGCATTCAATAATTTCTTCTGTTTGATATATATATTGCTAAGTTTTTCAAGGTTTTCAATATGGTTCTAGGGTTCCAATGTTCACCTCTAGGAGCATGTTGTGGATGTGGAGGTTTGTATAACTATAACTCAAGCTGTATGTGTGGAGAGTCAGGATCAACGATGTGCATGGAGCCATCAAGGTATGTTCAATGGGATGGAGTGCACTTAACTGAGGCTGCTTACAGGAACATTGCTACTGGATTGCTTGGAGGGAAGTACACTAATCCCCCCTTTACTGAGACATGCAGTCTCCTTGAACCAATTGGAAACCTTGAGTAACTTCACAGTAATTAAGGGTTATTTGGTTTCTTTATTTCAAATTACTATGGAATCACATGTAATTAAAATTATTGTATTTTAACTTACGTCAAGATTGTTTGGTTTCTTGTAACAGAAAATGTTGTATTTAATTTTCTACTGTTTGGTTTAATGTAAGTTTAGTGATATCATTATCCTATAAAATAAGTAGTGAGATTAATTACCCTTATCCAATTTTTTATATTTAATATTTTTTAAATATTTTATTTAATATCAAAATTTCATTTTAAGATGGATGCACAAGCTACAGGAAAATCTATATGTATAAAAAAAACCTTTCAACCATTAAATCATGGCTAATAATAAAATTTGAGTTTGAATTAAATTTATAAACTGACCTCAATTAAATGACTTGATTGATCAATTATTCATATAATTAACATTGAGTGTTGAATCTCCAATCTAATGACATGCACCTCCTATCTCAATCAAAAATCAAAAACCAAAGCTAATCCACAAGCCGGACTAAATAGCTTGAAACCCTAGAATCTAACTATTTTGAAAATTTTGCCAAAAAGGCAAAAGTCCAAAAATTATTCAAATTTGAAATTTAAAACAAACCAAATAACTCAAATTTGAAATTCAAAGTCTAAAATAATCAACCAAAATTATAGACCAAATCAGAATCAAGTCATATCCTAATTCGACAAACGATTTGTTACCTAAAATAGTAAAAATACCTAAAATAAAGATTTGAGGGGGAAAATAATAGAATTTGGTGCCAAAAATTGATGCCCATTGAACAGCGCTTGGTGACCACGTGGTTGGCGTCAAAACAAGCTTTATGGATTGGGTTCAAACACGTGATTCCAATAGTTGTAGCCAAAGTTATGACCAAACGAGTGAAACACATCATCTGGCTTCAATCCTCCTGCATCAGCCATCCTGGGTTGGAAAGAACTCGCCCTCGAGTTCACAATAGCGCCTTCAAAATCCATGAAACAAGGACTCACCAGATCCAATCTTCCGATTCATGAACTTATTATACTCGCCAATAGGAAACAACCAAGTACTAATATAATCAAAACAAAATCACCAACATTAAAAAGTACCTGCTCAAATCAATGACGTGTTTCCTTGTTAGAGATTCATGCTAGATAAATAATCATCTTCCTTCTCCTTCCACTTGGTCCAACCATAAGTAATATACCATCGAGCTGTAAGTGCCATAACACGGCCCTCAGTAGACTGGGATATGACTTTCCCCTCAGGCACACTATACACCACTGCTTGGCCAGTTTCCATAAGTACATTAATGACCAATGTCCTGGCTTCTTGAACTTTATGTCCCCTTGAACTCCCAACCAATAATTGAACCATTAGTGATACCTTTCTCGTACGTCAACTTTTTTGCTTCAGCAAGTTTCTCCTTGTGATTTTGGCTCTTGATTTTAAGATCAACACAAACCTTCTTAAAATTTGAATGCTGCTGTATAAATTATTTGTACTTGACCTCGAAAGGCAAAACCCACGCATTCTTCACCCCAAACTTTAAACTTTTCAAAGTTGCTTTGATTTTAAGTCCACGTAAAGGCATGTCATCATCCGGAGAGTCATTACGTTTCATTTGTAATTTATGGAGGAGAGCCTCCTTAGGCGCACCATATTCTTATAACACAATGCTCTCTATCAATGACCACCTTGCAAACTTGTTCAGTAACTGTGCAGGTATTGGTAGTCAGTAGACTCTCATGAATGCCTAAAGTCTCTTGGCTATATCCATACAACACATCGCTTGCCCCGTCAACATCATAGATGGGCTAGTCAATCTTCTCCTCGTAATCGTTATAGATGGGCGGGATCTCCTTGTGGAATCGAAAATACCTGCCTGACATCGTGTCTGTGAAGAAAAACCAGGTGACACATCGAATCACAAATGGTTATTTTTATTCATTTATTTTGGTTATTGTAGGTACTTTCATTCCTAATAAAGGCAAGCCTCTATTATAAATTACCCCAGACAAAGTCTTGGGAACCTCCTATTAAGGGCAAAAGTACAAGTAAAAGCAATGAATAAACATAATTCATTTATTTGAAAATTATAATTTTTATTACATATAAATATCATAATAGGATGTTTATACATATTATTAATTAATTAATTAATTTATTTAAATAACGCTGCCTTCCGCCTTGAGATGTATGCTTCGCTACTTTGGGATTTATGCCGCTTTGGTTACCTCAAGATGCCTACTTTGTCGCCGCCTTGAGATTTGCACTGCCTTAGGATTTATGTTTTGTCGACTGTCTCAAGATGAGTGTTTTATCATCGCCTCGAAAGTAGTATCACTTTGTCAGCTGCCTCGAGTTGCGTATTCTATTAGCGCATTGAAATTTGCCGCTTTAGGATTTGGATTTCATCGACTACATCAAGATGCACGTTCCATAGTCGCATCGAGATGTGTATCATTTTGAAATTTTTGTTTCATCATTCGTCTCAAGATGCAAGTTCCATCGTCGCATCGAGATACGTGTCATTATGAGATTTGTATTTTTTATGATCGGCCGCTCCAAGATGCATGTTACTTTGTACCATCAGGATGCGTGCCGTTTTGAGGTTTATATTTCATCGAATGCTTCATTACCACCCCGAGATTCATATCGGCAGCCTCGAGATAAGCGCTCTATCACCACCTTGAAGTCCGTACCGCTTGGGGATTTGGATTTTATCAGCCAGCTAAAGATGCATGCTCCTTCATTGCATCAAGATGGCATGCTACTCTGAGATTCGGGTTTTATCAGCTGCCTCGAGGTAAGTGGTCCTCCGTCGTCTCAAGATGCATACCACTTTGAGATTTGTATTTTGGGCAACCTTGATATGTATCTCTCATCGTCGCCTCGAGATGCGTGCACATGCACATGTAAGTGAATTCAAATTTCTCTTTTTTTTATCACATTTTAGCCATAAAATGCCATTTCATTAATAATATTTTTAATGTTTTAATACAATTAAATCAACCTATTTTTTTATGAAATAGGACCCAAGTCTTTCTCTTTTTTTTTTTACATATTTTTTTAATGGGCCCAACTCCCTTTTTCCATGGCCTTTTTTTTATTTATTACTTTTTTTTTTATTCTATCACCAGCCTTCTCTTAAACATCATCATTCCTTTGACTTTCATTTTTTTTTTATTGTTACTATTACTATTATTATTTTAAGCTAGTCCTTTGACTTTCAGCACATCATTAGCTTATCTCCCTTCAAACATCATCAATTTCAATTTGTAACAAAAGCATCAACCAAATGTGCAATTACTTCAAGGGGACCTTCTAATACACATTTCAAAGTATTAGTAGCCTCTCAAGGTTTGTATTATGAGAATGCTGTTGGGGTGAATAGCAGATTTTAGATGAACCATTTACAAGGGGACGAAGGCGAAACAAAATGGCAATCTGGCAAAACAACATCAAACACTTTAATGGCAAAATGGCAGATTTTCGATGAACCAATTCCACATATATTGAACACCAAGCACTTCTTCTAGCCAATGAGAATAAGTTTTAATATCTCCTTGAGAATTTAGAGGAAGAATATTAGATCATACATTCAAAGCAAGTCAAATATTTCATTAAAGCATTTCATCAAACACTTTAAGGGCACCTTACATAACTGCACATTTAATCATGCATTTGGAATGCCCCTTCAATGAAGTTTACAATCATTCATATCAACTGGATTACACAAAATGTAGTCACTACAATCTTGCTCTTTTTCTCATTATGAAATTACTATAGTTTGCTCTTCTTCTCATATACCCTTTCTATTTCCATTTTTCCTTCTCCATCTTCTTCTCCTTGGCTTTTGCTTTTACAGTAGCTGTAAAATCCAAGATTTTCATGAATAAAAAGGATTTAGAATTTCCTCTATTTAATTTCTAGTTAAATTGCCAAAGGGTATTTTGGGGATTAGTATAAATCCCAAGGGCATTTTGGTAAAAATGGGCATGAAAAAATTATCTCATAATTTATTTAAGTTAATTAGTAATTGATTTAATTATATTTGGAAATAACCAATTTAATTAAATATGGAAAACCTCTAAATGATTATTGATTGGAACTAAGATGGAAGAAGGATTCAAGTTGTTTTAATCAATTTTAAGGAAAGTCCTAAGTTGGTATGACTTGATTTCAATTTGAAAGGAAGGAGAAAATAATTACAATCTCTTGATTTAAATTATTTGGACTGCCAAGGGTCTGGTAGTAATTACAAAAATAAAGAGGATTAAAAAATAAATGTGTTTCTCTCAGAGAAAGGACCTAGACATAAAAGTAAAAAGAAGAAGGACTTGAGAGGAAATTTACACTCTCTCACAAGACAAGGACCCAAATATAATTTTGTGAAATTGGGGGACTTTTACGCATAAGACCAGAAGGGTTGTGTATAAAGATTGGACAGACGGCGAGGATTTAATCATCCCTCAGGGTGCTGATCGCGAAGCAAGCGATCCAACGGTTTGCTTCAGCTGTGGCATCCTTATAGGCGCGCTCCTACCTTGCGGCCAACTCCCAGCCATTGACTTGACGAACAGATCAATCTCGAGGCACCCACAGCCACTCTCTTCCCCTCCAGTTCACCATCGCGGGAGCACGCCTCCACCGTGATCAAAGGACGTCCTGAAAAGGTAGGCAGTGGGGTTGATTTACATGCGATCTCCGTCATCAATGGGATCGATCGCACCGAGATCCTCCACATCCCCTTATGAATACCGGACCATCTTCTGCGAGCCACACTCGACCTCGTTGGAGCTGCAGTGATCACCTTTACCGTGAGAGGAAGGGGAAGGAGATAGGAAGGTTCGCAGTGAATGACTGAGGATGCGAGAGTGGAGAAGTAGATACGGTCAACCTCCTCTGTCTTTCTCCGACCGGCAGTGAAGCATCACGAGCGCACCACCATCGTCTCCGGTGAGCTTCCTTCTATGTTTTTCTATTTACTATTCCAAATTTAACATGCATTAGGAAAGGGAGTTAGGCGAAGGAGAGCCTGCGTAGCTTCATGGGTTCTCTTCCACCGTGGACTGGATGCATGACCGAGGAAAGCGATGTGCCATGGGCATACGAACTCGTGAGGAACAAAGAAGAAAATTAAGGAGGACTCGGCAGATGGAGGGACCTCGGTATTGGGTTCTCCGGTCATAGGCCGCATGGGAACTCGCCAACGACCATTGGACAGAGAAGGAAACCCCATCACGGGGTCGGGCGTGATCGCCTTCTCCGGGAGGCACGGCTTGAGAAGAGATAAGAGAGAGAGAGGGACGGTTAGGGTAGTTAATAAATTATAATGATTAAATAATTTAATTAATTGTTAACTAAGTTATTTGATTTAACTAATTAGTTCATTATCTGGTAAATAATTGATTAGTGAACTAATTAGAAATTAAGGGTGCGTTTGGATAGGGGGATTCATTCTTTTACAGAGGAGAATGAATCCCCCCAAAAATGGATACCCATGTTTGGGTATTTATTGAGGGGAATGAATCCCTTTTATATGGGATTAGGAATCCCTTCATGAGGGGATTGGCCATTCCCCCCAAATTTTGGCCATTCCCCCCATGAGGGGAATGGACAAATTACCCATTTGTCCCCTTAATTAACTCTAATAATTAATTATTATAATTAACAACTAATTATTATAAGTAAATATTAATTATAATAATTAATTAATTAATATTATTAAAAATTTAAATATAACTAATTGATTATTAAAATTAATGGTTAATTTAATAATTAAATTAAAAATTGTTCTTAATTAAATAATTAGGTGAATTATAATCATTTTTGTATTACAAATTGTCCTTAATTATATTAATTAAATAAAAAATGATTAAATATCAATATTTATATTTAATTATAATGATTTATTTGATTAAAATAAATTAATTATAATAATTAAATCATATGAGGGAAATGGACAAATGACCCATTTGGCCCCTCAATTTACTATAATAATTAATTATTATAATTAACAACTAATTATAATAGTTAATTATTATAAATAATAATAATAATAATAATAATAATAATAATAATAATAATAATAATAAAATTATAATTAACAATTTAAATATAATAATTGATTATTAAAATTAATTATTAATTTAATAATTAAATTAAAAAAATGTTCTTAATTAAATGATTATGTGAATTATAATCGTTTTTGCATAACAAATTCTTCTTAATTATATTAATTAAATAAAAAATTATTAAATTGGGATATTTATATTTAATTAAAAAAATTAATTATAAGAATTAAATCGAAGTATTCTAATCAAAGTATTTTATAAAAAGAATAAATCCATTTTTATATCAAGGGTATAAAAGTAATTATATCACAACCTTTTTCTTTACTTTTCTCATTCTCAATACATTACCTTCCTATTACCTCTTATCCAAACAAGGTAATCATTACCCTTCCTATTCTTTTTCTTTCCATTCCTTTCTCCTTTTCATTCCCATGCCCACTCCTTTCCTTTCCATTCCCCTTACCCAAATCGCAACCTAAATAATTTGGATAATTGGTTAGTTAATGATCACTTAGTGATTTATTAATTAGTTGTTGACTAATTGATTAATGAATGATGAGGTTTGTTGGGATTGAATTTAGACCCGACCAAATTCTTGTAATCAAACCAAGTTTGATTTAACTAAAACAAAACATGGTATATGTTTGAGTCTAATCTGGAATCTCTAACTCAACTGCGGGTTGAGTTCAATGTTGGTTTGGGCGATTGATAGACAATCTAGATTAATTAATGGATTAATTAATTTGGAAGACTAATAAGTGGTTAACTAGATGGTTAATCGGATAATTAATTAAGGTAGATAATTGAATTTGATTAACTAATTAGTTAATTGATTAACAAGTGATTAATTAATTTGGTTAATTAATCAAGTAAATGCTTAATCGGGTTGGGTTTGGGGCCAACCAGTTAGCAAATTTGGGTTGAATCAAGTTGACTTAAGATTTGGGCAAAAGTCAAGAAACAAATAAAATAAAAATAAATAAACAAAGGGGTGTAAGGATGGCGGTTTTGAACCTAGGGACCTCCAACATGGGCTTAATGTGCCTTAACCACCAAGCCATTAGATTCTATTTATAGAAATAGATAAGTTTAGTCATTTAAGGTAAAATGACATAGAGATGCGAGAAAAGGCCCACAAATCGGACTCGGGCCCGTTAGAGCATGCATCGTAGATATAATGCTCATAGGCATGTACACTTATTAAGAATAGAATTGTCATTATGCTCGGATATTGACGTGGATGCGTGTAAGTCTCGTGGAATACAAGACTCGTGGATTTTAGGTAAGTACACTTGCCTCGCCTTAAATACCTTCTTGAGAGTTTTCTTTGACATGTCTTTATTATGACATATTGCTTTGAGTTCATTCATGCTTCTTGATTTATTGAGATCCATGTATAGCATGATTGATTGTTTCGGGATGTTGGGATCCCTACTTGTTGTTTGGTCTTCCGCCCGGATTCAGTGGAGCGTGTGTGCTCCTTTGCAGACCAAGCGTTAGGGGGCCGGGACACTCGATGTTCGGCATTGCTACGCCAGGGGACCGGACACCGGGTTGTCCCGCCTGGCCGCTGGGAAGTGATTCACGGCCAATACGACATCGCACGATAGGTGGCACTACCAACATACGACCCGAGAGCCGTAGCTACCGGATGGTCATGCTTGCGGCAGGTTTGCTGATGATGCTAACCGGGGGAGACATTTGTGGAGCTTCCATTGGAACTCTTATCAGAGCCCCAGGGCTTCTATAGCTAGGAGTCGTTACCTTGCTTGTTTTTGTGGTAGACTCCTAGGGATTTTGAGGGGCGTGCCCCAAGTTTGATTTTGATATTCTTACTTGTTGATATCATGTTTTTCTTGAACCAGTGGGTACCATCGAGCTAGCGGACGACCTCCACAAGGGAGCCAGAGGCTTGGTGCGGGTTAGCGACGATGGCCTTCACAAGGGAGCCAGAGGCTTGGTGAGGGTTGGCGACGACAGCCTCGATCCACAAGGGAGTCGAAAGCTTGGTGAGGGTTGGCGGTGATGGCCTCCATAAGGGATCCAGAGGCTTAGTGAGGGTTGGCGACGATGACCTCCACAAGGGAGCCGAAAGCTTTGTTGACGGCAATCGAACGGTGATGATGAAGAGGAAAACGGGAGAGGGTCCCTTTGCGCTGGATATTCTTATTTTCCCCTCCCCGCTTTTTCATCAGGTTTTTCCTTTTTTAATAGACCGAGGATCACAATCGTAGGATCAACGTAGACCGGATCGTGAGGATAATATCAAAATTTATTATTTTTATTTTAAATTTAAAATCGCAGGATAGAGATAAATTGAGATAGCTGCTTTTTATTTTAAATTAGCTTGATCTTATCCTCCTGGGTGGTAGAGAGCCAATTACGAGGATATGCCTCTCTGGATATGTTTTCTTTGGGCATCCTCAAGATTTATATTTAGTTATTATTTATTCTTTTAAATTGCCTCGAGATTTGCATTCTTGGGCATCTTGGAATTTGAGATCGCTTTGAGATAAGTGTTCTCAAGCTATCTAATTGGAAACCAAACTCGAGATATGTGTTTTCGAGCTATCTAATTTGAGATTGCCTCAAGATATGTGCTCTTGAGCTATCTTGGAATTGTTTCCTTAACTCGCCTCGGGATCAGACCATATATATATATTTATTTTAAATTAAAATATCTTAATTTCAGGATATTTTAATATACTTATTTCATTCAAAATATTTCTTTGGGCATGGCTTTTTATTCTTTTTTTATATATATAAACACTCCTCATCATCGTCCTAGATGGGCGAGATCTCCTCTTCATAATCAACGTAGATGGGTTGGCCAAACCCGTTATGATCTCTATGATCATGGTGCTAGACTTTCTCGTTCGAAACCTGCCCACAACAACCACGATCGAAATCGATCATCGCTAGACGCCTTGATAACTTCGTGACTTGCCTCTGTAAATCATTAATCATCAAAGGTCAGGTTAACTCTGTGACTTGCCTCTGTAGATCCTTGTTCATCGCCTCCGTGAGCGCTCAGGTCATGGTATTGGACTTCCTCAACCGAACCTATCCACCTCGCACTCATGACCACTACCATTGATGCTGTCGATTTATGACGCGCTCCCCAAGAAGATGATGAGTTCTCATACCAACTAACATCTAAGCGAGGTAGTGATTAATCCGCGGGCTAGCAAGAACCAAGGATCCTAAGGAAGAACAAACAAAGAACCAAGGTAAACTAGAGAAATATCTCTGAAATTCAAATTTTCATTAATCAAAGACCAAAAACCAAAGCTAGTCCACAAGCCGGACTAAATAGCTTAAAACCCTAGAATCTAACTATTTTGGAAATTTTCCCAAAAAAGCTAAAGTCCAAAAATTATTCAAATTTGAAATTTAAAACAAACCAAATAATTAAAATTTGAAATTAAAATAATCAACCAAAATCCTAAACCAAATCAGAATCAAATTATATCCTAATTCGACAAATGATTTGTTACCTAAAAATGTAAAAACACCTAAAAATTAAGATTCGAGGGGAAAATAACAAAATTTGGCATCAAAAATTGATGCCCAATGAGCAAAAGCTGGTGACTACGTGGTGGGTGCGAAAGCGAGCTTTTTGAATTGGGTTCAAACGCATGATTCGAAAACCCATAGCCAAAGTTATGGCCAAATGATCAAACACTTCATCTGGCTCGAATGCTCCTGCATCAATATGTAAGAATGGGAATAAAGAAGTGAAAACACATGTACACACATGTGCACAAACATAGTAGATTTTTCCATATCAACAGTATATTGTGTACAAGAAAATTATAATGCAATAAACATATCTTTATAATCAGTTAAATAAAGCATTATAGAGTGAATATAATTGCTTTTATTTTAGGATTAAAGCCATTTTTGGTCCCTGGAAAGAGGTCTAATGTTCATTTCCATCCTAAATTTCAAAAGTTCAATACAGTCCTTGTATTTTGAGTATTCTGTCATATTTGGTCCCTGGCACTGATGTGGCTCTGACGTAGCATACGAATGAAATATATGGTATTTACTTGTTTTTTTAATTTTATAGGTGGTCATATTTTGATGACGTGGCCGGAGCATCTTTGAATTTGTTGTCAAATTGGCATGCCGCGTTAATAAAATTTTTAATTATTATTTTTTTATTTTTTATTTTTATTTTTAATTATTTTTTATTTTTTATTTTTTATTTTTATTTTTTTTTATATTTCTTCAAAAAATAAAAAAATACAAAATAAAAAATATATATGTGAAGTACAAGAATTTCATGTTTTAAATAATTATCTTTAGGATTTTATGTTTTCTTTTTTAAATTAATTAGTTGTTTGTTTAGAAAAAAATAAGGGAAAGTCTCCCAAATTTGAAATTTGTTGGAATTATTATTCGAATAAATTTTCTATTAAATACTCCTTAGAGTAATCAAGTGATCAAGTCGTAAATTAATCAATGTTAAGTATAAAAAGGGAAATTAAAATGAAAAATACCCTAACTAGAGTGAATTGGGATCATTAAGGACCTAATGGTAATTTGGGAAAAGAACAGGGACTGAGAGATAATTCGCACCTCTCTGGACAAGGGACCTATCAGTAATTTTTAGAAAATTCAGGGACTAGAACAAAATTACGTCTCTCTGTCAGCTGAGGGACTTTCATGTAAAAAGAAAGAAATAGGAGGACTTAAATATAATTTTACGTAAAAAAACCAGGCAGAGAGGGTAGTCAAAGAGAACGAACGGCTAGGGTTAAATAATCCATAGATCGCGATAAAGTTCGAGGCACAAGGGTGATATCTGGCTGCCCGCTGTCGTCCGATTAGAGCCGTTGATCTAAAATAAAGCTAGATGCGAGGAGAGGGATTAAAGCAAGGGTCGTTGGATCTTTCACGCCCCGACTCGGATCCCGGGACCTCAGGCACGTCAACAGACTGGCCGTAAGCAGAGACAAAGTCAACTCAAATACAAGGCCTAAATGTGATATAGCAGATAACAATCCACAAAATAAACTCAAGTTCAAAGGAACATGGAGTCATAAGGGTCCATAGGCCCTATACAAAGTTTGGTCCCTATACGGGTCCTCTGTAAAGTAAAATGTAAGCGACTCACAAAATAAAAGATAAAGGAGACCTCCGGACCTCGGATCTCCTAATGATCTCTCATAGTCAATCTCTCTATGTGCACCCCTAGACCTCCTCGGAATCATGCAAAAAGAGAGAAAGAGAAAATACTTGAAATGCATGAGAGCTTTGAATGGAAGAACCATTCGCATTAAGTATTTACCTCTGGGGGTCACATTAAGACATAAGAAAATGATATGTCAAATAAAAGATCACAGCCTCAAGAAAACTCAACCCTAGGGGTATACGGAAACAATCCAAAGGTATGACCCCCGATAACATGAGAAGCCCTCGAGGCTACATGGTAAGGTTTCAAAGTAAACTTCGAAGGATTACTCCTACCAAGAAGTCCAAATTTATTTGTCGTAGAAGCACGACCTTACGGTCGATTCGACCCTCCTGGGCCGCAAATCGGTAGAACTACCTCTCATAATGCAGTGCTAACACTCAGCGTCACGCCCATGCCGACGGCGTAGGGACCACTGAGAATTGCCTCCTCGGTAGCGCGCAGTAAATGCCAGGGGGTCCCTTCCCCAACATTTCCCTATCGGAGTCCCCATGCTCCACTGAGTCCGGGCAGTAGACCACAACGAACAGGGATACCAACATCCCGTAAACAAATCATACATGCTCAACAGGAATCTAGAAAATAGACATGGATGCATGTATGTCATCATTGAAGTAAAAAGTAAAATCAAGGCCAAACAAAACCCGAAATCGGGTAGGAACGAGGCAAGTGTACTTACCTCTTATTTGGAGCTAGAAGTCCTCCTATACTCCACTTGAGTGCCTTACAACTCCCGAGAGTATCTGGCATACAAGGTTCCTTTCAGTGTCAAGTTGCTAATAAATCCCTATGTCTCTAGTTGCACATGTATGCCTATTATTTCTGTTGGGCCTAGGCCCACTAACGGGTCCTAAAGACCATCTCTCGGGTTAATGGTCTGTATTCTATGTTTCCATGCCCTTTAGTTGTCTCTAGACCCAATTTGGTCAAACCTAGCCAACTCTACGTTCATTTGTCTGGTCTGAACCCTACTTGGTCATCTCTAGTCATTTTAGATGATTTGGGCCCACTTCTAAGGCCTTTAACCAATTTAGCTTGATGATTCCCTTTTCTCTACCGATATAATTAATTAAATCCTTTTTAATTAATTATTTTATCCGACTTTCAATTTATTTTTTCAATTAAATTCATCAATCGGATTTGATCATCCAAGGTTAACAAGGAAGTCGATTAATCTACCTAGATATGATTTATTTAAATATCTTGGTACAAAAAGTTAATTTCTCTTATTTAAATAAATCATCAACTGGTTAATTGATTCAACTACTATTAGGGCATACAAAATTGTCACACTATAATAGTCCATTCCCTTCTAACACTAATCAAATAATTAGCTAGTTAATTTTCCGATTAACTACTAATTATGATTAACTAACTAATTAATTAAATTTCCTCAATTTATCTCACCATAATTTGACAACTAAATAATTGTCACACTTCTATTTAATTAATATTACTAATCTATGAGAAAACAAAATATCAACTAATTAGTACTATTAATCAATTAATATGTAACACTATACTTAGTTAAATTGTTAAATTAATTAATTTTTAATTAATTAGAATTTTTTTTTATTTTCCTCTTTCTTCTTCGTTTCTCTCTTCTCTCGCTACATCGGGCCTGTCGCCTGAGACTCACAGAAGGATGACGAAGCCCCACCACTGATGTAAAACCCATACCGGAGCCGTGTCTCCCACCAAGCACCGCCTGAGCACAGTCGTGCGTCGTTCACCCTCTCCGTCTTCTCCATTATCGCCTCCCTTCCCGGCAGAAACTTGCACTATGGCGACGAGCTCACCCCATCGTCGCAAACGTTAACTAATGACACCAGAACATAGAAAAAGTAGTACAGGCGCTTACCGAAGGTTTGGGGATGACAATGGAGCCATCAGTCCTTCCGGCAAGCTTGAGCAACAACTCTCTCCCACAGCTCGTCTTGGTCTCCTTCACCACCCGGCCTGGTTAGAGGGCTTCACACTTTCGGCGGAGGGTGCTACTCAATGGCGTAAGCTTCCTCTTCTCCGTCATTGCCGCCAGAAAAGAAATTTCAGTGTAGTGTTGTGCTCCAAATAGGACCTGGTCCCTCGCCTTATATAGGTCACGAAAACCCGGGCGAGCAGGCGTAACACGAACCGGCCTGCGTCAAGCGGTCGAAGCGACTTCATGCGTATGCATGTAGGCGGGGTAGCGAGCTCTCGGCGCTGGCCGATATTCACAGGCTGGGAGAGGAGCTGACGTTGCCTTGGGATCGTAACTCGATCCCATCCGACGGCCATGATTACTCGTTCGTAATCTACGGTGGATACCCCACCATTCCGCCTAGGATCTAGCATCCCATTTGATCAACGGGTGAGATTAAAAACAAATCAACGGTCCGATCTTATTACCTTTCCTAGTATCCAAACCCCACTAGATGATTTGATCTTAGCATGTCACGTGGCTTCTGAATCAGAACCCTTGCCTCAAGTAATCTATCCGCATCGGATGGATCTGCTCTCGGCTAACACGTGGCATCCTATGAGCCACTATAATGCTTTCAGTGATTAGTTGCAATCTATGATAATATAATCTCGGTACCGTCTACTTCATTTCCATTTGTATTTTTATCCGGAATATTTTCCGGTAGTCCCTAGTTTCTCTTAACTTACAATTTAGTCCCTTCTCTGTGAGAGAGGATATTTTACTTTTAGTCCTTGGTATTTTCAAAATTACCAAAAGGTCCTCGGACCTTCCATTAACCCTAGTTAGGGCTTTTTGCCTACAAATTCCCATTTCCTCCCATCATCTAATTCCCTACATAATTAAACTATTTAATTCCTTAGGAAAATTTGTTTAGTTATCCAATTTGAAGAAATTTTTAAACTGATTTTATTTTCATAAAATCTTTTGGATTTTCTGAGGATCATTGCTTGGCCTTGTCAGACCACCCATCCGTAGGGGATCGATCTTGAGGCAGCAACAGCGGTCTTCTCCAATGCGTCGCCGCTGCATACGCTGCTGCGCGACATTATGAACCTTGCAAACGTTCAAAATAGAATTTAAAGTTATCCGATCAAAAGTAGTTTATCTGGAAGCTCTCTGATAGCTTTATAAATAGAGAAAAACCCTCTATGAATCTGGACGACTTCGACGGAGAGCCAGCGCCACCACCATCTTTGTGAGGGATTGAGAGACAGAGAGACTGGGAAGAGAAAAAGGGGAGTGTCGAAGGCTCACCATCAGCCAGAGGGCGATCACCAGGCACCTGTAGTCGCACGGAGAAGGAGAACTCATCAGGAGATCAGAACGAGCACCGCCGCTTTCTGGTAAGTCTCTCTCGCTTTGGATTCTTGAATTCTTGACGGCAGTAATGCATGTATATGGGGTAGAGAGAGAAAAAGAGAGAGAAAGAGAGGGAGAGGTTGAGTTTTCTCACTTGTCTACTTCCGCGGGGCTGAGCGCCGGTGAGGATTAATCCTGGCTGGGGATAGACGCGCTCCGGCGATGAGGACTTGAGGACCCTCTGATCCGGACATGCAGCTGATGGGAACCAAGGAAACGTGGCTTTAATCAAGCCTTTTGTGTGCCGTCGGGAACCACCAACTCTTCCCTCCTCTCCAGCGAGGTCCGTTCAGAGGTTGAAGATGGGTTCGAGCCCGAGTTTGGTATGGTGAGAAGGTTGAGTCCAACAAGTTTAAAACAGGGTGGAGATTGATGGTTTAATCAAATCAAATTGATTTGGATTCAACTTAAGTTTATAGGGTTGAGTCTAGGCAGGTATTTGGTTGGGTTGAATCCAATTTAAAAACAAAAGGATTTGGGTTGGGTCAGATGGTTAGTCAAGATTATAGTTCAAGTGTTGGGCCTGGTTTGGAAGTGATTGAATTTAGTTATAAGAAGATGATTTGATTGAGTGAAATTAGTTGGGTTTTAAACAAATAAGTTGGGTTCAAGTAGATTGATAAACTAATTCAATGAATATAGTTTTGGACTAGCCAAGTTAGTTGGGCTCAATTGATTTTAAATCAGAGCATTGGGTCTAATTTAACTAAGTTATGGTTAGTCAGATAAGTAAAAGAAGAAATAAAAAGAGAAAAGAATAAAAATATTCATTGGTGGTGGGAATAGAACCCAACACCTCTATAACCAAGTATTGGGCCTTAACCACTAGAGTACACTAGATTTTGATGATGGATGGGTTCCGGACAATTAATAAGGGACTGACAGAGGCCAACTAGACTTGAATATGGCCCAATAATAAACCATTCACATGCATATAGGAGTTACGCATAATTACTATTGCTTATATTAAATTTATTACTGTGATTTGACATAAAAGCGTGGAGACACCTGTGGGGAATCTCGAGTAGACAGTTGTTCGAAGTAAGTTACCTCTGCCTAGTTTTGACCCGTCGTTGGGTTCCTTGATTTTGTTGTTGCTATTTCTTTTAGCATGTCTATTGTCTATCTATTTTTGGAATGTGTGCACATAGTTTGCTTCCTTCTTTGTATGTGCATGGTCGATGTGCTGGAAATTTATTTCATTATCTGTTGTTTGGATTATTCATTGGGCACACCACCCTGTGACCAACATTTGATCATAGGCCATGGCTTATGTGCTGGCCAGGCAAGTGTGCGCCAGGTGAGTTCTTCTTTTAACGGTTCAGTGGAGCAAATGCTCATGTGGAGCGCTCAGGGCTGAGGGCACCCTGACGTTCTGATAGTTCCATGCCAAGGGGAGGATACCCTGGTAGTCCAACCTGTTAGTAGGACGATATACTGACCGTGTTGACACGTATGAGAGACCGAGGTTAGATTCCCTAGAGGCCGGTGACCCGAGAAGGTTGTTGTTTCTTAATCTAGGAGTTTTGCCTTTCGGCCTCCTAGAATTGTGTGTTTGTGCATTATTTATTGCTTATCACGCTTATGCTTATTGAATGGCTTTCTTTGTGATCCACTGTGAGAGAACTTCTATCGAGCTTTCCTTTCTTTCAAAGCTCACTCCACTTTCTTTTTTTTTTCCTCTCTTTTAGTATTGAGGGATTAGCTGAGTTGGTTTTAGGAGCGTCAGAACACAACTTGCCAAGGTTGGAAGATCTCAACTAGTTCTTACTTGTAGGACCCCTGCAGAGTGTATAAGTTCTATTTTGCTTTCCGTTATAACGCTGATAAATAAATTTTGATTTATTTATGATATTTTTTTATCTATTTCTGAATTACTTAGGCCTTGTATCCGAGCGAGGCCTCTTCACTGGATACCCCTGCCCTGCGTACGCGTGCCTGAGGTCCTAGGATTCGGGGCGTGACAATATAATTAAAAAAAAGGAAAATCATTCATAGGTCCCTGAAAAATTTTAAACTTCCCAAACAGTCCTTCTGACATTAAACTTTCCCAAACAGTCCCTCCTTTTCTATAAAGTTATTTTCAACCTCTGAGGCTCACTCCGCTTTATTATTTTTGTTTAAATACCAAATTTTTCCCATTCTTTAGAGAAAAATTTCCCTCACCAAATCATGTCATAAGTTTTGAATTTTGTACTCCACCCATCACATCATCACCTTTTTTCCATCTTTTCACTTACTTTTATAGTTCGAATGACTTACATATTTTTTCAAATTAAAACTCGGAATTTTGGATATTCATTATTATTTTTGTATAAAGTAGTTTACTTTCAAATTTGAAGTTTCTCTAGTTAGTTATAAACGGTATTGGACAGTATTTGTGCCTACAACATACTTTATCAAATCTATGAATATTTATGATTATTTTTTATAAAGTATTTTACTTTGAAATTTGAAGTTTCGTTTGGTTCGCTATAAACATATTTTGACCCTCTTTAAGCCTATATTGTGCTGTAGGTAAGAATATAACGGGCTTTGTCCTTCTTTGAGCCTATGTCATATCGTCGCTAACAAAATAACAGTCTTTGTCCCTCTTTGACCTTATGTCATGTCATAAGTAACAAAATAAAGGTCTTTGACCTGTTTGACCCTGTATTGTATTGTAAGTGTCACGCTCCGTCCCGGATTTCAGGCCCTGAGCACGTGCACAGACTGGCCGTACCAAAGTAGAGACAAGCTCAACTCGAATACAAGGCCTAAATGTGAATTAGCATATAACAACCAGAACATAAATTAAACTCAAGTACAAATAAACAAAGAGTTAAAAGGGTTCATAGGCCCTATACAGAGTCAGGTCCCTACACGGGTCCTATAAAATAATAGCTCCCAAAACAAAAAGACAACTCAAGGAGACTCCTAGACCTCAATGGCTCCTAACACGGTCTCCTAAGCAACTGCTCCGTAAATCTCGGGATCTGTAAAAGATAGAAAGAACAAATTCGTGAGCTTTCGAGTGGAAAGCCTAGTAAGCACCCCTGCGGGCTATCAAAGACATACCAACACCATGTCAAGTAAAATAAAGGGATCACGACCCCAAGAAAAACACAACCCTAGGAGTCTACCACAAACAAATCCAATGGTACGACCCCTAACAACAGAAGCTCTCAAGCCCTTTGCTGAGTTTCAAAGAAAACTCAAGGTTTAATCCCGGTCAGTATACCCAGCTATGCGTTGTAAACACGACCCTCTGGTCATTCGACCCTCCAATCGTAGGTTGGTAGTACTACCTCTCGTACGTGTCGACACGACCAGCGTATCATTCCCACTGACGGGTAGGACTACCAGAGTATCGCCTCTTTAGCGCGGCAAGCAGAAATACCAGGGTGTCCTATCCCTGGGCATTTCCCTATCGGCTCCCCACGCCCACCGAGTCAGGGCAAGAGACTACAAATAAACGTGGATACCAACATCCCGAAACCAACATACATGCTTAACAGGAATCTAAAATAGATAAGGATGCATGTATGATATCAATAAAGCATAAATCAACAAAGCATAATTAAGTCCAAAGAAACTCCTGCGAGTAGGTACTAGGCGAGTGTACTTACATCTTGCTGAAACTAGAAACCCTCCTAGTCTCCTCTTGTAATGCCTCTAGGTCTCCCCGAGAGTATTTGACAAATAGAGTCTCTATTAGAGACAAAATTCTAATTAACCCTATGTTTCAAAATGCTTATGCATCACTCTCACTTCTGATGGGCCTTGGCCCACTAAACGGGTCCTATAAACCATCTACCTGGTTATCGACCTATTCCCAAGGCCTAAGTTGACTTTCAAATCGCACTTGGTCAACTCTAGTCAACTTTGGTCATCTGACCTACTTTACTCTTACTTGTTGTGCTACAACCCCTAATTGGTCGTCCCTAGTCCTCTTAGCCAATTTAGGCCCATCAACCAAGCCCATTAGCTTCACTTATCCTTGTCTTGTCCTATTTATTTTACTAAGGGTAACCTTTACCACGTGGTTAACCATGTCCCTAAGGGTTAAGGCCCAACCATGTTGACTAGCCATCCAAGTTCAACACAACTACCAATTTACTTGATTGAATCAATTAATTTTTAATCAAACTAATTAACAATTAAAAGGATTAATTTATCTATACTATATAATGACTAATTAAGCTATGCTTTTTTCACATCCAAATAAATTAATCTTTTCTTATTCAATTGTCTAATCCATCACTAATCAGATAATTAGCTCGTTAATTATCTAATTAACTACTAATTATGATTAACAGAACTAATTAAATAATTTACTTAATTATTTATCCCATCGTTATTATATATACATTTTATTTTATTTTATTTTATTTTTTATACTTCTTCTTCTTCCTCTCTCTCTTTCTCGGCCGAACCCCCGCGCCCACCTGAGCCATTACCGGCGTGCACTCAGCCTCCCAGGGCTTGTTCGAAACACTTGCACCATCTACTGATAGTTCGAACCCCACCAGGGATGGTGGCCAATGCCACCTGGTAAACCAGAATCTCCCGGTTCCCCGGCCGAGCGCTGCAACTGCTCCGGCGAGCTTGTTCTAACAACGTGATTGCATGCAAGCAGTATCAAGCATCTCAGAAGGGAGTGAGCACTTACCGGAAAACCGAGGACGATACTTGGCACCACTGGAGGGCCTCCTGGCATCAAACGAAAGCTTTCTGATTTTCCGGCGAACTCGAGCCCTACACCAGTGCACTGTAAACCTCTCTCTCTTTCTCCTTCCACTGTCTCCGCCTTCTCCCCCTTCCAAAGTCGTTGACGGTGATTGCGAGCTCGTCTGACACCAGGGGTAATAGCACCTTGCCCCCTTCTCAGGTAGTCGTCGACGGGAACTCCTCTAGTTTCTCGGTGGCTTCACTGTCTAAACACAGAGACAGTCTGCCCCTTTTATAACCCAGAGGTGGTGGAGAGGAGGAAGCGAGACCGGCTTGCGTTACTGGTGACCGCCGACCTCCTCGCGCGTAACGGCCAGGAGTAGCGAGCCTCGCGGCGGCGTTCTCCTTCGGTTTCAGAGATGAGGGTGGCAGTGCCTCGTGATTTGTATTCATGGATGAACGGCGTCGATCGTCGAATCAAATCCCACGGCCAAAAACCAATCCTAATGCCTCGTATCCATTATCCTATCAGATGAACTGTCTAAACCCAATCGTGACCAACGGCCAGATGGATTCACCCTGTCTAGAACTTGAGACCAATCCAGAGAAGGACGGTCCTCATTGTGCCCTCACCGTGGGGTCACCCTCACTGCCACCTTTCTCGTTGCCTCGGATCCGAGTTGAGATCAGATAGATTTAATCGCAGATCGACACGTGGCCCCGTCGTGGCCATTATAATGCTCTGAGATTTACAACGATCCAAGATCTTTTAATCTCCGCCGTTGATTCATCTCTACAAGACCTTTTCTCTAACAAATTAACCAAAGGTCCCTGCTTCCTTTTAGGTTACATTTTAGTCCTCTTTCTGAGAGAGGGGACAATTTACTTTTAGTCCTCGAAACTTTTAAAAATTACCCATCAGTCCTCTTGACACCAAGCTAACCCTAATTAGGGTTTTAAATCTTTTAACCCTTATTTTCCTTCTTAATTCAATCACTAAATACTTAGGGAATCTTTTTTAATTAATAATCTAATTTAAAGGAATTTAAACTCATTTTATTTTTAATAAAATTTCTTGGATTTTACAGTAAGTAACAAAATAATGGTTTTCGATATTTTGACTTGAATCCTTATTTTGATTGTAGACATAAGATTTTTGTTTTATTGATTTGCCAAATTTTATTTTCTTTTTCAAGTCTTTGATTTAAGAATAGTATATTATTTTGTGTGCAAACCTAAGATTTATATTTACTGATCTATTCAATCTTATTTTGAATTTGTTATGTTACATTAGTTGTTTTATGGCTTTGTGTATATTGTTCTTCAATATTGGAATCTTAGTGTATTAGATATGATTTAATTAAACTGTGTGCATGATTCCACTAATTAATATGTTGGGGTGTTTACTGGGTTGTCAAGCTCATGAAGTTGTCTTCTTTTCTCAGAGCACTACAAGTAGTTAGTTGGAATGATCTCTTGAAAAGTTTTGTTTGTAGCAAATATAAGGTTCCTTGTATGGGACCTAGTTCACTATTAAGAGTTTAAAAATTTTGTTAGTGATAGTTGAACCTTCTAGTAGTCTCTATGGATTTATCATTTTTGGAGTATCTTATTTGGATCATTGAATTTTTTTATTTAATTATTTTATTGTATAGCAATTACAATATATATTTAACAGGTTTCGTTCTAAGGCCTCACATGCAAGAGTGTGTGGCTGGTTTGCCATGTGTTGGGTTCAGGTGTGACATAATTTCAGACAGAGATCTTCAAGGAGGACACACCGACATGCCCAATCCAAGGCAACTATTGATCTCTAAAATTATTGCTTTGTGGGAAAAAAATCCTTCATGAAAATTTTCTATCTTTCTTCATTACGATCATTAAGCATAGGAGGCCCACTCATCAACAACGTATTAACAACAACAATTTCGTCGGCAATTCTTTCCGTGGTTGTTGAAATGGCATCATAATTGATTTTGATGGATTGTTACATTTATTTCTTGTCATCAGTTGATGTTGATGTGTGACTATTTGAACAATTATTTTAAAATTTTATTCAAAAATAAATTTTCCTCTAAAGTGGTTCAGTCTTCTGAGACAAAAGAAATTAGACAACTTGAGCCTCTATTTCGCATCAAATGACTAGGAACATTTTGATCCTTTATAGCCGAGGCTTTTGAATTCCTCTGTTGTTACAAAATTTGCCTTATTTTGATGATGATGGGAGATTTGAGAATGGGTTAACTTTGCCGTTGCCGGAGCTGCTGCATTGAAAGAGTCATTCTTTAACAAGAAAGGGATTAAGGCATTTCGTGAAAACATCTCTCTATGCACAATTGAAGTGGTTCAAACAATTATTGTCATCCCAGTGCCTTTCTGGTGTAGGTGTGTTTAATTTTTATTTTTATTATTTTTGATATAAAAGTAGGTGAATCGCATTTAGTGATAATCACATAGTACATTTTGGCACACGTCACAAAAAAAAAGTAGGAGAGAAGCATGTTTAATTTATTACTTGATTTTTTTTTTCTTTATTGCATAAGCATGTTTTCAGTCAATAATTCTAACTTGAATAACCAAATGAATCAAAGAATGCTACTGATAGTTCCGTCGAGGTTGGTGTGCGGTTTAGTTGCAACTCTAGTTGCAACTCTTCCTCTTAAAAGAGTACACAAGCTCTCTCTCTTTTTTCTCTCTCACACACAATCAAAACAATTCAAACATAAACAAAGGAGAGACAGAAAGTTGGTAACCCAGTTCGGCTTCCAAGTTTATGTTTGGGCGGCCAAGCCTAGAGAAACGATGCACTAGAAGTGAGGAAGAAATATGAGTACAAATCCCTTGTCATTCATCTCATAACATACATATGCACCCTCACTCAAGATTGACCGAGGACCAATCAACCTAACTCCCTTAGGTTTTCCTCCGGTGGCATCAACCTAAACCCTCGAGCTGAGTCTCTTATATAGACGCTCGTCGAGCCTAAAATATCTCTTGCCGCTTTTAGGATCGTTGAAATGTCCGTGGGATCTTCCAAAAATAGCCATTACAATTCCTGATGCGACCGAACTTTTAACGTGGCCTGACTACTGAATTGGCTAAGACTGTAACGTATGTTGCAACACGACCTCGAGATACCTTCAACCCTCCCGGTTGAGTCTGAGTCGAACACCGTCAAATCCTCCCGATCTTGACCAGGTAACTGGCTGAACCTTTTTACGTCATATTCATAGTCCACTTCAACTCGCACCTCACCTAGGTGTTCTAGCTCTGCCTTCCAAACTTGATCTCCATTCATCTAAGTTTGGGCTGCAAAATCTTCCTAGATTGTCTTCATGATTTCCTTCCAAACTTATCCAAGTTTGGGTCTTCAATATCTTCAATTATATCTTCAACTGTTACCATAATTAATCTTCATATCGTATTTAGCTCATACCATATTTAATTTACGACCAGCTCTAAATATGGTCTTCAAATCTCTAATAAGATTTTCAAGTCAAGCTTCAATCAAATCTTCAGCACTTCCTTAACTTGGGCTTGAACCATGTGTAGTTGTTACTTAAAATAACCTTCAATCAGATTTTCCCTCCAAGTTGGCTGAAGTTTTTCATGTGTGTTGTAACTAATTTCCAAATATAGTTTCCCAATCTTGCTCTCCAAGTCACCAGCGGCTTTCCAAAGTTAGCGCTTCCAAATCACAGCTTCATATCTCTAGTAGATCTTCTCCAAAGATTTCATCACTAGCATCTTCAAATCCTTCCAAAGATAACCCCATGAGATCTTTAAGCACATGTGGGTTGATAGCTTTCAGAAAAATATCTCCTTAACTATGTTTTGACTTTGTCAACCATACCGCCATGTCATCAACTACCATATCGGTTGTCACATTAGCAGTGTGCTTCATCACTTGAACCATGTGAGCTGCATCCATATTGCAACCCTGAAGCACACTGAACCATGTGAGCTGCATTCATATTGCAACCTTAGTTGCATTAGTATGTTGTCAAATAATGTTGACACAAACAAACAAAAAATCAACCACAAAACACTTGATGAAGAAACAGGTTGCATCAAGTGCTTGAATGAGTTCCCAGAGTATCACAACCAGCTTCTCATCTGTTGTAGAAATATAGGACCGGATAGAGCGGGGTCACAGCAAGAGAATGAAAATAATACTGAAAATAAAAGGACACACCGATATTACGTGGAAAACCCCTAAATGAAATGGGGTAAAAACCATGGGCAAGGATAGAAGAATTTCACTAAGTGGGAAAAACTCAGGAGTTACAATTCTCTCTTTTAAGAGGAAAAAATACCAACTCTCTAATCTTTATTTCTCTCCCACTCTTCCCTCACTCTCACTTGAACTTCAAGTTGTGATGCATGAAAGGTTCAATCTTCATGCTATTTATAGGAAGAGTTTGATGAGATTAGGTGGGTTAATTGATAATTAACTCACCTAATCTTAGCTTAGTCTCACCTAATCTTAGCCCACAAGTTTGACCAATAATTAGGTGAGCCATTCTTTTTGACCGGCCCACATTTTGACCAACAATTCTCCCACTTGAAGATTTGATTGACTGTCAATCAAATTTTCACATCATTCTTTCTACCTTGCCACTTGATGTTGCTTACGTCTCTGTCAGTCCACAGGAGGATCGACACCATATATATCTGTCAGCATTGATTGCTTTTGTCAAGAAATCTGCTATGTTGTCTTTGGTGTAAATCTTTTGCATATCCACTGTTCCTTCTTCCACTTTCTCACGAACGAAGTGATGCCGAACTCGATATGTTTTGTCTTTGAATGAAATCTTTGGAGTCCTTGCAAGATCTGCAAGGCACTTTAACTATCTGTCTGAGAACAATGTTCTTTTGTTTATACCCGAGTTCTTCCAACACCATCCTCAACCACATTGCTTCTTTACTAGCTTGTGTAGCTCCTATATATTACGCTTTGACGTTGACGTAGCCACGTATTTGTAATTTTGAAATCCAAATTTCGCGGCTCCTTCAGCAAGTGTGAACACATATCCTGTAGTGGATTTGCTTTTATCAAGATCACCTGCATAATCAGAATCAACATATCCACTGACAATAAAGTCAGACCCTCCATAACATAATGCAACATCTGAGGTTCCCTTCACATATCTGAGAATCCTCTTAATAATATTCCAATGCTCTCGACCAGGATTCGCCATGTATCTACTTACCACTCCCATCAGTATTAATATATGTCCGGTCTTGTACATATCATGGCAAACATTAGGCTTCCAATCTTGCTGATGCATACGCATTTTCGAGACATTTCCATCCTCTCTTCTTCCTTTGCTAGGACACATACTTGAGGATAACTTGAAATTAATAGGAAGTGGGGTAGAAATTGAAACTACAGGTCTTGCATGTTGAAAGCGCCATAGATCTTCTTCAAATAATTCTTCTGAGAAAGCCAAATCTTCCTATTATTTCCGTCTCGGTGAATTTGCATCCCTAGAATCTTGTTTGCCAGTCCCAAGTCCTTCATTTCAAATTCCCTAGCCAGTTGTGCCTTTAACTCCTGAACACGATCTTTGTTGGGGCCTGCTACCAACATGTCGTCTACATCTGACAACGAAAGACAAAATCTTCTTCTCCAAACCTCTTGACATATGCACAAGGGTCCGTGATTGAGTCTAGCGTATCCAAGGCTCATGATGAAGGAATCAAATCTCTTATACCAACATCTACGGCGCACATTTTTAGGCCGTATAGAGATTTGTTCAACTGCAAACCAAGTTCTCTTTACCTTTTCTTCAAATCCTTCCGATTGGGCATGTAAATTTCTTCTTCAAGATCTCTATGAAGAAATGCGGTTTTACATCTAACCGCTCCAAGCCGCAAGTCGAATGTAGCACACATCGCAAGGACTACTTTCAGTTTGACGGTTGTGAGTCGAACCACAGGTGAAAATATTTCGTTGAAGTCGATCCCCTCTTTCTGAGCATATCCTTTCACCACCAATCTAGCACGATATCGGTCCACTTGATCATCACCATTGCGCTTGATCTTGTAAACCCATTTGTTGCCAATGGCCTTTCTCCCTTGTGGTAGTAACACCAGTTCCCATGTTCTATTTTTATGAAGGGCTTCAATTTCTTCTTGCATTGCTGCTATCCACTGTGATGCATCTGAACTACTCAGTGCTTCTTGGAGACTTGATGGCTCTCCATCCTCAGTTAGAAGACAGTATGCAACATTGCCTTCAATAATATAATCTGAATGCCAACTTACGCCTCTTTCTTACCTGCTGACAAACCAACTTCTGGAACTCGGGTCTTGATTCACTCTTGTACTTAGTGGCTCGCGTGTAGCTTCAACTTCCTCTTCCACCTGTACTGTTGTAGTCTCTATGTTCTCATCTGAAGTCTATTACTTTCTGCTTGCACTTGTTCTTTGTCTTCTATGAAAATAACATCTCTGCTGATTACAACCTTGTGGGCAGTGGGATCCCACAGGCGGTACCCCTTTACTCCTTCAGCATATCCCAAGAATATACATTTCCTGGATTTTGGATCCAACTTCGTAGTTTTTTGGGCATTGTACATCACGCATACGTGACTTCCAAAATATGAAGGTTTGAATAGTCAATCGGCTTACCGGTCCACATCTCCATCGGTGTCTTCAACTCAATTGCGATTGATGGAGCTCGATTCACCACATAACGGTCTTGGCCTATACGCGAGAATTTCTTGTCTAGGCCTGCAGCTCTCATCATTGCTCTTGTTCTTTCCAACAGAGTCCTGTTCATCCGCTCTGGCACTCCATTTTGTTGAGGAGTATATGTTGTAGTGAACTGCCTTGTGATGCCTTCTTGCTTACAGAATTCATCAAATTCTTTGCCAGTGTATTCTCCTCCATTATCTATCCTAAGACACTTGATCTTCTCGCCAGAGTCAAGTTCCACCCGCGCTTTGTAGAATTTGAAGATTGAAAACACATCTACTTTCCTCTTGATAGGATACACCCAACACCTCCTGGAGTAGTCATCAATGAATGACACAAAGTAATTTGCTCCTCCTAGTGATGTCGCCGGGGCTTGCCACACGTCAGAATGGACCAATTCTAAAATTTCTTTACTTCTAGAATTAGATGTGTTGAACTTTAGTCGATGCTGCTTGCTCACAATGCAATGCTCACAAAAAGGTAATGTTACCTTTGTGAGACCATGGAGTAGATTTTTCTCTACAAGAATCTTCATTCCTTGCTCCGACATATGTCCAAGTTTTCTGTGCCATGTCATTGCATGTCTTTCACTTGGACTACTCATGGCAACTGAAGCTTCTCCTTCTTGCAAGGTTTCTCCCTTCAGCATGTATAGGTTTGCAGCTATCTTGTCTCCTTTCATACATACAGCCGCTCCTCGAATTACCTTCATGATCTTGTTATGCACTTCAATTTTGCATCCAACATCATCAAGTTGTCCTATAGACAACAAGTTCTTTTTCAGGCCTTCCACATGTCGGACTTCTTGAATAGTCCGTATCGTGCCATCATACATCTTCAATTTGATGGTGCCAATACCAACAATCTTCGGGGCTTGATCATTCTGAATTTATAGAGCGGATCCTCCGGAGATAGGTTCATAGTGATTGAACCATTCTCTTACTATAGGAGGTCATACTTAAAAGCGGGCTCCCCCTAATCGGTAGCTTGCCACACATCAACAAATCTGTAGTTGTTGTTGTTGTTGTTGTTTCACACACCATGGCATCTCCATCATTTGAAGTGTTTGCAACATTTCCTTGAGGATTGGAATCCTTTTTATTTAGATTCCAACAATCCTTCTTCAGGTGACCTTTCTTACCACAGTTGTAGCACTTGAAAGTCTTCTTACTCCTTGATTTTGATCTGCCATGATTGTGGCTCCCACTTGGGCCACGTTCTGTTGATCTTCCTCTCATCACCATCAAGGCCTCCGCTTGTTGCGAACTTGCCACCCTGTCTTCCTTGTTCTTGCGCCGATTTTCTTCCTCCAGAATAGCAGCTGCAATGTCGTCGAAGACTAGAATGTCTGTGGGGACATTATTTGTTAAGTTGATGATGAGTTGATCATACGAATCTGGTAGACTTTGGAGTAGAAGTTCTGCACGTTCACCGGCCTCTATTTTGTGTCCCAATGATGTAAGTTGGGAAAATAGAGTATTCAGTGTGTTGAGATGCTTCATGCTGAAGTAGATTACGCCATGCTTGCTTGAGTATAGAGTTTCCTCTTAAGGAAAATCTTATTGTGGAGTGACTTGGCCTCGTCTGACTTAGTGAGGTGATCCCAAATCTCCTTCAGTCTTCTTCTCCTCGATACTTGATAGAAACACCATCACTAGTGCGAGATTTAATATTTCATTGGCGTTCTCCATCCATTTCGCTCCACTTGTCATTATTAACCTCAGCTGGCCTTTCACCAATGGCCCCTAAGGAATTATCCTTCCTCAGGATTGCCTTCATTTTCAGTTTCTATAGTGAGAAATTACTCAAGTTGAACTTTTCAATCTCATATCTTGCCGTCATTGCTTTTATTATGAATTGCTTCAAAAGCAATAACCAGTCCCTTCAATGGGTGAATAATAATCTAACTTATTTTCTGATATGGAGGATCCAATTTATAGTAAGTACCCACAGAAGCATCTGATAAGTAGATATGAACACCCAAAGTTTGGCTCATACGCTTGTTGTAGAAATATAGGTGACCAGGATAGAAAGCACAAAGCGTGAGAGAATGAAAATAATACTGAAAATAAAAGGACACACCGATATTACGTGGAAAACCCCTAAATGAATTGGGGTAAAAACCACGGGCAAGGATAGAAGAATTTCACTAAGTGGGAAAAACTCAGGAGTTACAATTCTCTCTTTTAAGAGGAAAAATACCAACTCTCTAATCTTTATTTCTCTCCCACTCTTCCCTCACTCTCACTTGAACTTCAAGTTGTGATACATGAAAGGTTCAATCTTCATGCTATTTATAGGAAGAGTTTGATGAGATTAGGTGGGTTAATTGATAATTAACTCATCTAATCTTAGCTTAGTCTCACCTAATTTTAGCCCATAAATTTGACCAATAATTAGGTGAACCATTCTTTTTGACCGGCCCACATTTTGACCAACATCATCAAGGAACGGGGTCATCTCCTGAAAATTTAAGTTTTATCATTTAGAGGACTATAGCCTTTTCATTAAATGAATGGATAAAAAAACTATTGATCTCTAAAATAGTTGCTTCGTGGTCCATGAAAATTTTCTATCTTTCTTTGTTACGGTCATTAATAGTGGGCATCGGAGGTCCACTCATCAACACCGTATTAACTACAACTACTTCGTTGGCAATTCTTTCCTTCGTTGTTGGGATGGCAACATCATAATTGATTTTGATGTTTTGTTACATTTATTTCTTGTCGTCAGTTGATGTTGATGTGTGACTATTTGGACTATTATTTTGAAATTTTACTCAAAAATAATTTTTCCTCTAAAGTGATTTAGTCTCTGAAACTAAAGTAATTAGATAACTTAATTGAGCCTCTAATTCGCATCAATGACCAGGAACATTTTGATCCTTTATTCATGTTTCGTTCTAGTTGTAGTTTTACATTGTTTTTCTTTTTCTAAATTGTAATTTCCTATCCTCATTTTCAGGAAATAAATTCGATGCTAGCTTCCAATGTCATTTCCATTTCTTCTCAACAGCTACATTAATATGTAACTCATCTTACACATTATAAAGCATCCGGTTTACTCCTTTTCAAGAAAACTTAGAAATTAAGAAGCTTATAATGGCTTCCCCTACCTTCTTTGATATCTCTTGGTATATTTCTCCTTCCTTGCATTCTCCTGCCAAGCAACGAGCTGCATTACTCCACCAACATGACTATTATTATTTTTTTTTTTTAATTTTTTGACTAAGATGACAAACACCTCCCGAAAGTCAGGGGTGGACAACGTGACTCCCTACATATCCTCATCTTGTGATCGTGGAGGTTCAAACCTGAGTTTGTCTCAACCAATGAAGCTCCTTGTAGGCCAAAAGACCGTTGCTATTATTTTTAAATTTTATTCAAAATGTAAAGGCAAGGCAGCCATAAATTACAGCAAAGAGTGAACTTTGCTATTAGAAGTCACATTACCTAAATAGTAATACTACTTTTTATGCACAGAGAGGGATTCCACTTTCAAATCATAGTTTCTTTTTGCATAATGAAGTGAAATGGTTCAAAGAAATGCTATCCATCTTCAGTCTTAACAGTTTCAGGCCAGCCCTCTGATCCTTTGAGGGAATAAATTCATGGGCAGACTCGGAAGATAAGTTGAGTGAATATCTCTTCATTTTTGGCCATTAGGAGGCAGGGGTGGAATCAGGATTTAATATTAAGAGGTGCAAGAGATCGAAGTATATTTTTGTAAAAATAAGAGGTAATTTTTTTTTTACCCACCTGAACAATATTGCTTTTTCGATCTGGCACCTCAACTTTTTAAAGTCTGTCAAAAAACCTCAACTTTTTTTAAGTTCCAAAAAGGCACCTCTATCATCCCCAAGGCGACGGGGGTGAGGTTAAGTCGCTAATTTGTTCATTAACTGAGTTAATTATTACTTTATTTAATTAATTAAACTATAATCAAAAAATTAACTTTTAAAAAATTAAAATTTAATTAACTTTTTTTCTTATAGAGAGAGAGATGGCTGAAGATACAAATTGAGGTTTTTCAGTTCCACGGAGGCGCTCATCTCTCTTTCTCGGAGGGGAACGGAGGTGCTCGCGGAGGAGAACAAAGGAGATTTCTCAGATCCTCTTGGGAGGCGGTCGGGGTGAGGTTGCGGAGACGCGGGAGGCGCTTCCAATGGTGAACAACATCGCACAGAGGGGCTCGCGGAGGCTCTCGCAGAGGCTTTGTCGCGGAGGAGGTTCGGGAGGCAGTCAAGAGAGTTCACAGAGGCGCGAGAGGCGCTTCTCGGAGGGCCTAATCGAGACCGGGATTAGAGAAGAAGGAGTTTTGAAAATTCATGTCCAAGATCTGAAGAACATTTAGGGGAAAAAAGGAATTTGAAATTTTGAATTTCCATCTATGCTAGGGTTGGGGCTGGGATCAAAGAAGACGAAGTGTTGAAAAAACACGTAGGAACTTCTCTATCTCAGGCTCTGGCGCGATGCTCGGCCTCCTCCGTACTGAAGCCGGAGATAGAGAAGTTCCTACGGGGGACAAGGAGAAGTTAACTAATTTTAATTTTTTAAAAGTTAATTTTTTTATTAAAATTTAATTAACTCAATAAACTAATAATTAATTCAGTTAATGAACAAATTAGTGACTTAACCTCACGTCCGTCGCCTTGGGGATGACGGAGGTGTATTTTTGAAACTTAAAAAAAGTTGAGGCTTTTTGACAGACTTAAAAAATTTGAGGTGCCGGATTGAAAAAGCAACATTGTTCAGTTGGGCAAAAAAAATTAACCCTAAAAATAAAAATAAAATAACTCACAACAGACATTAAAAAAAAGGGTTCATTTTTTTAGTATGACATTTAACTATGGGCGTATTTCTTTTTGATCACCGAACTTTGATTTGTATTAAAAAGGTCACTTAACTACAATTTCTGTTCACAGGACAGTCATCCAAGGGATTCCGGTGCCCCCCTTTGCTAACGTGGCCGTCGGAGAAGCTACGTGGATAGATCCAGTCAGCATCATCCTCATAGAAAAAACCCTAATCTTTCTCCCTTAGCTATCATCTCGCCGCCAAGCTTCGCCGCCTCTCCCTCCCCTAATCTTTATTTCAAATTCAGTGTCTTACTATTGTTTTTATCAATCTTTGGATGTTAGAGTATACAATGATATTAATCTACCAAAAAGATGAATCTTGGTTTCATTTTGCGTTGGATTTTTCAATGTGTTACTGTTGCTTTTCAATCTCTGGACAGAAGAGTATACAGTATCACTAATCTGCAGAAATTAAAGATTTTGATTTCATTTTGAATTGAAATTTCAAATGTTTTACTGTCTTTTCTTATCTATTGACGGAAGAGTGGTATCTCTGCTTTAAAAACATCATAATTTCTTTAGTTTCCATGTCATCTTGTTTAGAAGACAAAATAAGAGAGGTTTCTACACAATATCAGATTAGGAGAAGTTGAGAAAGCAATCCATCACTACAAGTTATCATGAAGTGAAGCAAGTTCCGAAGGAATTTCAAGAGCAAGAGCTCTGTGGAGCCATCTTGCCAAGTCTATTGATGCACGAAAACTAAGAGACTAGCAGGCTATGCTAAAAGAATCATGTTCTGCGGCTACAGCCGGTTCTGATTCTGCTCCACAGAGGAGGGAGGGAGAGGCGGCAAAGCTCAGCGGCGCCAGCGAGATAATAGCTAAGGGGGGAGATTAGGGTTTTTTTATGAAGAGGATGCTGAATGGATCGGTCCACGTGGCTTCTCCGGCGGCCACGTCAACAAAGGGGCACCGGAATCCCTTGGATGACTGCCCTGTGAACACAAATTGTAGTAAGTGTCCTTTTTGATGCAAATCAAAGTTTGGTTATCAAAAAGAAATACGTCCATAGTTAAGTGTCCTACTAAAAAATGAACCCAAAAAAAACATCAAACAAAACATTTAATTAATACTTAATGTAAATTTTTCTAATATATTTTACATAAATATAAGTAATAAAAAAATTACAATTGCTTAAAAGGTAAGAGTTTGCATTTCCTTAAAGATTTGATTTCTCTTTCAAGTTTCAAAAAATGGAAACTATTTTGATATATAATAAATATAAGAAATCACACGAGAACTATAACAATCTCGAATTCTTGGAAGAATCTAAGAAAAACAAGATTAAGAGCATGATGAAATTTAATCCCTAAATAAATCAAAATGATACACTAGCGGAAATCAAGAGAGTCAAAGGTACAAAGTTGGACAGAAAATCACCTTGGGTTCAGCCACTAGAGAGAGATGGGAGTTATCGGAGAGGAAAAGCAGTTGGCCTCCAATGACGAGAAAGAGAAAGGATCGAAGGAAAATAGGAAATGGAATGGTGGCATTATCAGGTTTGGAGTTTGCTCATTGAATCAGCAACCATTATTATGCGGACGAATCTGAAACCAAACTACATCTAATAAACAGGATTGTTTACCAAATGGCAATGAGGGCCATGAAGATTTCCATAATTTTATCTTAACATTCATGTGAACTTTGTAATTATGAGGACAAACCCATAAACTTCTTATATTCTCATATTTAATGGTTTTTATCTGTTATAATACAAATAGTAAAATTTATGATGGGTAATTTATATATATATATATATATATATATATATATATATATATATATATATATATATACACACACACACACGATGACATTATAAGGTTGGCTGGATTTGTGCAAGTAAGGTCACCTCCCATTTGGTCACTTGCACAATGTTTTAAAGATTTCCAACAGTGTGGATGCAAATAGCATCGAAAAATAAGCTAGTATGTTAATTTTTATACAATTTGGGAACTTGTAGGGTCTTTATCTTAACGGGTGAAAATACCAGGTCGCCTCCCATTTGGCCCCCTGGAGCATGTTTAAAGGATTTCTAATAGTACAGATGGGAAGATCATGGGAAAATAAGCGAGCATGTCCATTTTCATACAATTTGGTTATCGTTTGGTCCTTCCACTTAACAATTGAAATTCTGGACCGTTCAAATTTTTATAAAATAAGAACCGTTAAGTGCGAGGACCAAACGGTAACCAAATTGTATGAAAATGGACATGCTAGCTTATTTTTTGATGATCTTCCCATCTGTACGGTTGGAAATCTTTCAAACATGCTCCAGGGGCCCAAATAGGAGGTGATCGGGAATACACAGTGTTACTGTCGACTGTATAATACCACGTCTGATATATATATATATATATATATATATATATATATATATATATATATATATTAAAAGTTAAGGGGGTAATTGCCCACCTTAAATCTGATTTACTGATGTATTATAGCACCTTAGTAGGTTTTAGTCCACTTAGTCTCCCACTCACTGTGGATTCGACCCGGTACTTACTAGTTAATTTATTACTTTGACGATACAAGCACTTGCTTGAGTGTGTGTATGCACTCAACAAGATCATCACCAAAGTTCTAGTTAACCGACTCTAAGGGGTCATCGCGAAGCTCTTAGATGAAAGCCAAACTGAATTCATAAAAGGTCGTTGTATACATGATAACATTGTAGTTGTAGATTAGCTCATCCAATAAATGAAGAGTAGAAGAAGAATGGGACACTCATGAAGGTGGACTTTGAAAAAGCTTTCGATATGATTGGCTGATACTGGTTGATAGAAAATATGCATGCGGTAGGTTTTGGAGAAAAATGGATAGTATGGATAAAAAATATCCTGTATTCCTCCAAGGCAAACTTCCTCATTAATGGATCCCCAACCGACTATGTGAGGCATAGGAGAGGGTTGCAACAAGGCGACCCCCTATCCCTACTGTTATTCGTACTAGCCACGAATGTGTTCATTGCCATGCAATCCAAGGCAGAGGCAACAAACCTCTTTAAAGGAGTACAAGGAGGGTTGGGAGCATTAGAGATGATCACCTCCCTACTATATGTTGATGACCTCCTAGTACTCTTCTTTAGGGACGCCAATCATTTTCAGGTCCTAAAGCTCATATTCTACTTATACGAAGGATTATCAGGACTAAAGGTAAACTATAACAAAAGTCTCATCATACCATTACATATGGTGGGACACGCCAGAGGTATTAAGGGAAATTATGAATTGCAAAATTGGGAAACTGCCCATCAACTAACTAGGATTGCCAATAGCTAGCACCAATCCCAAGAAGGAGCACTTGACGGAGAGAATTTGATGATGAATTTCAAGCTAGAAGGGACGCATGCTATCTATGGGATGGGTGGTAACCTTACTAAATTCAGTACTCACCACCATTCCAAACTATTGGATGTTGAGTTACAAACCACCAAAATGGGTGATAAAGCCCATTGACAGCATCCTATGGTACTTCATATGGAGAGGGGCTAAACAAAACCCCAAACCATACTCACTGGTAAGTTGGCAAAGAATATGTAGACCTAAATAGCGGGATGGGTGGGGCATCATAAACCTCAAAGTGTTTAACAAGGCTCTCTTAGGCAAATGGTGGTAGAGAACTCACAAAGAAGAATCTGGCCTTTGCAGGAAAGTGTTGGTAGCCACATTATAGAGACTCCAATATAAACCCCTTCCAAGAAACCCCAAGGAGATGCTCCCCTTTCTTGAGGGACATAATGGAACAACGGGAAAGCACTCTCCTAAGTACCATGATAAAAGTGTGTAAAGGGACGAGTTTAAATTGTTGGCAAGAAAATTGGATAGAAGGACAAAAACCAATTAACGCCTTCTTAGACTTACCACAATTGATAGACAATGAGTAGCAAACCATAAAGGAGGAATCCCAATAAATACAAGGAAGAGCGTCAATTCTCAAGACAGGACCACTTACAATAGAAGGGGGCAACAAATAAACACACTCAAATAGTGCATCATAGGTCGGGAGGAGAATAACAATGACTCAAGGCACTGGAAACTCACTGGAAAGGGATATTTCCTTATCAAATCATTATATAGTTTCAAAATAGATGGAGGCCTCGGATGTCCACTAGGTGCAAAATTCTGGAAGACCCCATGGCCCCAAAGGTGAAACTTTTCGCCTAGCTAGTGTGGGATGACAAGATCCTAACTCTACAAAATTTGGCACGAAGGTATTGCCAAGGGGAGCAAACTATATGCTATCTGTGTGACAGGGAAAATGAAATAACAACACACTTATTAGTACTATACCCATAGACAGCCCAGATATAAGAATACTTTGTCGCTTGTTTGGCTGACAAGAAATACCACAACAGATTGTGGATCTCTGGGGCAGCGAACCTCTCTCCAAACTAATAGATAAGGAAGCTAGGCTGAGATGGAACCTATTGGTGATGGCAATCACATGGAGCATATGGTAGGAAAGGAATAGAAGATAATTTCAAGATAAACATCTTGTTTTCACAAAATTGATCAATGTTATCTATTTCCTCATACTCTCCTGGTTTGATGCTGTACACATTTCCAGAAGGTCAAAATTGATGCCTGTAAAGATAATTGCGAAGCGAAGTCTGAACTTTACAAGAGAATCAGAGGAGGAGCAACAGTGGCCACTAGATGCAAACTTTAAAGATGAGGAACCCATGGAGTATGCACTTTCCCATGGAGGGGTAGCCAATAAAGGCATTCCAGCAAGACACTCTGTATGGAATCCCAATGGAACTGGGAAGGCCATATAATTCATGTACTATGAAAGGACACAAAGGGCACAAAATATCACCATTATCATTATAACTTGTTTAGAACTCGCCTTTTAATGAAAGTGGTTTATCCACCATTATCAAAAAACAATTGCAAGAGTGTAGTAGAGAATGGGACTCCAGTTTGGTGGCACCTAGGAAGTGCAGTGAAGTGAGCAGCGGTCCGATCTTTGCTAAGTGAAGGCATGATAGGGGAGTTCAAACACCAAGAGGCTCCTAGAGCCGTTAGAGAAGACCCAAACGAATTCTTGTAGAGAGGGAATGAGTTACGCGAATGTTGTAAGTAGCGGTGGCACACATTTGCTCCTCATGGTGGCGCTTTAATGGGAGAATGGGTTGAAAACTCCCCTAATGGAGGTGACGAGATGCATCTTCAGCGCAGGGGGAGGGGGGGCTTAGAGAAGGAAGGATAGACAGAAGTCCACCTCAAGTGTCAGAGAAGAACCTCCTCTAAAGACTGTACAAGGTCGAGCTCGGGGAGGGAGACCCAACTTCAGTAGAGATGCTCAACACTGACGTGGCGGACTTCAAGGGGAATCAAAGAAAATTGTGGCAATCGCCACAAACCTAGATACATGATGAAAGATTGTAGGAGATTGGAAGCTTGCCTCTGTTGCGGTGGCGCAGGTCACTGGCAATATGCCTATACAATGACCTCACCAGAGAGGGCAAGGATTGAAGCAACCACAAAGGGAAAAGGGCCAATTAAACTAGGAGATGAACTGTAAGGACTAGGGGATGCTAAAGGGACAAGAAAATCCAAGGAATGGAGACTGGAGACCGGGTGTGCTACTCCATTATAGACATCACCGAAGTGAGAGACACTAGATGATCTTGGATCTAGACACTAACATGTTTAAGGGGAAGGAATAGTTGAGGTTGTACTCAATTAGTAGAGCATAGGCGAACCGAACAACAACATGTGTTGTGGCCGAAGAAGAATGGTTATTCAACAAAAGATCCATAAAGGACCTATGGGCTCGTTAGAAGTATACATTGCACTAATCCCAAGAGTGGAAAATTGGTGTCAGACGTAAAGGTGTTTTGGAACTACAACAGTAAAATGGGCAGAATGGTTTGATAGTGGAGTGTTGCACAAGCTGCAAAAAGATGCTTTGGGATTCGAGCCAGGAAGATAGAAAAGGGGATGAAATCTTCCAGGTGAGATAGAATTTTAAAAGGAAGAGATAGAGAACCAAAGCACCCAGTAAAGAGCAAGCAAGAAGAAGAAAAAAGGAAGGAGAAGTTTGGAGACGAAGGACATTGAAGCTCAATTGCGGTTGGAGTTTATTTGCTTAAGTACTTTCTTAAGCTAAGTATTCATTGATCTGTTTTTCTCTTCCTAGTTATAGTAATCTTGAGTTTGGGCATCAACTCAAGAGAGTCATTGTATGTTCTTTCTTGAAGTTTAGTGAATTGTTTGTTTGTTGGTGCCCCGTGGTTTTCCCCTCGTTTTGTAGGGTTTTCGCGTAAATTGTGTGTGTGCTTTGTGGGTGATTGTTTTGTGTTTCTTTGCGCTTGTTTCTCAATGAGCTTACATCTTATCTGAGGTCCCCATTTCGCAATAATGATATCCTTTATAGTTCATTCCATATCTTTTATTTCTTAGGTGTATATATATTAGGCTTAAAGCCACTAATGGTCCCTGTACTTTAGCACTTTGTTCAATTCCAGTCTTCTACTTTATCAATGTTCAATATGGTCCTGTACTTTATGTATTTTGTTCAATACAGCCCATTATTTTTGATGTGGCAGCTGATTTGGAATATATAAAGTATAGACAATTCATTGCACTTGTCAACATGTTTGGACTGTATTGAACAAATACACAAAGTACAGGCACCGTATTGAACAAATACACAAAGTACAAGCCCCGTATTGAACAAATACAAAAGTACAGGACTGAAAATCAGCTGTCATGTCAGCACCATGGATTGTATTGAACAAAATACATAAAGTACAGGACCGTATTGAACATTGATAAAGTAGAGGACTGGAATTGAACAAAGTGAAAATTACAATTTTAAACAAAAAAAAGTCATTAAATTGACATTATAGTGGGACAATTTATATATGCATTATGGATTTGGTAACCTATAGCTCATCCTTAAAAATTGGGTTAAGTAGAGGCTATTAATGTAGTGATACATGGAATGTAGTATATATGTTAGTAAGGATGTATAACCGCCATAATTGCCATTAGTTGTCTTCTATTTTATCAAAGTATTAATGTGTAATTTTGGAATATGGTTGATTGAGATATATTTTCAAAGCACGCATTTTTAGTTGTTCTTTTAATGTTTTGAGTTTCAAATTTTTTAAAGCAAAAGGTAGGTTTTTTAAAAGTTTGTTTTCTTGTTAAATGTGGGATAATTGAAGTGTTAAATATTGGCCAAGTAGAAGATTGTTAGAATATTTCTTATTATGTGGCCTTAATAAACAACTTTGGTTAAAGGGTCCCAATGTATTTTGTTTTATATAAATCTGAACTCACGTATAAGATTGAACCCAATCTATTAAGTGCACCAATTCTAGTTACTTATGGATAAAGCAAGAATTTGAATTGGGTTAGGATTGGCTTATCCTAATCATTATATAAATGGCTCTGGTTCCTCTCTCCACTATCTCTGGATGCAGACTCTCATTATGGATCTATAGCAATTCAGTGAATGTCTATCAGTTCCTCATACTGATAAAGAAGGTGAGGGAGAAGATCATAAGCTGACCGATCTCGAGTAGATTATGACAGATTAATTATTTGTGTTCAGTAGGCTACATTTGATGGTAGATGATTAAACATACCTCATACCAAGTAAGTATACTATGGTTTTATGATTTACAATTCATAAGAACAAGATCTTAATATGCATATATTGCATACTAATATCCAACATGTCACCCCCAGGATCGCAGGACCTCGAAAGCACGCATCTGATAATTCCGGCTGTAAATTTGGTACCTAAGTGGAGACGAGCCCCTCTTAGATATAAGGCCTAGATATGTATAGCAGATAACACATAAATTAAAAATAACTCAAAAGTCATAATCAAATATCAGAGTCTGACAACATAAATAAAATCAAGGGTTCAACAAATCCAGGGTTCAGGGACCTTAAACAGCAAGGCCCTATATGGGTCCTAAAAACAGTACTCTCATTCATGAGAAAAGAAAGCTGAGATCCTCCGACCTCGTCAAATGATCCCCTCCCCTCATCTCTCGCACGACCTCTGACTCTCCTACTACTCAAAACCCGAAAGAGAGAAAGGAAAACAAGTGCATAAGCTTTTGAATGGAAAACCCAGTAAGTACCCTGCAACAATCTCAAAGGTACAATAAACCAAACATGATCAAATATCATCAAAGAAACCTAGGAGTCTACCACAAACATTAAGGTATAACTCCTATCCAAGTCAGCCCTCGGGCTCAAGAAGAAGATCTCAAACTGATCAAGCTATCCCCCAGACAGTTACAAGCACAACAATCCGTTGTGCACGACCAACTTATCACATCTCGGTAGCCCCACCTCTCGTATATGTTGACATGACTAGCGTATCAATCCCGCTAACAAGCAGGACAGCCAGAGTATCCTCCCTCTGGCATGGAATGCCGGAACGTCAGGGTGTCTCGTCCCCAAACGTTCTCTCAAACCTGAGCCTCCACGCTCCACTATGCGAAAGAACTGTCTCAGTTAGCACATATCTCCTGGCCAGCACACAAGACCATGTTCCCATGATCAAGTGTCGGCCCACGGGTGGTTATGGCCAACTCACGTGTCAATAACAGGTAGAGCTACACTCTACCTCTAGTATATCAACCATGCACATACAAGGAAACAAAAAGCAAACAGCAAGTAGACATGTGCATAAACCAATAACAAGTCATATCAAGGAAATACATGCTAAACTGATAGCATACATCAAGTCAAGAAACCCAAAGATGGGTGACAACTAGGCATGAGTAACTTACATGAAGTCACGTAACTGGGAGTCCCAAGGTACCAACTCCCTGCGCATCTACGTCAACCTGATAGTAGATACTATATCAGTAAAGACATCATCGTATACTCCTAGTTGTGTATGCATGATGTTCTGATTGGGCCCAGCCCAGCTTAATGGGCCTCCCCTTGAACTTTCTTAAGTCAAATTATTATTCCTGATTATTATTTATGAAGGCCCATGTGGCCTGGTGGTTAAGGCCCACCTTTTCCCACCAAGAGGTTTATAGTTCAATTCCCTCCACTTGCCTTTTATTCCCTCTTAATTTCCTTTTACAGTTTTATCTAACCTGATTTGGTTGGTTCTATCTCAAGTAGAAGTGGTCCTTGGTGGTTAAGGCCCACCAAGCTCATGTATGAGGTCTTGGGTTCCATCCCCACCACCAACCCTTTTGGTTCATTTTATTTCTTTTAAAACTTGGTTGTACTTAGTCAATTCTATTTGACCGAACCTAACTATAGATTTGATCCAACTCAACCCGAATAATTAAATAAACTTGGTTCAATTGCTATACTTAATTAAGTCTCTTATACTTGATTGGATCCAATTAAAACCAGGTCCAACCATTTCCAACTTGGTTAAGCCCAACCAACATGATTTATTGACTAACTCAATCAAGTCTTTTCTAATTGATTAGAACTAACTATCATCATAGTTCAAAATCCATTTAAATCCTTAAAAGGACCTAACCCATTTTAATTGACTAACCCTAGTCAATTTAAATCATTAAATCCAAACTTTATAGATTAATTATTTAATCAACACCTAATTAACCAAACTTTATCAAATAATTTATTTAATAAAAATTTAAAATCCAAACCTTATCAATAAATTTATTTAATCAAAATCCATCAAAATCTATTAACTAAACTTTATCAATTAATTTAGTTAATTATAACCAATTAACTTTCTCTCTCTCTTCTCTCCCGCCTCCCTCTCTTTCTCTCTCACTCTTTTTTTTTTCTCGCAGGCCACCGGGGAAGATGAGCACCCAGCTCTGCACGGTGGTACAGCCTGCGTATGGAGGCCAGAGCCATCTCCACCCTTGGTCCTCGCCGCTCGAAGGTCGCCAGTATACCGCGAGCATCTCTTAAGAAGGGCTGTCAAGCTTCTGTCCTCTCCCTTCGGTCCGCCTGCGCCACCCTTGGTCGGAAAACACTCCCCTCTCCCTCTCTATATAGTTCCATTATCATGCATGAATACGTAAGCATCGGAAAGACAGGGAGGAAGACGCGGCTTACCTTCGTCGGTCCGAGCTCCTCAACCACGTCGCGCTCCTCCACGTGAACTCTCGGCGGCTTCTTCACGATCTCCAGAGACCACTGGATCCGTTCCTCGGCCTGACTCGCCCAGTTGGCAGAGGTCACCAAGAGGGAGAAGATGCAGAAAATGAGAGGCGTACTCTCTCCAAACTCCTCTTGAGGCTTTTTATAGAGGAACCAAAGATGCAATTACGTGAGATTGTGATCACTGATTGCAATTCATCATGCATAATCATCCCCAACCTTCCAAAACAGCCTCAATCAAACCCAATTGGAATTTAATCAATTTTACCTCTTTCCTTTAATTTGAATCAATCACCCCAATCCTTCCTTTAATTGATTAAATAATTTACCATGCAATTAAGGTTTATTTATTCCAAGAATTCTTATTAATTTCTTTTTAAGTACTCCAATCAACTCAAATTTGGTAACTTAACCATATCCCTCCTTTCCTTTAGATCACCAATCTTTCCTTTAATTTATTAAATCAATTACTAATCAATCAATATGAATTTATTCCAAAAATTCATTTATTTCTTTTTAAGGTTTTCGAATCAACCTCTAATTACCAATTTACCCTTGGTAACCACATTTAATTCCAATTGAAGTCCTTGCTAAATTCATTCACCAAAATAATAAATAAAATATTTATTTATTCCAATTAAAATTCTCGGATTTCACACAACAAGTATCATACCCATTTCTGGTGTTTGATATATATTTATTGCTCATTTTATTAAGGATTTTGATATGATTCTAGGGTTCCAAAGTTCATCTCTAGGAGCACATTGTGGAAGTGGAGCTTTGCATAATTGCAACTCGAGTTGTATCTGTGGAGAGTTTTTTTTTTTTTGATATAAGTGGATTAACCACAATTTATTTGTGATAAGAGTTTGTATACCAAAACACTTAAGAGTTACATGATATGAAGGTGGGCACTAAGTGGACTTACAGCTAGATAATATACAAGTGCCATCTCGGTTCATACTCCCATCTTTCCTAGGTGTCATCGCCGAAAAGGCCTCATCGGTTGTGTGCTGACCTGGGTCTTCCTGAGTGAAGGGCAGGCTTCTTTTAACCAAAGACTTAACCACTATGAGTTTTGCCCGCTTGAAAACATGTGTTGTATTAAACCAAGATAGAGTAAGCATTTCAATATCTCGAAAGAGTTTTAAGCAATTAACACATTGTTTGCCTTGAAAACATCTACGATTTTTCTCTATCCAAAGGTTCCAAGCAACGGCCATGGCGGCCAAGTCCCACCCCCATGTAATATTGCATTGACATGGATTAGGTGTGACCCCCAGAGTTCTTGTAACGATTGGGTTTCTTGGTTGGGTCAAATAGGCCACTAAAATGCCTCTGGACACTTGATGAGAATGGGCAATGGAGGAGTAGGTGAGCAATTGTTTCCTCCATATTGCCACACGTGTAACACATCGTGTGAGCATCCCTCCAACACAACTTCACAAAATTTTCTAGCTTCAAGATCTTGTTATCCTTTGCTAACCATGCAAAGAGCTTGATTTTCATACAGCTGGTGTACTTTCAAAAAGTGCATGGAATATCGCTTCTAACTCCACAATCAATCAGAAAATGATAAAGCGATTTGACCATAAATCGTTTCCAGTTTGTGAGTTTTCAAAATCGATTATCTCCGTTGGATTTATGGGTGTTTAGAACTTTGTCTTGCAATAGTGTCAAGGTCGTTGTTCACTCTATTGTTAATGGGTCGTCTTTTAGTATGGGAATGACTCGGAGGATCATCCTTTTTTGCAAATGCTATGGAGAACGTGTATGCTGATTTGGGGTTGCAATGAGGGTATTAGGTTCCATGGTGAGTGGTCTTCCACCCAATTATCTCTCCATAAATTTATAGTGGCACCATTGTCGATTGTTGTGGTGATGTTTAGGAGGGCTGCCAGTCGTTCCTTGCATATGCTCTTGTAGAAGAAGGTTGCCCTTGTGTAGTAAACATCACCAGCTTTGTGGGATTAATGAATTTTCTTTTGTAGTAAACATCCTTAACTATTATGAGGTAGATGCCGACCTCATCTATGAGGATTCTCCACCACCACTTTCCTAGTAGTGCAAAATTGAATGCCCGCAGGTTTATAATCCCCCAACCCCTATTTGTCCTTAGACTGACATAATTGTGTCTAGTTAACCAGTCTGAATGACTGGGAGTCCAGTTCTGACCCTCTAGAAAGAAAATCCCTTCTGATGATTTTGATGGTTCAGATTACCCACTAGGTATGATATCTGGTAAATTGACATCTTGTTTCATGGGATGGAGCGCACTTAACTGAAGCAACTAACAGGATCCTTGCCACTGGATGCTTCAAGGGACGTATACTAATCCTCCCTTCACTCAAACATGCTTACTCAAACAATTGGAAGAAACATTGAGTTACCTCACAATTCTTCTCAGAAAATGTTAAGTGTTTTCATTTTTGTAGAGTTTTAACCATTTCAATGAATGAAAGAACAAAAGCACTATTGATCTCTAAAGTAATTGTGGGGAAAAAAAACATCCTTCATAAAAAAAATTTATTTTTTTATTACAATCATTAATCGCGAGCATTGTAGGTCCACTCAACAAGACACCAACACTGAAACTGACTTGCCTGGTTTGGGAACCAGGGAAGTTCCATGTTTCCCGACACGTGGAAAGTCAGCGGCCACACATCCCGAGTGGCCGAGATGTCAGCACCAGGGTACTTCCCTGGTTTTTAAACCAGAGAAGTTGACTCTACATCGAAATCGACTTATCTGGTTTGGGAACCAGAGAAGGTCCATGTTTCCCGACATGTGGCAAGTCGGCAGCCATACATCTCGTCTCGGGATGTGTGGCCATGAAGCATTGCCCCACCGGGGACTTTCTCCACCTACTTACCTATTACCATCATAATTGATTTTGTCTTTGATGTAAGATTATTAGAAGTACTATTATTTCTAAATTATATTTAGAAATAAAACATATTGATCATAAAATGACACAGTGCATAGAAGCCTTAAGTTACAGTAAGGCCTGAAAAATCCTTTTTTATGCAGACAGGATTCCACTTTCAAATCATAGTTTATCTTCTGTTCACAGTTCCAGGCCAGCCCTCTGTCTCTCATGCACAATGAATTCACTGTGACTGTAGATGAGTGAATGTCTCTTCATTGTCGGTCTCTTTAATTACAGGAAACAATTACCATATTTCATTGCCATTTAATTAGATCAACTAATTATGAAATCAAAACTGTTGTATTTCACAACTTTCAAAAAATAAAATAAAATAAAATAAAAATGAATAGCACACCCACTTCCATCAAAAGAGTTTTAAGTGATGGAAAGCACCTAAAACATGTTGCTATTAAAATATTTTTATTTTTCAAAATTAAATACACTAGCTTGCCCAGGTTTTTGTCTTTTAACCAGTGAGAGCAATAGCTTTTCTTAATAATTGTGTTCTCTAATAGTTGAAAGTGTCAAAAGACTAACCTAGATAGGTTTCTCATGCTACAAACCCTACTTTGCGCTGCATGCCCCTATCCATATGATATACAATTCCCAAGCAAACCTAACATTATTCTAAACATCTTGTTTGCAAGCATATAAAAACTGTTAATGAGTACTGGCATGAGGGATGGTGTCTTTCTTCTCCTCCACTCCTCTGTACAATTATTGTGTAATTGTCAATGCTACATGGTTCACTACAAACCAGGGCTATGTTGTAATAGAGGTTCAATCAGGAATTTGTTTTTCATAATCAATGAATGTAATTTATCCATATATATATATATATATATATACATTGTCAATGCTCCGTTCCAGATGTCATTGATGCGGGTGCGGTTGGGGACGAGCTTGATGGTGGCTTGGATCTCGACGACGGTGCCAGAGCGGATGGAGGGGTTGTCATGACAGAGCATGACAGAGACGGAGAGGAAGGGGGTGTCGAGCGAGCGGGAGATACGGGGGTGATGATGTAGGGGAGGAGGACGAGGCCACCGGAGGTGGGGTCAGAGAAGGCGATGAGAGCTCAAGTGCCGGTCATCTGCGGCATGGTGGAGTTGAGGCCCCAAGTGACCTAGCTAGAGGGGGAGATGAAGGTGCCGGTGAAGGTAAGGTCTAGGGTAGCGTTGTGAGGTCCACATCGGTATCCGGAGCTTATCGGAGCCACCGGTCAGATATGTTATCAATATTAGATAAGGGTTTTGAAAGAGAAGAAGATGGTTTTAAAATTTTATTTTTTAATTAAGGTTTAATTAAACCATTTAAACTGAAGATTAACCCAATTAAATCAACGGTTGTTAACAGAAGTGTCATTTTGAAAATTAAAAAAAAAAATTTGATGTATCTTACATATTTAAAAAAATAGAGGTGTCGATGTGCAAAAACACTAAATTCACGTGTGCTAAATTATTTTATTTTATTTTATTTATTTTATTTTTTTTTTGGTACAACATCACATTGGAGGCTCCACGCAAAAACACTAAATTCACGTGTGCTACAAAAAAATTTTGTTTTTTGGTACAACATCACATTGGAGGCTCCACCCAATATTGGATGAGTCTTCAGATTCATCCAAATAAAGTCATATGTGCATTCATTAAAATGCACACAACTTGGAAATATATGGGTGTATTTATAAATGACTGAAATGGGTCTACGGGTAAATGCACACAATTTTAAAAATTATGTAATTTTGATATTAACATGTGTTCTTCTATATTTCATTAGCCATCATGTGATATATTTGATTAATAAAAAGAGTCCTCACTCCCCACCCACCCCACAAATATTATCGGTATTTTTTTATATTAAATATTAGATGTACACGTGTCCACAAGTGATAAGATAGGTAAGACCGCTCTCACTTAAGCTTTACCCCCTCCCCTAAATATAAATATAATCCAATTCCTTTTGGAAGAAATATCTGATTTCTCCTAAGATGGGTTCCTTGTCCAGCTATCTTCTCTTCACCCTCATTGTTGTATCCAACCCACAGCAATCAACAGGGGCATGTTTCACCTCCATCTTTAGCTTCGGTGACTCAAACACAGATTGTGGAAACCTCCTTTTCATTCTCAACAACTTGCACAGAATAAGCCGACTTACTTATGGTGAGACTTTTTTCCATCGTCCTATTGGCAGGTTCTCCGATGGTCGCCTCGTTGTTGACTTCTTAGGTATGTTATAAGGAAATCCATAATGATTTGATTTGTCACATATCAAGACACTAGGCAAATTAATTATTTTCACAAATATATGTAAACTCTTACGATTAAAGATTTTAGAATAAGTTTGGGTTTATTTTGTACATTCCTCACACTTTTTTTTTAAAAAAAAGTGAATAAACCACAAATTTTATTTATAATAGTGGAAATGCAAAAGGGTACATACCTCACATTTAATATTTAAAACTATTTTTTTTTAACCTATTGTTTTCAATTAATATCAAATAATGAGTACTCTTTTTTTGTGTTTGGTTTGATTGATGAATGAGAAACAATAGAATATAGAATGGAATATACTGATTAAATTCCATTGTGTGTGTATATATTCTCCAATTAAGGGAAGAAATACATCATTTCTCCGGGGACGGCTTCCCCCTGATTCTCATTGTTCTTTCTTTCTATGCAACCGACAGCAACCAACAACAGGGTCATTTTTCACTTCCAATTTTAGTTTTGGTAGGTTTTTTTTTCATTTTAATTTTTTTTAAATTTAAAATATAAAAAAAAAACCCCTTTATAATTGTTATAAAATTACTAATTTGAATCTTAGAAATTTTTAACATTTTTTGAAATTTTTTGAGATTTTATTTTGGAATTTTATGAAATTTTATGTAATTTTCTGGAATTTTTTGGAATTTTTTTTAGATTTTAATTTTTTTTTAAAAAAGTTAGTGGGTGGGCCCGACACAGACTATGGCGTGCCTTATGCTGGGAGGCTTCCAAAATTTTGCGAGTCATGCCGCGCTGACATAGGCATGAAGATTGCCTAACAGGGCCCGAGTTGCTAAACATATCAATAAAAATATAAATAATAAATTGTCACTTAAGTTTTTGTATAATCAAAATTTGTTTTCTTGTAATTTTAATTTAGTTGTTTTTATTTTTTAATATATGATTTGAAGCCGAGGCTTTTGAATTGCCTCTGTTGTTACCAAATTTGCCTTACCTTGATGATGACCGGAGATTTGAGAATGGGGTTAACTTTGCTGTGGGCATACTGCATTGGATGAGTCATTCTTTACCGAGAAAGGGATTCCGGTATTTCTTGAAAACATTTCTTTAGATGTGCAATTGAAGTGGTTCAAACAATTACTGTCGTCCCACTGCTCTTCTGGCATAGGTGCGTTTAATTTTTATTTTATTATTATTATTATTATTCATAAAATAGGTGAATCACATTTAGTGATAATCATATAGCACTTCGTAAGAAAAGTTAATTAACCCATTCTCTCTCGTTAGTAGAAGATGGGGGTTTAAACCATGACTACAGTGTGTCTCTAATGGCTTGTTCATATTTATAAAATAAAAAATAAAATAGTCATATCTACACGTGAGAAAAAGAGAGGAGAGAAGCATGTTTAATTTTTTACTTGATAGTTTTTTCTTTATTGCATAAGCATGTTTTCAGTCAATAATTCTCACTTGAAAAACCAAATGAATCAAAGAATGCTACAAATCAACGAAAAAACACTAGCTAGCAACATGAACTCATGCCTTGAATATTTCCACAGAATGTGAAAACAAGTTAAGCAGTGCATTGTTCATAATGGGACATATTGGAGGGAATGACTACAACCACCCTTTATTTCACGGGAGAAACTTTGAAGAAGTAAGAACATTTGTACCTTCAGTGATCAATGCTATCCCGGTTGACCATTCTGCTTTGATTGGGCTTGGAGCAAGGACATTGTTGGTCCCTGGAAACTTCCCAATTGGATGCAACTCAGCCCACCTTTCTATTTTCCATGTGCCCTATGCAGAAGACTATGATGAAAAAACAGGTTGCATCAAGTGGTTGAATGAGTTCGCAGAGTATCACAATCATCTTCTCACCAAGGAACTAGATCATCTCCGGAAAATGCACCCTCATGCCACCATCATCTATGCTGATTACTATCAGGCACTCATGACTATTTACCAATCACCGGAAAAAAATGGTGAGTTTTCGTATTCATTAATTTCCTATGTTTGATATATATATATATATATATATATATATATATATATATATATATATTGCTAAGTTTTTCAGGGTTTTTTAATATGGTTCTAGGGTTCCAAAGTTCACCTCTAGGAGCATGTTGTGGAAGTGGAGCTTTGTATAACTATAACTCAGGCTGTTTGTGTGGAGAGTCAGGATCAACGGTGTGCATGGAGCCATCAAGGTATGTTTCATGGGATGGAATGCACTTAACTGATGCCGCTAACTGTTGGGATTGATGTCCAAGACAAGATGTGCAGATCATGAGAAGATGTAGATGTACAGATGTGCAGATCATGATCTGATGTGATGTGCAGATATGCTGATCCGATATGGGTGGTTGATATGCTGATCCGATATGGAGTGCAGATATGTTGATCCGATATGGAGTGCAGATATACAGATCCGATGTGGATGGCTGTATGCAGATCCGATATGGAGTGCAGATATGCAGATCCGATATGGAGTGCAGATATACAGATCCGATGTGGATGGTTGTATGCAGATCCGATATGGAGTGCAGATATGCAGATCCGATGTGGATAGCAAGATATGCAGATCAAGATGTAGATATGCTGAAGCAAGATGTGTTGAGCTGTCATGGTGTTGATCCCAAGGTGAAGTACCTTGGGATGATAAAAGTAAGGCAAGCAAGGGAATGACTGTTGAGTGTTACTCAAGTCAAAGAAAAAGGTGTCTTGGAAAACACGCTAGGATGGTAGAACTGAAAAGGTAAAAAGCATCCAGTGGTGTAGAGAGATATAGACTTGAGACTTTTTTGAGAGAGAGTGAAGCTCAAGAGAGATAGCTGTGATTCCTGAAGAAGAAGAAGAAGAGAAGAGAGATTGTCTCTGTTGAAGAAGAAGACAGGTGAAGCTTTGTAGTTCTACAGGGAGGTTTGTCTGAGTATATGTTCTCAGATTTGTGTCTTCTTTGTTAGATCTTCTTCTTGTAAAAGGTTTATCTCAAGTTAGGGCATCAACTTGAGATTTTGTATTGTTCTCTCTCTATCTTTAGTGAAATTTCTTGCTTGCCGGTGCCCCGTGGTTTTTCCCTCGATTTGTAGGGTTTTCCACGTAAAATCTTTTGTGTGCTTTTTCTACTGCATTACTCTTTCACTCCCCTGCACCTACTCCATCACACGCTTCCGCAACTCCCAACACTAACAACTTCATTGTTACTGGATTGCTTCAAGGGAAGTTTACTAATCCTCCCTTCACTCAAACATGCTTCCTTGGAAAAGTTGAAACAATTGGAAAAAACCTTGAGTTACCTCACAATGGTTACAACAATTCCGTCAACACCGCATGCAGTTCATTCCCTGGTTGTTCAAATGACAACATATCATAATTGATTTTGGTGGATTGTTACATTTAATTCTTGTCATCAATTGATGTTGATGTGTGACTATTTGGACTATTATTTTGAAATTTTATTCAGAAATAAATTTTCCTCCAAAGTGGTTTAGGTAGTGTTTGGTTGTTTCTAGCTCTTCATCCCTCTCCATCCACGGATGGAGAGTTACATGGGTGGGGAGTTATAGGATGAGAAGTCACAATTGCGTGTTTGGTTGGTTGTTTAAAAAAGTGATGGATGTAGGTGGATGCAGGGGCTGAGCTAGGATTTAATATTAAGGGAAGCAACATCAAAGTATATTTTCATAAAAAAATAAAATAAAATAACTCACAACCTACATTAAAATAAAAAAGCTTCAAACAAAGTAACTAATTAATACTTAATGTAAATTATTTTTAAAACCATTTACATAAAAAAAAATTACAACAGTTAGAAGGCATTATACAAGATTATTGATGGCTAGGAATGTGAACAAAGTATTTCCTTAAACGATTTGATGCAAATTACATAAATTAAACAAAGTAAAAAATTACATAAATTATTTCAAAGGATTTAATGCAAATTGTTTCTAATAAATGATGCTCGGGAAAGTGAACAAAGGGCAATGAGAAGATGGTAGATGCCAAAACATATAACCATCAAACCCTAAAGCAATGTTCCTTAAAGGTAAGAGTTTGCATTTTCTTAAAGAGTTGATTCCTCTTTCAAGTTTCAAAAAATGAAAAACTATTTTCATAATAAATATAAAAAATCACACAAGAACTACAATAATCTCGAATTCTTCGAACAAATAGATTCATCTAAGAAAAACAAGATTAAGAGCAGGATGCAATATAATCCCTAAATGAATCAAAACAATATTCTAGAAGAAATTAAGAGAATCAAAGGGGCAAAGTTGGATGGAAATCACCTGGGTTCGGCCACCAAATAAAAAGATGAGAGTTACCAGAGAGGAGAATCAGTTCGCCTCCAAGAGAAGGGATAAAAGGGAAATAAGGAATGGAATGCATGCATTATCGGGTTTGGAGTTTGCTCATTGAATCCAGAACCATTATTATGATCCGAAACCTAATTTCATCCGATAAACATGATTGTTTACCAAATGTCGATAAGGACCATGAAGATTTCCATAATTATATCTTAACATTCATGTGAACTTTGTAATTATATAGATAAACCCATAAACTTCTTATATTCTCACATATTTAACGGATTTTTATCGAAATAGTAAAATTTATGGGTGGCAAATTAAAAATATCTAGTATATTTTTTAAAAGTTAAGGGGTGCAATTGCCCCCCTTCTCTAACACGATAGCTTCGGATCCCTTGGTGGATTAAATCTTTTCAAAAGAAAACTAATGAATAGTTAATTTTAAATCTTTAAAATAAATTAATTGACGTAAATGTTGTATTTAAATTTATAAGATTATTTCAAATAAATTTTCAAATAAACTATGGTTTTGATCTTGATTTTGGTGTTTTTTTTTAATGTTGTTTTTGCTGCTGCTACTGTTGCTCTTACAATTAATCCAAATAGTCTCAAATGTTCATCATCCTTTCATTATAAGATTGTTATAATTAAGGTGTAATTCCCTAAATAGTTCCTCTATTATGGCTATAGTGCCATTTTGGCCCCTCTATTCGAATTTGATCCCGCGAACTCCCACTATTATTCCAATTTGGAATCTTATTCCCAAGCCAGACAGACGTTTCCTTTACTGTTTTCACTATCTGACGTGGAATTTCTAAATGGTCCCTCTATTATGGCCATAGTGCCCTTTTGGTCCCTTTATCATGTTAACGTCAGACAGTGAAAACGGTAAAGGAAACGTCCGTCAGGATCAGGACTGAGATTTCCCAATTTGAATAATAGAGGTAGTTCGCGGGATCAAATTCGAATTGAAGAACCAAAAATGCACTATGGCTTAAATAGAGGGACTGTTTAGGGAATTACACCTATAATTAATCAAAATGGTCTCAAATGTGCATCAACTTGAGTCAAAATGAGAATCTCTCAATCTCATTCCCTGTAACATGGGATGATGATACAAAGATTGTTAGCAAACTCCACAATCACACAAGATTCAACATTCTTGCACATAATTTAGACTTGCATTGATGCAAAGAATCTTCATAATATTATCATGCCACATTGATATTTTTGTTCTGACACATTGGACTGCAACAAGGAAGCCAAGTAGTTTAGTATTATGATCACAAGCCAACAGTATTAATTTATTGAAACACTTAATATGAAAAATATGTAAGTAAACAAAGTATTGGGTCTAAAACTAATCATAACATAAACTCCGGTGAACGGGAAATTTATAAAGTAATGATCATCATCACCAAGTGCTACTATTAATGAAGAAAATTGCATCTTCAAGGTTCTACCAAATCCCATTCCTTTTCCTCTAACCTTCCACAAATAAAATCCCAATCCTGATCATCCTCAAAAGTTGGAGGCATGCAACCAAAAAATAGCTGAAGAATCAAACTATACCTTGTACGAATTTGAAGCTGGAATTTCTGATGGGAGTTGATTACCTATTTTGAAGAACTTTTGATGTAAGCATAACATTCTCATTAGCAATTAATGCCACTTCATCTCCAGAACCTTAAAAAATGGGATTTAATACAATAGACTGAAACATATTCATGTATTGAAGATTTAACACCCTGAATTTTACCCAAACTTTTTCAAAACTACAGCTTCAAAACTCTTAATTCTCAACAATCTAGAATGTAACAAATGAATGTTAAAGATTCTAATTGTTACAAACCCTGTTAAAATGAGAACCGCAGTGCCTCCAGATTAAGAACACTATATTTTACACAGATCAAATAACCCACCGGATCAAACCCAAATTAAAACTATGACAGGAATTCCCTCTTCAACCCAAGGATGTAAAACAGGGCTCAGAGGCAGTCAGGAAGGCAGTCAAACAACACATACATATAGACAAATTAGCAAGGTTGGAATGTGTCAATCCCATTATATGGAAAGTTTTAATTACTTGCGCAACCTAATTATATATTATTGATGTTAAAATCGGATTTGCCTCAAGATCAAGCCCAATCTTGCACCAATGGTTAAATTTGTTTGATTTGAGGGACAAAATCACAAGAATGAGAATAAGATTATCCAAGCTTGCAAGAGGCAAGATTTACGTGGAAAACCCCGTGAAATCTGGGAAAAACCACAGTGCTCATGAGCAAATTCACTATATGTTGGGGATTTTACAATGACTTGGAGCCATGGGAGCAAAGGAGAGAGAAATCACAATGGTGAAAGAGAGAAGAAAGAGAGAGTATCAGGGTGTATCGTTCTCCCCATGTCCAAAAGTTCCTAAAATGGTATTCTTCTCCCCTATTTATAGTTTGAGGTTGCTTGGTGTCCAAGTTTCGCTAGCTAAATGCTAGCCGGATACCAACTGTATTGCGAGCTGGATGGTAGCTGGAACGCCAGCTGGAAGTCTTCTAGAGGTACTCCGGCTGTATGTCGATGGTCGGTATACAATAAAATAGAATTGAAGTTAATGAAATAGAAATGAAAGGATCGATTTTATTGATAATACCATCGCAAATGCTCAGCATGGTGATAACTCGGCCTTGGCCTGTAATAGCTCTGCCTTCATGAAACTTGGAGCTCACTTGGGGGTGATCTCTTCTGGAGCCTTCATGGAGTTGAGCTCTTCTTGAGGGGCACTCTCCCCTTTCTTTGAGCCTCCATAGAGATGAGCTCTTCTTTAGTGGCACTCTCCTCTTCTTTCAGCTTTAGGGAGATGGTCTGCCTTGTCCTTGGAACTCGACATGGGCTCAGCTCGGCCTTAGAGCCCTGCAAGAATGAAAGGGAGAGGGGGAGAGAGAGGCCATACCTTCATGCTTCACACTTGGCATTCTCTTGGAGCTTGGAGCTCTTCTCTAGAGAGAGAAAGCCATTAATCTTGAAGAAGGAGAGCTTCATAGAGAAAATACGAGCCTCATGCCCACGGTTATGCTTGGATCTTCTCATGGCGACACGGCTTCTTGTTCGATGTTCCCACAGACAACGCCAAACCGTTGATATTAAAATTGGATTTGTCTCGACATCAAGCCCAATCTTGCACCACTGGTTAAATTTGTTTGATTTGAGGGACAAAATCACAAGAATTAGAAGAAGATTATCCAAGCATGCAAGAGAATGCAAGATTTACGTGAAAAACCCCATGAAATCAGGGGAAAACCATGGTGCTCATGAGCAAATTCACTATGTGTTGGGGATTTTACAATGATTTGGAGCCATGGGAGCATAGGAGAGAGAAATCACAATTGTGAAAGAGAGGAGAGAGAGAGAGATAGAGAGAGTATCAAGGTGTATCGTTCCCCCATGTCCAAAAGTTCTTGAATTGGTATTCTTCTCACCTATTTATAGTTTGAGGTTGCTTGGCGTCTTAGTTTAGCTAGCTAGATGCTAGTCGGATGCCAACTGTATTGCCAGCTGCATGTTAGTTGGATTGCCAGTTGGAAGTCTTCTAGAGGGTTCACGAAGCTTCTTGAGAATTCTCAAAGTTCCTCCTATATTGCTTGATTAAGGGTTCTAGATGTTTTCATATGTTCTTCTTTATTTACAAGTTCGGTTTAGTGAAAGACCATTTTGGAAGATCATTTTGGAAGAGCCTTATGAAAGAGTGTTTTGGTAGAGAATACCTTGGCTGAGTAGAGCATGCATTGGAAACTTGGCCAAACAATAGAGACTTGACAGAATAATGGAGACTTGGCCGAACTGTGAAAACTTGGGTGAACAATGGAAACTTGACCGAATAATGGAGACTTGGCCGAACTATGGAGACTTGGCTGAACAATGGAGACTTGGCCGAACTGTGGAGACTTAGCCGAACAATGGAGACTTGGCCAAACTGTGGAGACTTGGCCGAACAATGGAGACTTGGCCGAATTGTGGAGACTTGGCTGAGGAATGGAGTGTAGAGTAGTCTTGGCCGAACAACGGACTTGGACTTCTGTCTCTTATGTTGGGTGGATAATGGGTTGTGGTTCTTCCATGTGTTTGTATAATGAGAGACCACGTGTTCTTCCACTTTTACCCCTATCATCATCCACCACCACCAAGTATGCTTGCGTTGAGTCCGAGTGATGAGTGAATAATCTTCGGTTATCCGTCGGCTCAGAAAGCTATGCATATGATCAGTTGGATGAGTTGTTTTGAGCGTTGAGCTTCATTCTAACTTGGATGTTCAGCCTATTAGGGGATATTGACGAACTTGGATGTTCGGCCTTTTGTAAGGACTTTAACGAGCACCGACGCTCAGCCTATGAAAAGGACTTTAACGAACATAGACATTTGGCCCATACGAAGAACTTTAATGAACGTGGATATTCGGCCCTTAAGAAGGACTTTAACGAACGTGGACGTTCGGCCCTTAAGAGGGACTTTAATGAGCATTGACGCTCAACCTCAGCCTTGGAATTTCTGCACGGCCATGGACTTGGAATTTCAGTTCTTCCATGGCCTTGGAATTGTTGTTCTGCCATGGCCTTGGAATTGTTATTCGGCCATGGACTTAGAATTGTTATTCTGCCATGGACTTGGAATTGTTGTTCGGCCATGGACTTGGAATTTTTGTAGTAGTTCAGAAGGACTTTTGTACGAACGTGATAGTTTGTCCTTAAAAAAGGACTTTTGAATGAACATGGTAGTTCGGCCTTAAAAAAGGACTTTTGTATGAACATGATAGTTCAGCCTTAAAAAAGGACTTTTGAATGAACATGGTAGTTTGGCCTTAAAAAAGGACTTTTGTACGAAAGTGATAATTTGGCCTTAAAAAAGGACTTTTGAACGAACGTGATAGTTCTAACCATGGATACATCACAGGAGGGGTGATTATAACCAAAGAAACAAAGTGCATGAATTGGTTAAATTTGCTAATTGGTATCTTCAACCAAAATTTTCAAGTTGAGCTACAACATATCCAGAATCAACATCCTCATGTCACCATCTTAGCTTGCTGATTATTGTGGAATATCCATGTAATTATTTCAGTCACCCAAATATTTCGGTGAGGTCTAAATTGTGTTTCATACAAATGTAGGGTAAGGGTAGCATATAATTCTTTCACACATTTTTTTTAATGGTAATTATATTTTCTTATATATAAACAAGTGAGTAATATTTTTTTAACTAATAGGAAAGATGTCCAAAAATATTATCAAGACAAAAAAATAAACTCTGGGAGCAAGAGGGTTTGACGAAAAATAGATCCAATAGATAAAAAACCATGCTAATTTCCTCGAAAGCAAAATTCTTGTTGAAGAGGGAGGAAATTGGATATGTCAGACATCGAAGTGGATTGAGACAAGAAGACACCCCCTTCCCTTTTGCTCTTCGTTCTAACCATGGATGTCCTTACCACAATAGCAGGTCATGCCATGTAATCAAACATCTTTCAGTGATTTAAAATGAGTACACTGGATAATATGATAGATATTTTCTCTCTACCATATGCCGATGATCTCCTCAACTTATATATAAACAGGTGAGTAATATTTTTTAACTAATAGGAAAGATGTCCAAAAATATTATCAAGACAAAAATATAAACCATGGGAGCTAGAGGGTTTGACTAGAAATGGATCCAATAGATCAAAACCATGTTAATCTCCTCCAAAGCAGAATTCTTGTTGAACGTAGAGTAAATTGGATATTAGACATCGAAGAGGGTTGAAATAAGAAGACCCATTTCCCCCTTGCTCTTTGTTCTTACTATGGATGTCCATACCAAAATCGTAGGTCATGTCGTGCAATCAAACATCTTTCAGAGATTCAAAATAAGCACAAAAGACAGTACAATAAAAATTTCCTCTCTATAATATGTCGATGAACTCATCTTTTCCTCGACAGATGCGTTCCACATCATAGTACTTTAAATTATTTTCTACATCTTTTAGTGTTTATTTGGGTTATGGATAAACTTCAACAAAAGCTCAATCATCCCCATCAAGCCACAAGTACAACAATGGGAGGAATTGGGAAGGATACTAAACTGCTTGGTGTGTAGGTTGCTAATAAAATATTTGAGATTAACAATATCAGCAAAAAACAAGAAAGTATGATGGGAAGTACTTATCATAAAAACTAAGTAAATGGTCAGCTTGTGGAAGGGAATGTTACTATTTATAGGGGACAAAATCACTTTGATTAATTCCGTTGTCACCACCATCCCTAATTACTGCATGTCAATATACAGGCTACTAGACTGGGTTATCCGAAAGATTGACAAGGTGCGTAGGCATTTTTTCTGGAAAAGGGGTAACCCGGAATCCAATTATTATTATTATTATTATTATTATTATTATTATTATTATATTTATTTGTGTGTGTATGTGTTCATTCCTTTTGCAACCTATGAGTAGTTGTAATGTAAGTTGGGTTACATGTAAGTTTATTTACTTTTGGTGTTTGGTAGTTATAAACTTACATGTAACCCAACTTAAATGAGAGGAACCTTTTGTTGTATTTTGAAATCACACAAAGTTTAAAAATTCCAAACATCTACCTTGAGCTATACTTCTTCCCGCTTCAAGGTGTCAAACGGGTCATGCCGGTCGGGCTCTGCACACAAAGTTTGAACTCACACAAAGTTTGAAAATTCCAAACATCTACCTTTTGTTGTATTTTGAACTCACACAAAGTTTGAAAATTCCAAACATCTACCTTGAGCTATACTTCTTTTTCTCACCTCTGCTTCTCTCTCAATCTCATGCCTCTAGTCTCTCAAAGCTTTTGTGATTCTCTCCAAAGTTCTTTGAACTCTCTCTCTCTCTCTCTCTCAATTTTCTTATTCTTTTATTTTGTTTTGCATTGTCGGCATCGATCACGGCCAAAACTCTCAGATCCGACAGGATCTGAACAGGATGGATAATTTGGTTTTTTTTCATAAATATTTTTATTAAATTTCTGTATTTTCTTATTTTAATTTTTTTATGAATTTATTAGATTTTTTAAAGATTGCACTGTGAGTGTCGTGCTGGCACGACGACGGGCCCATATCAGCCTGTTTGACACCTTGATTCCTGCTTCCATGGTTGTTGCCACCCAAATTCTACCCACGAACTTCACCATTACTCTCACATGAAATAAAGCTCTCACGATTAGCTACTTTTAGATTTTGGTAGAAACATGCTTTTATACTTTGAATACTCAACCTCCTTGTGAGAGGTTGTGGTAGCCAACTTTTTTTTTTTTGCCAAAGTTAGGTTTATGATTTGTGAGGACTATTTTATGTTTTGCATCATTATTTGTTTTGTTGATGGTTGTTTAATTTAAATGTGATTGTTATTTCATTAGCCTTAGTGATCCGACGGTGCCGAGTGGAAGGGTCGTCGCTCAACGGATAAAAGTTACTCTAGGGATAACAGGTTGATCTTTCCCAAAAGTTCAAATCGACGGGAAGGTTTGGCACCTCGATGTCAGCTCTTCACCACCTGGGGCTGTAGTATGTTCCAAGGGTTGGGTTGTTCGTCCATTAAAGCGGTACTTGAGCTAAGTTCAAAACGTCGTGAGACAATTTGGTCCATATCCCAAGTCTTTGGCATTAGAGCATTGAGAGGACCTTTCCCTAGTACGAGAGGACTGGGAAGGAGATTTTTATTTAATTTGATTTTTTCTATTTTTATTTGATAAAATTTTTATTAAATTATAATTTTATATTAAATTAAATTTTAATAAGTAAAAATAAAATCATAAAACCAACTTTTTGAAAGAAAATTGGCTACCACACTTCCTTAAAATAGGTTCTCCATATTAATAAAAAAAATTAAATGATAATAAAACAACCTTATACTCATTTTGGATATAATCAAATCAAATAATTAAAAAACCAAAATACATCTTTTCTATTTACTGCCAACCAAATAACCAAATGTAATTTGAAATATATTTTTTATTTTGGTAGTAGCGTCGGGTAGTAGCGTGTTTCGATCCCTAGTGCGGTCTGCAACTTTGTTCATAAAACTTGGTGAAACACTATATTTTTATATTTGTATTTCTCTAAGGACTCATTTGGTTTGTAGTAAGTAGTTGTGATGTTAGTGATTTTACAGGTAAGTTCCTTTTTTTTGTCTATTTGGTTTTGTGAAAAGAGAATTTACCTATGAAACTACTTACTTGAAGTTGTCCTTTTGCCATAATTCAACATATAACCAAATTGATGTAAGTTGAATTACAAATAAAAGTTTGAGTGTCATCACCACCATCAACGTCACTCTCTCTTTTTCTTCTTGGCCTTTTTATATTGTTACTCTTTTTACTTTTTAGGTTATCATGGAATATTTTGTGGGCATATCCAATGTACTTATTTCAATTTTTAAAAATTTAAGATTAACATTAAAAAAAAATATATTAAAAATTACTCTTCCTCACAAATATGTAACAACTTTCAACATTATCTTAATAAATATAGAGAAGAGAAGTGCAATGCTTCAATTTTTTGTTTTTGTTTTTTTAAAGGTCTTACCAAATACAAAGTTGAAAACTTAAATTCATATTATTAATTCATAAATTTTTTTAGTTATATAAGATACAACATTACATGACATTATTGTTAAATTCATATTATGAATTATCACAAAACCAAATGAATTAATAACCTTAACAATTCACTATTATTTATAATAAAAAATTAAAATAAATAATTGAATATAAACATAGAAAAGGTTGGAAAATGGGGTAACCTCATCACTTACTTTATAGAGTGATTGTGTATTGATAAAAAGTCGATAAACCACATTCATTCATTAATTAATAAAAGCGCAAACAAGTGCTATATCATACAAGTAGGTTCATAAAGAAGCAGATCACAAGTGCTACAACATACAAGCGTGACATTTTCCTTTGGGACCTCCTTTGAAGGGCCTTGAAGCCCTATTACACATTGAAACTATTCCATTCCCTTTTGTGAAGAATCTTGAAGTCCTCTCCGTGCAAGTGGCGGGTACATCTTCTCTCAGAACGCCTGGACTTTGCTTGATGATAGACTCCAACGCAATCAGCTTCGGTCGGTTGGAAGCGTAAGCTACATCAAACCAAGATAACATTAAGAAATCAAAATTTCGGATTAATTTCTGGGAAACACATTGTTTATCATGGAAGCATCTTCGATTTCTTTCCATCCATATGCTCTAGGTTGTTGCCAGAATAAATATAACATTTTCATTTACAGGAAACCAAACAAACTTTGTAGTAAATCAAAAGAAATCTGATAATTTAAGCGACATATAATTCCACATACATTGTGGTTTGAAATACTTGAAATCAAACGGGTCTTAAAATGTATTTCGAGGGAACTTGAGGTTTCCAAATGGTTCAAGGAGAGCGCATGTCTCGGTGAAGGTAGGATTCGTGGAACTTCCTTGAAGCAATCCAGAGTAATTTTCCACGTAGCGACCTCAAGTAAAGTGCACTCCATCCCATGAAAGATGTCTTGATGGCTCCACGCACACTGTTGATCCCAACTCACCACACATACAGCTGAAGTTATAGTTATACAAACCTCCAGCTCCACAACATGCTACTAGAGGTGAACTTTGGAACCCTACAACCATATTGAAAACCCCTAAAAACTTAGCAATATATATATATATATATATATATATATATATATATATATATATATATATATATATATATATATATCAAAAACAGGAAATTAATGAATGTAAAAAATCACCATATTTTTCTGGAGATTGATAAATAGTTATGAGTGCCTGATAGTAATCAGCATAGATGAGGGTGGTATGAGGGTGCATTTTCCGGAGATGATCCAATTCCTTGATGAGAAGCTGGTTGTAATACTCTGAGAACTCATTCAACCACTTTATGCAACCTGTTTCTTCATCATAATCTTCTGTGTTGGAGACATGAAAAAAAGAAAGGTAGGCAGGGATACATCCAATTGGGAAGTTCCCAGGGACCAACAATGTCCTTGCTCCAAGCTTAATCACAGCAGTAATGGCTGAACTGATGGCATTGATCACTAAAGGTACAACTGTTCTTACTTCTTCAAAGCTTCTCCCTTGAAGGAATGGATAGTTGAAGTCATTCCCTCCAATCTCTCCCATTAAGAACAATGCACTGCTTAACTTGTCTTCACATTCTGTGGAAAACTTCAAGGCATAGAAGTTCATGTTGCTAGTGTTTGTCTTTGATCTATAGCTTGCTTTAATTCAATATTGTTTTTCAATTGAGAACTATGATTTTTTGTGTTAGCTTATATGTTGTGAAGCTTGAGTAAGGAATCATGGATCTCATTGCATATACAATACATACGTATGTATAACATAATGGTAATCAAACTACCAACTCATTTGAACTAACAAAACAGTGAAAGATAGGGTTGTAAACAGGCCAAGCTTGATAGGACTAGACCCAGTTTGAATTCGACTCGAAATAGCCTAGCTTGAGCTCAAAATTAGTTCAAATAAGTTTGCTCGAGCTCAGCTCGATTTTAATTTCGAAAGCTCGAGCTCGAAATTAAAAATTTATTTATAAATTAAAATTTTATATTATATATTATATACTAATACCAAATATTAAATATTTTATTCATATATTATATTAAATTAATATATTAATATTAAATTTTGCTCTTTTGAGCTGAGCTCGATCGAGCTCAACTTGGCTTGAAATTAATTTTGAGCTCGAAATTGAAGCTCGAGCTCAACTCAAAAACTCAAAATTCAAGCCGAAGTTTGAGTTTTGCTTTAGTCGATCTCGAACTCGCTACAAAACAAACGATCGTTTGGCCTTCGATAAAACGAGAAAAAAGGTAATAAAGTTGATTGAGTGATCTTTTCTCACCGACAAATCATAGAGGACCACATATCCAAATGATGTGCTCAAATGACGTGGTGTTTGACAGGGAATCAAAGAGGACCGCATAACCAAAGGCTCTAAAAAATTAGCTTAATACTTCTTAAGAGTTAAACTAATCTTATCTTTTATATTAACTAGCTTAATCATGATTTTATAGTCAAACTACCATAACTTTATTTTTATTTTCAAAATATCTTTATTCTCAATGCATATTATTTTTTTAATAAATATGAACAAATCATTAGAAATACATCTTTGACATGATTTAAACCCTTAACCAATCCTTATAAAAAAAAAAGATTATTCCTAATGATTATTAGTTGACGAAAATAAACAAAGAAAATAAATTGTTCATTGAATTAATCCATTCAACACTTAACTAAAGCTAGTTATTTTAATACATGTGGTTGTCGCATCGTGACAATCACACTATTAATATGTGAACATGATTTAATACGTGTCATTAATTTATATAAAATTTTTAACATGATTTAATACTCATCACAATTTAAAAAAAAGTAAATAAATAAAAATAATAATAATAAACTAAACCCACCTTCTTTGGAGGAGCATATGAAAGACAGGAATTCCTTGAACCACTTCAATTGCATGTCCAAAGAAATGTTTTTTTATGTCTAGTTGAATCCCCTTCTCGTTAAAAAAGTCGTCATTCAATGCAGTAGCTTCTGCCACGGCGAAGTTAACCCCATTCGTAAAACTCCGACCATCATCATAATGGGGCAAATACGGTGCTAAAAAAGGCAATCCTAAAGCATCCGCTATATATAATAACAAAAAAAATGAAAAAATTCATCACCAATAATCACCATATATATATATCTTCGTGTGTGTAATAACTATATGTGAATATATATTGCGACAAATTAAGTAGCATTACTATAACAACTAAAATAAGCCGATGCATACCAATGAAGTCGGCAATGAGACGGCCGTCGGAGAACCTGCCGGTAGGGTGATGGAAGAATGTCTCACCATAAGGAAGCCGATTTACACGGTGCGAGTTATTGAGGGTGAAAATGAGGTTTCCGGTGTCTGCGATCGAGTCACCGAAGCTAATGATTGACGTGAAACATGCCCCTGTTGATTGCCGAGCACTCGTTGGAGGAACAAAAACAATGAAGGTGAAGAGAAGGGATACAATATAGGTGCAAGAGGAAGAAGACATTTGGGGACTGATTTTTGTATTGTTGGTCTTTCAATGTTAGTGTTCTCTTTATGGAAGGACTTGCATTATTCAAGAAGGTTGGTCCCACCAACTGAATGGTTTGGTTTGGTTGTTACCAACGGCAACTTAAAAATTAACAACGTCCTTTGATAAACAGTACATGTTCCTCCATCCCACAAGCCACATGATGCAAGTATGGCCTTGCCCCATCTTGTCGTGTCCATACTCCTGTCAACATGCATTGCTGGACCATAAAATCCCTATTTGCTAATTACTATCAAAATAAACTTTATTACTATGTAGATCACCGTATAAAAGCTGAGAAACTATCTAGGGGCCCGTTTAATTAATAACACTTGAATTTCATTAGAATTCTCAGATTAATTTAATATTTTATATAAAATTTTAGGGAGAATTATTGTACGGTCTCCAGGATAGTTTCATTTCTTTTAACCGACCCCTCCGACATCCAATTGATCCCTCCTTTTTGAATTTTTCCCTACTGTGTCCTTCCAAAGTCATTTGAACCGTTTGGTTATTTTGAAAAATGGCAAGAATGCCCCCCTATCTGCTTTTTTTGTGGGGAAAAGGTCCCTACCACGCTACTCTCTTTTCCATACTTGCTTGCTTGGCCAACAAGTTTACTCATCCAGATACCTCATTCGTCTGTCCAACGAGATCGTCATCTTTCTCGTTTCTTTGCTTCCTTCCGAGCATATACTCTACATCTTCACTACCCATCGCTAATGGAGACCATCTTTCATTTGCAAAGGTGATGCAAAGCGAGAAGGCCATGGCGCTTGACTTGGCTTTACCATCTTGTCCTCATGGTATTGTGAATGGAGGATATCTGCAATCATTGGAGCATCGAACCTTCATGTGAGAGTGAAGTATGCCGTCCCAGGATGTTCAAAGACTATATGTTCCTTTGAGTGGATGGGGAGTTTCTGCATGAATGTCGCAGCCCTACCATGCGTATATTCAACAAGATGGTAGTGGACATGATGCGTTAAAGGCGGGTTGTTGCGATATATATATACTCGGAGGAGGCGAATCATCCGATTCCCGTAATAAAGGACACTTTGTGATTTGCCTTTTTTCTTTTGTCTTCGCCTTTGTCTTTTGTCCATGCTTTCGCTTAATACTTGTATTTTGTCGGCTGAGGCTGATTAGTTTAAGCTTAGTACTTGTATTTTGACAGCCAGTTACTTTTCCGACCACGATTGTGTAGTTTTTAGGTGCTTCATCGTTTATTTAACTGCCTCAAGCGTTTAGTTTCCGATCAAGTTTGTGCATATATTACTACCGAAGCACTTATTATTTAGATTATCTTGAATACTTTCATGTCTTAATCATTTATTTTGTGGATTTTCGCTTAATATTATGTGGTTGTAGCATTTGTCTTGTATTAAGCGTGTACTTTTTTGGGTAAAATCTTTTATTTTTCAATGATTGAATCCGCTTTCTGTTTTACTCAGTTCTAATGCTAGTGTGTTCCCAATCCAATGTTGATATCACAACATGGAGAAATTAACCTACAGCCGATGGAGCACTTGGAGTTAGACTCCTTGGTGATCAAGACTGTCCGACAGAGATTTGAGAATGTAGAACACTTGAGGGAATCATTACGTCCCTTTGCCATCCGGTGTAATTTCGACTATCGATTCATTAAGAACGATAAGCAAAGAATCACTGTTGAATATGCAGCTGACGATTGTGATTGGCGTCTCCACAAATCGAGGGATGGCACCCTTCAAACATCCAGGGTTAAAATGATAAAGGCCCCACATACATGTGGAGGGGGGATTGGGTCATCCCATCCAAAGATTTGTAAGAAGTGGGTCAGCAAAACTGTGATTCAGAAACTGAGAGATCAACTACTCTACAGGGTCGTGGACATACAGAAGGACATATTAGGCGACAAAGGAGTTCACCTACAGTACAAGCAGGCCTGGTTGAATAAAAAGATCGCAGTTGAAATTATCTATGGACGCAAAGCTGCAAGTTATGATCTCTTGGTATGGTATCGCGATAAGGTTGGCGATACCAATCCGTAGTGTTGTGATCTTGGAGAAAGAAGTGAAAGGTTCAAGCGAGGGTTCTTCTATTTTCGAAAGCTTTCGATGTTTTAGGAGTGCGCAGATCCACTGTTATTTTAGATATAATGTCACGCCCGACTTCGGATCCGGGACCTTGGGCGCATTACTACCTAAGTGGAGATGAGCCCCTCTCAGATACAAGGCCTAGATATGTAATAGCATATAACAAATAATCAAAATAAATAACTTAATTAAAAGGTCACAGCGGAACCAAAATCAAATAGTGGGTCCAGATGCCCTACATAAGCCAGGCCCTACAAGGGTCCTACAATAATACAATCTCACACTCAAGAAAGACCTGAGGTCCTCGAACCTCAATAAACTCAGCCCAGCCCCTCTCTCAACTCCCAGGTCCCAATCACTTACTCCTCAAGACCTGAAAAACAAAGAAGGGAAGCAAGTGCATGAGCTTTCAAATGGAAAGCTCAGTAAGTACCCTGCAGAATACACAATGAATCTAATCCAGATAACAACAGATAGTCAAGAATGACATATCAAAGGAAACAACCAGCACAACAAGACAATCAAATGCGGGCCCCTAAACTCATCCAATCATACCTCCACGGTCAACACAAGTGCCGCGCGCCTCAGTGGTCAAGTGCCGGACGACAGGTGGCTATGCTTCATAGGTACACATACCCAATCCGGACACATACCGACCCAACCTAAACACAAGCACCACGAGTCTCACAGTAATGTCTCAGTCCACGGTGGCATGCTCAGCGAGCATCCAACAACAAACTTATACAAGCAACCAATCCATAGATATGGAAGCAACAAACCATGCATCTAACAGATATGGAATCAACATCAGAGGACCAAGGCATCATAACAACATACACAAGCAAAAACCAACAAAGAAACACCAATCATGGTAACAGCAAGGTCAAAGAAACCCATCACTGAGTGGGAGCTAGGCAAAGTACTTACAAAAGTCACGAAGTCTGGTATCCCAAGGAACCAACTCCCTCGCATCTACGTCAATCCTAATAATAAATCCTATATCGATAGTCGCAACATCGTTGTGATTCTAGATGTATATGCAAGATGTTCTAATTTGGGCCCAACCAGGCTTAATGGGCCTTTCTTTTTACTCACCTGTGTCACCGTTCTTAATTACTTATATCTGGTTGGACCAGCCTTATTTTAATAAACCTTATTCATGTTACCAAAGAGCATCATGGCCCAGGTGGTTAGAGCCCAACACTTTAAGTAAGGAGTCATGGTTTCAAACCCCCTCTCCCACCTGTTCATTAATATTATTTTTTTTTAAAAAAAAATAAAACCTTGCCAACCCAGAATTGACCAAACCTAATCCAAAACTCCAATTATCTTCCAATTTCTTTGGTTCCTTCCTGACTGATAGAACCCAATCCGTGTTAAATTCATTCTTTGCCCTTAGTCAACTAATCAACCTCAATAGATCAATTTTTAAGATCTATTCGTTTCTCCCTCCTCCTTTCTCCTTCCCGTTATCACTCTACACCAACTAGTTACCCATCATCTTGAGATCAAACCCATGACCATTTCTTTGGAAACCAGTGTAGTATCTAACATCCCACATTAAAGACCTTTCATTCCTTCACACATCTTCAAAAAAGTCAGGTTATTAAAAAAAACCCTTCTTGCTCTCCTATACACATGTATTACCAGGCCTGTCAACTATAAAAAAAAAAATAACCTTTACCTTCTCTCATACGATAACGAGAGCCCAATCCATGCCCATTGATCAATGTTAAATCTCTCTCTTTGATAGAATTTGGCCGAGGAACCCATTGTAAAACCAAGAAATTCATTCACTGAATTCATGATCACCTGCACCTTGCTCTAAAAACCCATTCCTCACATAAAATAACAAGGATTCAACCTCCATTCAAAGACCACAGGCACTTGACCTTCCATAAGATTAATCTTGGAAGAATTATTAAAGTTGAATCATGGTCAACTAACCTCAAACCTACCAGCCTCTAACCCTTCAACTTGAACCCTCATTCTCAAAACAAATCAATTTTAATTAATGACCAAAACTATACAGGTGTGAAGATGATCATATTATTTTAATCCTGAACATGCATAATATCAGATACAACCATTACCATCATCGTGCATGAACTGAAACATAGGGCCTGTTATGCATACTTAATGAACAGGTACTCTATTTAATTAATTTCTCATGTCTATACTTATTAAATTTTAATCATACCAATATGCTAACCGATCTCTCTACTAAAACATCAGGGACAGGAGGCTTACCAGAGGAACAGCAACCCGTGTCGCGTCCAGAAGGCGGTTCCAACAGCTCTTGGCGGCTATGCTCCCTACTCGGCTCCTCCGAGGCTCTCTGGCGAACGATGGAGGCTGCTGTCCAAGATCTCTCCCTATATAGGCTCTCAAAGGAGATTCCCAGAAGCCTTGTCGAAATCACCAAAGAAAATGAAATCACCTTGAGATTTGGAATCATCTCATTCCAACCGATTGTTTCCAAACAAGGAGAGGAAGCTTCTTGGTGTATCTTATTTGGAGGGTAGCTATTGTCGTTTCACCTATATTCAAATTATATAAATCTAGTGGATAAATTATAACTAGTGGATAAATTAAGTTTGTTGGGTTGTTTATATTCAAATTCAAACATTCAAATTGTAAATAGATGATATATTAGATTTGTTAAAGTTTATTTTCTTTTATTTTATCATCGATGCTCTTGTATAGCGAAGTTATGTATATCTTACTATCTATATATATGAGGGATAAATATCAATAAAATGTGGTTCTGATTTCCTTTTCTATTCATTTTTCACATGGTATCAGAGCCACATTTTATTGATATTTATCCCTCATATATATAGACAGTAAGATATACATGACTTCGTTACAAGAGCACCGGTGATGATAAAATAAAGAAAACAAACTTAACAAATCTAATATATCATCTATTTACAATTTGAATGTTTGAATTTGAATATAAACAACCCAACAAACTTAATTTATCCACTAGGTTGTGGTTGCCTCGGGATCGGGATTCCCTTCTCCGACGAGCGGCCAGTAGCTCACAACTGATCTCCATGTAATTTCCCCCTTATTAAAATACCATTCGTCGGATCACACCTTATTAAACCCCTCCATCGATCCCCGTCGTTCATTTAAGACGAAAAGTCATTTTTGGTCCCTAACCTATGGTATATTGTTCATTTTGGTCCCTGTACTATAAAAATGTTGTCACGGTCCCACTGAACTATGGGGCTTTTGGCAATTCTGATCCACATTCTTGGCGTGGCAGTCTTCTTTAAATCGATCATTTTTATTGTGGCGTGGCGGCCTCATGGCGGGTCTTTCTGCCGTGGCGTAGCGATGGCGTGGCATAAAAATTTTAAAATATTAAAACTGCTTATCATGACACATCACGCCACATCAACATGCTTTGACGTGGTATATAAAAATAAAATAAAATCTGAAAAATAAGAAAAACTTGGAATTTTTTTCCTATATATTTTGTACATTAATCACATTAGCAACCTGAAAAATTGGTTTTAAAATTAAAAATCATAAAAACGAGAAGAAAAAATAACTTGATGTAAGCAAAACTGAAAAAATATGGATTTTTTCAAAAAATTTAATTTTTCAAAATAATATTTTTAAATAAAATGGATATTTTATCACAAAATTAGTGATAAAAATATCCAATATTAATAAACAAGCAAAGTAAGAAAAACCTTAATTTATATAAGTCGGCAAAGATTATAATGTTTATTAATAATGTAACCATACTTTCAATTTTTTTTAATAAATAATACTACATTAGGTGTTAAGTAGCAACTCATTAATTTAATCTATTAATTAATAATGTCACACGACTTATATTTTTTAATTTATTACTTAAATAGCAAATTAATTTTAGATTAAAATCACTAATTTTGTGATAAAAATATCTATTTTTATTCAAAAGTAATTAATTTTGTGAAAAAAAATTCAGATTTTTTCTAGGTTGCTTACACTGTTATTTTTTTTCTTTTGATTTTTATGATTTTTTTATTTTTAAAAACAATTTTCCATGTTGCTAATGTGATTAAGGTACAAAATATATAGGAAAAAAATTCCAGATTTTTTTCCTGGTTTTTTTGGATTTTTTTTATTTTATGTATCACGTCAGCATGCCACGTCAGCATGCTGATGTGGCATGATGAGTCACCAGTAAGCCTGTTTTAATATTTCAAAAAATTATTTTTATGCCACATCATCGCGCCACGTCAGCAAAGACCCGCCACGTCACAATAAAAAAATGATCATATTTAAAAATGACTGCCACGTCAGCAGCAAGGACCGTAATTGGCAATAGCCCCATAGTTCAAGGACCGTATTGAACATTTTTATAGTACATGGACCAAAATGAACAATATACCATAGGTTAGGGACCAAAAATGGCTTTTTTTTTGGGGACGTAAGTGCTAACTGGCTAGGCCAGCGACTAATAAGAACCACGGGCATGGGCGCTCTGTGTTCAAATCCTTGCAAATGCCTCGGCGTCTTGCAGGCGTACAAAGACGCCTCGGCGTGACTCGAACCCACGATCGGGGTGGGAGTCACGCGGACTGGCTTCGACGCTTCTACCGAGATGCCTTTGTCACGCTAAACCAAAATGGCTTTTGCCTTCATTTAAAACCAATTGATCGAGTGCATGGCTTCAACATAGAGTAACTACCATTTTGCAGCAATCACTCCCCCCCCCCTTCCCTTTTTCTTTCACTACACATCCAAGTCCTTCACATGTGAGAGCAGTTTAATTCACCCCCCCTTCCTTTATTCTTTCACTACACATCCAAGTCCTTCACATGTGAGAGCAGTTTAATTCAAGTCCTTATGTTTCTCTGTTATTACATTCTGGTCCTTCTCTCAGAGAGTGTTACTTTTACTCTCCAGTCCTTATCCTTTATAAAACTACACAGAGATCCATGGCAGCCCAATAATTTTAATTTAGGAATTTAATCAAGTTTTCCTTCCTTTTTCAATTAAGACCAAATAAGTCCAAATTGATGAATTCCTAAATTAATTCAATCACCGAAATAAATTATTCCACAATTAAATTTATTCCTTTTTAAATTTCCAATCAAGTCTAATAAATTTCAAATTTTGGGGACTTCCATAATTAAATCAATTATTAAGTAATCGAATAAATTTTATTATTCATTCTTTTCAAATTCCCCGATCACACATAATTACCAAAATGCCCTTGGTGACTCCAAATAATTCCACTTAAGGGATTAGCTAATTAAATCCCCCATTTCATCTCCTAGCTTGAGGCATATCTTTAATAAACTAATTTATTAAAGGAAAACTTAGAGGGTGCTTAGACACAACTTATTAATCAACTAAATGCTTAAATAATAAACATGAATTTCAAACAAATCTGACATTGGGAACATTCCCTTTATTAACCACAAGACAAAAAACAAAAACTAGGAAAGAAAAATTTTATCCTCTAAAAATCTTCGATTCTCACATATAATCAAATCAAATAATTAAAAAAACCAAAATACATCTTTTTTATTTACTACAAACCAAATAACCAAATGTAATTTGAAATATTTTTTTTATTTTGGTAGTAGTGTTGGGTAACATAGCATTTCAATCCTTAGTTGATGTAGAAGGACCCGAGTTAAACAATGCTAAGCTATCTGATTGCACCCTGCAAGCTTTGGCATATCACGAATTGACGGACTTACGTAAAGGCAGAAGGTGATCGAACCAATTCGGTGATTGGGGAAGGCGATTTGAGTGCAGTTCGATGTTTTAACCATAACTTTGGCTATAGGTGTAGCCGAAATGTAGCGTTCAACCTCGATCCGGAATGCTCGTCTCAACGCGCACGTTCATCCTTAAATTCTGCTATTTTCCCCCTCATATCTTTTTTTGGTTTTTTTTATTTTTGGTAATACTTCATATGCCAAATTAGGATATATAGGATTTAAGTCTGGTTTGATCCAGGATTTTGGATAACTATTTGGTTTGTTTTAGATATTAAGTTTAGATAAGTTTAGGTTTTGAATAATTATTTGCTAATTTTGGCAAATTTAGATAAGGTGATAGGGTTTCTAGATTATCCTTTCGAAGCTTTTTTTTTTTTTTTTTTGAGGAAAGTGGATAAACCACATTCTTTTATTATAATATGCGTAGCTTTAACATAGAGAGCCCCGTAGTGGGTGCAAAAGATACATAGGTAGAAACCCTTTTGAAGCTATTTTACCCGGCATGTGGGTTTGTCTTTGATCATTGAATCTTGAATAATATCATTTTCTTCAAAGTTTCAAAAACTTTCTTCTATGTTTTATCTTTCTCTTGCTTGCTTTCTTTAATAATCTTGTAGTTACCTTCGTGAGCAAGTTAATCATTATCCTGCCCGGCGTCACTAGTGTGATCTATAACTTTGTTCAAAAAACTTGGTGAAATACTATATTTTTTATACTTTCTCTAAGGGCCCGTTTGGTTTGTAGTAAGTAGTTGCGATGCTAGTGATTTTACATATAAGTTACCTTTTTGTTTGTTTGGTTTGCTGTGAAAAGAGAATTTACCTATGAAACCACTTACTTGAAGCTGTACTTTTATTATAATTCAACTTATAACCAAATTCGATGTAAGTTGAATTACAAGTAAAAAGTTTGAGTGCCATCACCACCATCAACGTCACTCTCTCTTTTCCTTCTTGGTCTTTTTATATTATTACTCTGTTTAATTTTTATATTTTTCATGGAATATTTTATGGGCATATCCAATGTACTTATATCTATTCTTGAAAATTTAATATTAACATTAAAGAAAATATTTAAAAATTATTCTTCTTCATAAATATGTAACATTGTAACAACTTTCAACATTATATATCTTAATAAATATAGAGAAGAGAAGTGCAATGCTTCTATTTTTTTTGTTTTTTTTGTTTTATTTATTTATTTATTTATTTTTGTGGAAAGCCTCACCAAATACAAAGTTGAAAACTTAAATTCATATTATGAATTCATAAATTCTTTTTAGTTACATAAGATACAACATTACATGAAATTAGTATTAAATTCAAATAATGAATTATCACAAATCCAAATGAATTAATAATTAACTATAACAATTCATTATTATTTATAATAAAAAATTAAAATAAAAAATTGAATATAAACATATAAAAGGTTGGATAATGGGGTAACCTTATCACTACTTTACAAGATGATTATGTCACTCAACTTACATCAAACCAAAAAAATAGAAAACTAAATATAACATTTTTTTGTAAAAAGTGGATTAACCACATCCATTCATTAATTAATAAAGGTGTAGACAAGTGCTACATCATACAAGTAGGTCCATAAAGAAGCAGACAAGTGCTACAACATACAAGCGAGACCTTTTCCCATGGGACCTCCTTTTAAAGGGCCTTGAAGCCCTATTACACATTGAAACTATTCTATTCCCTCTTATGGAGGTTCTTCAAAGTCCTTTTTCCAAGTGAATAGCAGGGACATATCTCTCGTGAATGCCAACCTCCATTTGACAATCAATGGACTCCATCACAATCAGTTTCGGTCGCTTGGAAGTGTGAACTGCATCAAACCAAGAGTGCATTAAGAAATCAATATATCGGATTAATTCCTGAAAAACACACTATTTATCATGGAAGCATCTTAGATTTCTTTCCATCCATATGCTCCAGGTTGTTGCGAGAATAAATATAACATTTTATTTACATGAAACCAAACAACTTTATAATAAGTCAAAATCTGATAATTCAACTTACATGTAATTCCACATACATTGTGATTTGAAATACTGGAAATCAAACGGGTCTTAAAATGTATTGCGAGGGAACTCAAGGTTTCCAATTGGTTCAAGGAGAGCGCATGTCTCGGTGAAGGGAGGATTAGTGTACTTCCCTTGAAGCAATCCGCAAGAGCAATTTTCACATAGCTTGACCTCAGTAAAGTGCAGTCCATCCCATGAAAGATGTCTTGATGGCTCCATGCACACTGTTGATCCCAAGTCTCCACACATACAGCTTGAGTTATAGTTATACAAACCTCCAACTCCACAACATGCTACTAGAGGTGAACTTTGGAACCCTACAACCATATTGAAAACCCTGAAAAACTTAGCAATATATATATATATATATATATATATATATATATATATATATATATATATATATATATATATATATATATATATATATATATATATATCAAATACAGGAAATTAATGAATGCAAAAACTCACCATATTTTTCTGGAGATTGGTAAATAGTTATGAGTGCCTGATAGTAATCAGCATAGATGATGGTGGTATGAGGGTGCATTTTCCGGAGATGATCCAGCTCCTTGATGAGAAGCTGGTTGTAATACTCTGAGAAGTCATTCAACCACTTGATGCAACCTGTTTCTTCATCATAATCTTTTGCGTTGGAGACATGAAAAGTAGAAAGGTATGCTGGGATGCATCCAATCGGGAAGTTTCCAGGGACCAACAATGTCCTTGCTCCAAGCTCAATCACAACAGTAATAGCTAAACTAATGGCATTGATCACTGAAGGTACAAATGTTCTTACTTCTTCAAAGCTTCTCCCTTGAAAGAATGGATAGTTGAAGTCATTCCCTCCAATCTCTCTCATTAAGAACAGTGAACTGCTTAACTTGTCTTCACATTCTGTGGAAAAATTCAAGAAATAAAAGTTCATGTTGCTAGTGTTTGTCTTTGATTTGTAGCTTTCCTTAATTCAATATTGTTTTTCAAGTGAGAACTATGATTTTTTGTGTTAGCTTATATGTTGTGAAGCTTGAGTAAGGAATCATGGATCTCATTGCATATACAATACATATGTTTGTACATGCAACTCTCATTTGAACTAACAAAACAGTGGAAGAGAAAAAGGTAATTAATAAAGTTTTTTTTTTTTGACATAAGCTATAATGACCTCTCCAGAGGGAAGCGTGTGAGGGCGAGGCGTGGTCTTAGATTCTTAACACCCTTGACCCCTCACCGTTCGTGTATAGATGTGGGGACTCAAACCTAGGAGCTTTGTGCTCACCAAGTGAATTAACTAAACTGCTCCCCCTATTTACGAAGGTAGGGACTCGAATCTGAGAGCATGCTCAATCAAGAGAATTATCTAACACAAGGAATCTGAGATACCACTAGACCAATAGTCCTTCCGTGATAATTAATAAAGTTGATTGAGTGATCTTTTTCTCATCCCAAATGTGCCAAATCATAGAGGACCCGTGCACCCAAATGTGGTGTTTGGGAATAAAGGGCAAAGATATACCAAAATGTGGTGTATGCAGGAATAGAGGACAGCGGTGTTTGGGAATAGAGGACAGCATATACCCAAATTTGGTGTTTGGGAATAGAGGACAACATATACCCAAATGTGGTGTTTGAGGGGGAATCAAAGAAGGACGCAGAATGGATCGGATCCTCCCCTTTTTCCCACGCTTGTATCTACCGGGTTTTAATCTTGACGATGATTAAAATCTAAAGGCCAAAATTGGTCCAACTTCGGCTTTGGTGTATTCAATGCACATGACCAAGTTCCAAGACCGGCGGCAAGCGTTTTTGCTCCGATTAGCTACATTTTAGGGAGAAATATAAGGAAAAAAAGCGAGAAAATGGAAGGGGCTCTCTTCAATTGTCTTCTCCAAAAGAACTCCTCTTCATCTTCCTTCTTTCTTTCTTCTCTCTTCCTTCTCTACCTCTCCTCTTGACCACCCTCATATATTCCTCCTGAGCGTACGTTTTGTTGAACGCCATAGCAGCTATGGCGTTCAAAGATGTAAGTACCTCTTCGTGTCTCCTTTTTCTAGTTTTTTCCTTTTAACCCCACGAGTCACCAAGAGCATGAGAACGTAAATAAGCTATTTTAACTTTATGTTACATTCATAAATAGCTTTATTTGGTTTGAAGAATGTAGACTATTTGTTTAATTTCGTTTGACATCAAACAAGTTAATTCAACCATATGTAATTTTGTTTTGGATTAACTATATATAACACTAACTTGCAAATGTTGGCTTCTTTGTGCATTGCAGTTTCTTGATTTCATGATAGCATTTGTTTTAATTAATTGACATAGTTAAATGTTGTATTACAGATAACAAATATAGTGGGAGAAGCTACCTTCAGCAACACAAGTAGTAAACCAACATTTGGTATGGTATTTGATTCTGAAGAAACAGCCTATAAGTTTTACAATGAGTATGCAGGAAAAATCGGATTCAGCATTAGAAAGGAGGGTTTGGTGAAGAGTAAGCACGGGGATGTGACTTCAAGAGTGTTTGTTTGCAATAAGGAGGGTTTTCGGAAAAAAGACAAGAGAGATCATTTAGTTAAATTTCCTCGAGCTGAGACAAGGGTCGGTTGTGATGCTCGAATGAGTATCAAGTTAAATCGGTGGACAAATAAGTTCATTGTTAATGATTTTCGTGAAGTGCACAATCATGATCTTGTATCAAAAGATTGTGCTCATATGCTACCTTCCCAGCGTAAAATCTCCGCCACTCAAGCCACTCAATTGGAGTTAGCCGAAGCATATGGTATTTCTATCAAGAGTTCATATGAGCTTATGGGCAGGCAAGCAGGAGGCAGAGAATCACTTGGTTATATAAAGCAAGATGTAAAGAACTACCTTCGAACCAAAAGGCAAAGACAATTAGCATTTGGTGAAGCGGGAAGTTTGTTGAATTATTTTGAGAATAAAGTCTTGGAAAATCCATGATTCTTTCGTGCTGAACAGTTGGACAATGGGGAGCAGATTACTAATGTTTTCTGGGCTGATGCTAAAATGATTCTTGACTATGGACAATTTGGAGATGTAGTCAGCTTTGATACAACGTACAGAACTAACAAAGACAATCGTCCTTTGGCTGTTTTTGTTGGATTCAATCATCACCGAGAAACTGTTATTTTTGGGGTAGCATTAATGTATGATGAGACTGCAGATTCATTTAAATGGTTGTTTGACACATTCTTGAAATGCATGTCTAATAAAGCTCCGCAAACCATATTTACTGATCAAGATGCAGCGATGGCTAAAGCTATTTCAGAAGTGATGCCAGATACATACCATAGACTTTGTACATGGCATATAATGCAAAATGCTTTAAAAAAAGTGAATAGTTTGTTTAAGGGAGCTGGTGGTGGTGGGATTAGCAGTGTCTTGAGCAGATTTATGGACTCCACCTATGATCAGGAAGACGAGTTTTTAGCTGCTTGGGATGCCATGCTCACTCAATACAATGTGTCTGAACGTAAGAATGCAAAGGATTGGTTCGATCGAATTTTTGCAGTAAGGGAAAAATGGGCGTATGCATATGTTAGGTGGACATGGGGCGCAGGGTTGCAAAGCACTCAGATTAGTGAAAGCATCAATTCGGATTTAAAAAATTATCTACAATCAGACCATGATTTGATTCAGTTTTTCATGCATTTTGAGAGAGTTTTGAATGACAAGCGTTATAAAGAGTTGGAAGCAGAATATGCTTTCTGTCAGAAGATACCTCAAGTGCAGAGACCTATTAAGATGCTGATTGAAGCGGGAAATATTTACACAAAGATTATATTCGAGGAATTTCAAGGCGAATTTATGAGCGCTCTTGAATTTTATATGAAGAACGTTGTTGATGGAGATGAGGATATTGTGTATACAGTTGTTGATCTTGACACTTCCAAGGAGTTCTGTGTTATAAGGAAGAAAGAAGATGATTATCTCTCTTGTAGTTGCAGATTGTTTGAGAAGAAAGGAGTGTTGTGTGGTCATGCTATAAAAATCTTAAGAGAGGTAATGCAGATGACAGAAATTCCAAATGTGTATATCAAGAAAAGATGGACAAGAAAAGCAAGAAGTGAAAGTGTGAAGGACATGCATGGTCATGACATACAAGTGGATCCTCAATTGCAACAAACCACTTGGTATAGATCTTTATGCTCCATTTTCACAAAGATATCCTCCAGAGCTGCAGAGAGTGAGGAAACTTATAACTTTGCAATTGAATGTGCTAAGGAGTTAAACAACACAATAGAAGAGAAGTTGAGTTCACAACAAGATGGGATCAGCCCTGAGAAAGATGATCAAGGATCTGCTCCAGTCTCCAGAGGTGGTAATAATCAAGTCCAAGCAAAGGGTTTCAGAAAAAGAGGGGGTTCTAAGGGAAGGAAAAGATTGAGAAGTCAGGTGGAGAGAGCATATGTGATCTATATGAGGAAAATGAAACAATTGTCCAACAAAGTAGGTAGTCTTGATTAGTGCTTAGGGCCAAATGCACAAAACGTCCAACCAAAAGTAAATGACAAGAAGAAGCCAGCATCTCAAAGTGTACAAAGCTTGAGTAATACTATATCTGTTCAGGTATATATGTACATGATTATGAGACTTCACAATCATGTTGTCTTAATTATGTCAGACCAAATATATATACACTAATGAAACTAACTCTTACAAATTTCTCATTTTTTGTAGGCTTTTGTTTGAATATGTGTGCTGAGGAATTCGACAGTTCCATGACTTGATTGGGAACAATTACCACCTATAAGTATGATACTATCTTTCATAATATCATTACAAAGTGTATATATAATTTCATGTTATAAGATATATTAACAGATTCATTAACACACCAGTTTTGTGATGCAGATATACGAAGCTCTTTTTGCCAAATTTGGAACAACTATATATTAGAAGTGATCGACAAGTTGAGAAAATCATAAGAAATATTATGATTCATTATGTGGGAGAAATAGCAGTTGTAGTATTAGTGTGAGCTTTTGCCAAGATAAGCTTGATTATATTAATCTATTTTCTTATTGAATCTAGCTAGACATCTAGAATGTTTTTGTTATCCTTACTAATTAACTCGATCAGCAATGATGTTGGAAAGATTTATTTATGTTTAATTGTTGTTGATGCTTAATTCTGAAATCTTACAGAAATCTTTTTATTATAAATTATCTCAGTATCATTCCTCAGATTGCCAAGTTTTTTCAGAGCCCTTTGCAAAATGCAATTGAGAAATGTAACAGATTATCTGTGTTTTTAAGTGAAATTTTAATTTCAGACTTTTTTTAATTCTGAAATTGTGCTCATAGTCATCTCAAGTTTTAATTATTCTGAAATAATTTTTTTTTGTGTGTGAAAAATGAGAAATCTGGACTAGTAGTATATACAAATCCTCATATTAACTATGAAATTAAAGAATCAAGCTCATTCACAATATCCGAATCATTGAAAATTATAAATAACAAATATATTTATATATACAAAACAATTAGATCATCACTAATAACAAATGGCATCAATCCTTGTGTTGATAAAAACAAAAGTAGTATATATATATACAAACTCTGATATTAACTATGAAAAGAATCAAGCTCACTCACAATATCCGAATCATTGAAAATAACAAATAACAACAAACAAAAGAAACAAAAGTAGTATATATATACATGTACAAAACATGATCATTGGAATTAATATTCAATCAATCCTTGATGTGTTGATCAAGGGATGAAGAAGTCTGGAAAGGCATAGACATGTTTGGCCTTGGTGAGTTCTCCTGGGGGATGTCGGAGAGAAGGGCGAGCATACGTCGGATGCTAACCGATCGGGCTGGCCGAAAACTAAGCGATCTCATGGTACTTTTCTTTGTAGAGAAGATGTTTGATGACTTTGAGAGGATGGGATACACCAGGGCTTGCACAAGAATATATGAGGGTGGTCGAAGAGGAGAGGTAGAGAAGGAAGAGAGAAGAAAGAAAGAAGGAAGATGAAGAGAATGAGTTCTTTTGGAGAAGACAAATTGAAGAGAGCCCCTTCCATTTTCTGTTTTTTTTCCTTATATTTCTCTCTAAAATGTAACTAACGGAGCAAAAAACGTTTGCCGTCAGTCTTGGAACTTGGTCATGTGCATTGAATACACCAAAGCTGAGTTGGACCAATTTTGGCCTTTAGATTTTAATCATCGGTCAAGATTAAAACTTGAGTAGATACAAGGAGGAAAAAAACAAAGGGAGGATCCGGATCCGACCGCAATACCCAATTTTGTGGTGTTTGACAGGGAATCAAAGAGGACCACAGGGAATCAAAGAGGACCGCAATACCCAATTTTGTGGTGTTTGACAGGGAATCAAAGAGGACCACAGGGAATCAAAGAGGACCGCAATACCCAATTTTGTGGTGTTTGACAGGGAATCAAAGAGGACCGCAATACCCAAATCATAGAGGACTAAAAGCCAAAGGCTCTAAAAAATAAGCTTAATACTTCTTCAGAATTAAACTAATCATATCTTTTATTTTAAGTTTAACTAGCTTAATCATGATTTTATAGTCAAACTACCATAACTTTATTTTTAATTTAAAAACATCTTTATTCTCAATGCATATAATTTTTATAAAATAAATATAGACAAATAACTAGAAACATGTCATCGGCATGATTTGAATCCTCAACCACTCCTTATAAAAAACAAATTGATTATTCCTGATGATTATTAGTTGAGAAAATACTAAACAAAGAAAATATTGAACCAGAAGAAATAAATACACCATGAAAGACTTTGATTCAAATGCCAATTTATGGTAGAGTATTTTTTTTGTCATTATGATGTAATTTATCGATCTCAAATAAACATATTAATCACTTGACCCTCACCTTGCTAGAGTGGGGATCCGATCAAGGGTCATCCACAGGAGAATCCCCTATCTTAGAAAGGGACTCAAGTATATACCAATAGACCTTTAGGTTGTTGGTGCTTGTAATATATTTTCAATGTAACCTTTTTTGAAGATTAATATCATTGAAATGGTGCATTGTCATTTTCCAAACAAAAAAATCACAATGTTTTTATTTGTTAAGAAAGCTAGCCCACCATAGATATATAATTGACAAATAAATTGCTTACTGTATTAATCCATTCAAGTTGAGCTAGTTATTTGACACTATTAATATGTGGTTGTCGTGACAACAACACTATTAATATGTGAACATGATTTAATACGTGTCGTTTTTAATATATAAATATGATTTATTAAATTAGTTGTTGATCTACTCATCACAATTAAAATAATTAAAATAATAATAATAAACTAAACACACCTTCTTTGGAAGAGCACATGAAAGACAGGAAATCCTTGAACCACTTCAATTGCACGTCCAAAGAGATGTTTTTTGTCTCTAGTTTAATCCCCTTCTCGTTAAAAAAGTCATCATTCAATGCAGTAGATCCTGCTACGGCGAAGTTAACCCCCTTCCTAAAACTCCAACCATCACCGTAGTAGGGCAAATACGGTGTTAAAAGAGGCAATCCTAACGCATTCGCTATAATAACATAAAAACATGAAAAAACTCATCACCAATAATCACCATATATATCTTCTTGTGTGTGTAATAATCATATGTGAATATATATTGCGACAAATTAAGTAGCATTAATTAATATAACAACTAAAATCATTAATTAGTTTGTGCATACCAATGAAGTCAGCAATGAGACGGCCGTCAGAGAACCTGCCGGTAGGGTGATGAAAGAACGTCTCACCATAAGGAAGCCGATTTACACGGTGCGAGTTATTGAGGGCGAAAATGAGGTTTCCGGTGTCTGCGATTGAGTCACCGAAGCTAATGATTGACGTGAAACATGCCCCAGTTGATTGCTGAGCTCTCGCTGGAAGAACAAAAACAATGGAGATGAAGTGAAGGGAAAGAATATAGGAGCAAGAGAAAGAAGACATTGGGGACAGATATTTTGTATTGTTCGTCTTTCGATGTCAGTGCTCTCTTTATAGAAGGAATTTCATTATTCAAGAAGGTTGGTGCCACCAACTCAAAGGTTTGGTTGTTCATCAAATAAAATAAAGTTTGTTTAAAAATTGTCACTTGTCAAAGGTTGGTACTTAATAAGGACCTTAACTACCAACGATCCTTGGGTCGTGTGGTATTCCGGGTTCCCGGTTTCAATTCCCGCGTGGGATCGAATCCCGTGGGGGGCCTCGTGAGGCGAGTCCTGTGCACGTGGCACTGTGCTTGGTGAGCAATTGACTCCCGCCTTTGCAGCCGTGACTCGATCCCGCGTGGCTCCATCCCTTTGTTCGATTTAGCGAGTGGTCACTTGACCACTGGCTCACTTCGTAAAAAAAAAAAAAAAAGGACCTTAACTGTTAATTATTCAAAACATTCAAAACTGTTAAAAAAAATGAATTATAATGTTTCAAATAGATTGCAGGGAAAGTGAACATAACTTGACCAATAATAGAATATACGGCCAATTGTCCATCTTACCTTATTTTGTCAGACATGCAGCTAGACTTGGACTACATTCCTTAGTTCAGTCCATCTTAAAAATTAACTAACATGTCCTTTCATGAATAGTACATGTCCCTACATCACCCACCCAAGCTACATGATGCAAGTGTGGCCTTGCCCCATCAAGTCGTGTCCACTGTCCATAACTCATGCCGACATGCATTGCCGGACCACAAAATCCCTATTTACTAATTAGTATTAAAATAAACTCTATTCCTACGTAGATTACCGTATAAAAGCTGAGAAACTAGGGGCCTGTTTAATAACATTTGAATTTCAGTGTAACACCCAATTTAGTCCCTCTATTGTATCAATTTGTGACTTTAGGTCCTTCTATTATAATTTAATTTTTTCATCCTTATATTTTTATGATTTAGAAATATCAGTCTCTAAGGACATATTTAAAGGTCTGTTTAACCCCTAAAATTGACGAAAGAAATGACGACATTTCTCAATCGTGAAAATAGAGGGACCTAAGAGCTCAAATTATAATAGAGGGACCTAAAATCACAAATCAGTATAATAGAGTGACTAAATTGGGTATTACACCCTTGAATTTCATATAAAAAAAGGTGTAATACCCAAATTAGTCCCTCTATTATATTGAATAGACCCTTTTGGTCCCTCTATTATAATTTAAGCCCTGTGGTCCCTCTACCTTCATGATTGAGAAATGTCAGTCCCTAGGCTTATTTATCCCCTAAAGTTGATGAGGAAGCAACTAACATTTCTCAATCGTGAAAGTAAAGGGACCCTTAGGAGTTAGGACTCACATTATAATAAAAGGACCAAAAAGGCTAATCGGTATAATAGAGGGACTAATTTGGGTATTAGACCAAAAAAATAACACTTGAATTTCATAAGAATTCTCAGATTAATTTAATATTTTATATAAAAATTTTATTATTATTATTTGGTAAATTTTTCACAATGAAAAATTCTTATAGATAGTTGAATTCTATAGAAAAATAGTAAAGAGACCTAGACTAAAATATATATATATTGAAATTTAAAAGCTTGTTTTTCATATCTCTTTTACTTTAATAATGTTATAATAATTATTATTATTATTAGAGTAAAGTAACGAAAAGTCCCCAAAACTACTGAAATCCCTATATAATCCCTGCAACTATCATTATCCCTATTTAGTCCCTCCTTTACTGAGGGATTTATTTTTCAATCTAAACTCTTGCAAACGGTGTTAAAAGATGGGTGAAATACATTGTTGCCCTTGGGAGGAGTTGAGTGGTTCTTCCATGCCCATATAGGTCAGCCAGTGAAAAGATGCAGCTGCCCCTAAATGACTTCTCCCCTCCCCTCCTTTATGTCCCTGTCTATTAAGCAAAATCCCTAAAATATCATTGAACCGTTCGTCTCCATATGAAGAAGACAGCCACCATGCCATCAGCTCTGCCGAAAGATCCTTCGTCTCCTCTTCCTTTCCCGTTTGCCTCAGCTCAACCGGAGTCTGCAAAGGAGGTAGCAACCACGCTGTAACCCTAAACATTCTTATATGAAGAGATTGGGGCTTCGTCGCCGGTGTTAAATTTCTCTTGCCTTCTTGTTTTTTTTAGGTTATATTCTTTCCTCTTTTCTATCCTCAATGGTAGAATGCAATTTGTGCATGTGGATTGTAATCGTATTGCGGAGATTTAGGGTTTAGGGTTTTCCAAGATTTGCTCTTTTCTCATGTGTAATAGTAAGCCACTAAAGCCGTGTACACTGGTGGTGTTGTTCATGTACTTTTGGTTGTGTTATTTACTTAATGTGTTTCATTGTAGGTTGTTGTTTTAAAAATCGGTAACAAAGTGTTTAAAATCGACCTAATCGGTTTAATATAATGGACAATCCACTTGATATCCGCCTTATCTGTTTAAAATTCTATGTATCTGTTTAAAATCCTATGTATTTGTTTAAAATCCTATGTTTTCGTTGTAGATAACTACACCATGGCTGAGAATCTGGTTAATGGAAGATACTACATGGGTCCACTGGTTGACACGCTCACTGAATTGAACAAACACATGAGCCGAAAATACAAACAAATCATCAACAGTACTCCATTTGCTTCCCTGCTTGGCATGAATCGAATAGTTCAAGAAATTGGTATAGTCGACGCCCTGATGCAGGCTAATGACGTTCGCCTACATAAATTTAAAATCGGGGAAAGCCTATTGAGTTTCCGTCCAGAGGACGTCGCCATAATCCTTGGTCTGCACTGCGGTTGAACTGTCGTGGAATTCAAAAGACCCACCGCCCGATCCACATTTGAGGGCAAATACCTCGATAAAGCCTACTCAAGAAATCGAGATTGAATGAAAAACACACTACTGGATCTTGTTCATATGCGAGGCGAGGAGGACAATTTTGTGAAACTACTAATAGTGTATTTGATGGGTGTCTTCTTGTTTCCGACCACATCATGCATGCCCCCAAGTTGGAATGTGCATTATGTCGATAACCTAAAGGCGCTGGGAACATATGCATGGGCATAGGCCATGTATACATGGCTCATGGACGACGTCCAACAAACAGCTGCTCGAGTACAAGAAAGGTGTTCTGGGAAGAAGGCCACGAACATAGGCTATCTTAGAGGGTACTCGATCGTGTTGATTATATGGTTCTATGAAGTAACTGGTTCTCGAAAGAAGCTGGAGTACGGCCAAACACCAAGAATTTTGTGCTATGGTAAGACCAGCTGCAAGAAGACTACTACTGTCAAGGAACTTATCGCATCTTTCAAGGGGAAAGCAGTAAGCTTACTCCATCATTTCAACTCTTAATTGTTTAGTTTTGTAACAAAGTCTTTAGTATTCTTCTAAAGTCTTTTGTATTCGGCTAAAGTCTTTAGTATTGTTCTAAAGTCTTTACTATTCTCCTAAAGGATTTAGTATTCTTCTAAAGTCTTTACTATTCTACGCCAGTTTTTTTTAACTGCTGTAATGTTACTAAAGTTTTTGTGATATTGTCTCGCAGTTCCCCGAACTTGTACCAGCAAATGCAGAAGAGGCTGCCATCACCAATATCCAACTACCACATGGCACGACCATGAAGGAGAAACCTAGTACGGATGCTGGTCCAAGCATGGCAAAAGATGATTAGAAGCACAGCCAGTGACTGAGAAGAAATCCCGATACCGCAGGGCAGAGGAGCCGCCTACTGTTCATCCTACTCCGTCCAATCGGAGGAGCCCGGCCAATCCCAAACAATGACGACTTAATGCAGAGCTTGCAGAGCGCGTATGAAATACTATTGGATGAGGTCTATCACGCCCCGACCAGAATCCCGGGACCTCAGGCACGTACACAGACCGGCCGTATCCAAGTGGAGATGGGTCCCGCTCGGATACAAGGCCTAAGTAAATTAGAAACAGATAACAAAATATCATAAATAACTCAAAATTTATTTATCAGACTTACAACGGAAATAAAAATTAAACTTATACACCCTACATCAACCAGGCCCTAAAGGGGTCCTACAAGTCAGAACTGGTTGAGATCTTCCAACCTCGGCAAGTTGTGTTCTGACGCTCCTGAAACCAACTCAGCTAATCCCTCAATCCTGAAAGAGAGGAAAAGAAAGTGGAGTGAGCTTTTGAAAGGAAAGCTCAGTAAGTTCCCCGTAGGGATCACAACGGAATCAAAATATCAAAATTCAACATTCAACAAGTCAACAAGTCAAACAACTGGGGCCAAGCCCCGCACAAAAAAAATTCTAGGAGACTGGGAAAGAAAAAACTCCTAGATTAAGAAACAACAAACTTCTCCGGTCAGCACCCAGCCTCATCTGGAATCGACCTGGGTCTCTCATACGTATCGACACGGTCAGTATATCGTTCCACTAACAGGTTGGACTACCAGGGTATCCTCCTCTTGACATAGAACTATCAGAACGTTAGGGTTTCCTCAGCCCTAAGCGCTCCACTCACTACAAGAAATCAGGGCATTAGCAGTGGTTTTAATTGCATTTGGGGGCGGTTAAAACCGCCGCTAAATTCTTCCGGCGGCGGTCCAAAAAACGCCCCAATTACTGGTGTCGCCACAGTAATTTGCGACGGTTTTCTTGAACCGCCGGTATAACCGCCGCAAAGTGCACTATGCGGTTACCGGCGGTTCAAAACCGCCATAAGATTCATGTTGAAACCAACCTATAATGCATTAGTGGCGGTTTTACAAACTGCCGCTAATTGGTAGAGTGGTTTTGATAAAATGCTCCCAATTGTTGGTTGGCGGCGGTTTGTAAAACCGCCGCTTGATGTTAGAAGTGCTCATCTTTCAGCATAATAAAAAATTAATAAATTCTATTTATTAATTTTTTTATTTAATTTTTTTAATCAACTTTTTTTACAATCCTGTAGCTCCCTATATGCTATTGAAATACATTTAATTACAATTAAAAAATAACCAAAAATTTATTAATAATGAAAAATATCAAATTTACAAACATTTGTTTACAACTTCATAAAAAAATAAATAAATGAAAAAAAACAGACACATGTCTGAAAGTGCAGAATTGTCTGAATTCTTTAATTTACTTCCTTCTTTGAGCTCTTGCCTTCTGTAACCATTGAGCTGCATAAATGATGATGAACTACCGTAGGAGCCATACTCATCAGTTAGGTTCCCTACATAAAAGCCGTCGTTAGCATCATCATGTATCTAAAAAGAAGTTTGTTTCAAAAACACACAAAGTTGATGAATATTAAACCACGGAACAAAAAGTTAATAAAGAAACTATTAAGCAAGGAATTGTAAAACAATCTACCTGAAGGTTCCTCTGAGTTTGATCTAATAAGTCTATGATGTGCTCGTTATATATCTATAAACAAAAAGAACATTGATACACAGCAAGAATGGTAAAAAGGAATAGAAGAAAATTCCTAATGAATAAGAATCTAACCTCAAAAAATGAGCATCTGCATTGATAATAGCTCTCTTCTAAACATTCTTGTTTCTGCATGGTCAGCAATTCAGTACACGAAAATAATACTTTAATATAATTTCTCTCTGAGCCACAAATAACCAAGTTGATGAATAAGAAAAGCACAATCAAATCTCAAGTAGAGAAACAAACTTAAATAAGTTTGCCGGTAGGCATCGAGTGCTCCTACATAATTTCACAGATTTGTCTAAATTTGCAAATTTGTAGTAGCTTTGCAAGACAAATGGAACTTGAAACAATCATGCATTAAAATGTCAAAGTTAGAAGAAGAAAAAGAGTCCTTTTTATAGCAATGAACGGGGAGAGGGAGATAAGGTTATAGCACACCTGTACAATCTCATCACATGATGATTGCTCAGTAACACCTAGAATTTGCCTTGCTTCCTGTTCAATGATGGTTCTGCTTGCTTGGGGAATACTACATAAAGTTTCATGCGCAATTCCAGTTTTATATGCATTTACATCACATCAAAAGATGGAGAAAACAAATGTTGGATCAATATGTGATTGCACCCATCTGGAAGACGGAGCAATGAAGCTCACAGCTCAAGCCATATCATATTTTCAACAAAACTGCCCATCAAGAGTTATCTCAAAAATTTGTATGAGAAAGTAAAAATCTTGAAAATGCTCTGTAATAATATGCTTACTCGGACTATTGAAGTCACTTGTGTCTTGAAAAAATATTTTTCCAACAAAAGAAGAGGACCATATATACTTCATGGAAATATTCTTAAGAATTGAGGTGAAGGATAACCAAGCTCTTACTTTCGAGTGCTTTACGATATACTTGCACTACAACCCTTCCTAACATTCCAGAGCCCATTATAATAAAGTTAGCGGGAAGCTTTGCAGCCTATTCCAACACAACACAGAAAATAATCTATGATTAAAAAACAATGATTGTATATTAACTTCCAACAGAAAATAATGTCAGTCCATTTTGATTATGGATCAAATAAAGTAATACAAAACCAATGCACTCCAAGATATAGTACAAACAAAAAATGACTAATATTGCTTTTATAGGTTATTACTCAAATAATATCACCTTCTAATGTCATTAAGAAAAACAAGATCATGTCACTACTGGGAAAAAAAATATTCATGGTACATTAAATTAGCTCAACAAATTCCTAAAGAAAAAAGATTATGATTAAGACTAAATGGTGAATGTCACAAAAATTAGGATTCAATAACTAATGACAGATTTAACTTATAAAAGACAGACAAATCAATCTAGTTCAAAACATGGTAAAGGTAAGTACCTATTTCAAGATCATAATGTGGATCTCAGCTACGATAGAAAAATATAAGGTAACAATACATTGGAGACATGTAGAGGGGCTTCCACAGAGAAGATCCCACCTTCATGCCCTTGCCATTGTTTGATGTGTTTCTTTATCTACAAAAAAAAAAAAATAAATAAATAAAAATTCATGCTTCAATTTCTTTATTTTTTTTAAAATAAAAATCTTAGTCAACACAAGAAGCAGAATCACTCAATCATAACTTAATGAAATTTCATCTCTCTCTAGATGCACACTTTGTGCAAATTTGCTCCATATAATTCATGCCTCAAACTATCATTTTATAGAAAAAAAATATATGTAATACATTAACTAAAAGCAAATCTACACAAGTTTTTCTTGAGGGTCAAAAGCTTTTTCAATGACTTGGTTTTATAAATAACAAAACATCAACTGAATTCTCTTCATTTAAGTAAGCACTAAAAACCAAATTTGCCTCTACTTTCTATCAAACTAAATTATTTTCAGAAAAGAAAGAGATACTTGTTAAAAGTGAACACTAAAACAGTTCTATATTCTTTTCAGAAAAAAATAAAGAAAATACTTCAAAGTGCCAAGCAAGCAAACAGATGAAGCAGACAGATGATTTCAGAGATATATTTTATTTGAAAACCCCCTGATTAATTGAAACCAATAGTCAAATCTAATGGAGGAGCAATCAAACATCAACGGATAAAAGAAAAATAGAAGGGAGATTTATCAAAAGGAGGAAGAAGAAACATTACATTATAGCACCCATTCAAGTACAATTGGTACCAGCCACTGCGGGAGAAGAGCTTCCCATTCGCTAGAAGGGGATTCAATGGCCTCCTTAAGGAACCTCGAGTATGCCCTAGTTTTCTCATCAAGGACGTCCTCGTATCCGTGCTCGAGCTCCTTCAGCTCCTCCGCCTGGCCGCCGCTCATCCTCGAGAGCAAGTTGATGGCGGCGGTTACCTCGATCAACTGTAATCCATCTTCGTATAGCCCGGAGGAGGGCTGGGAGGCGAGCATGCGGGATAGTGGTTGGCGAACCATTGGATGGCCGGGAGGAGGTGGGGTATGAAGAGGTCCTGGAAGACAGGGGTCGTGACTTCGTATCTTGCGTCGGAGGGGGCAAGGGCGAAGAGACCGAGGAGGGAGAGAGCGGCTTCATGGGGCGACGGCGGAGGGCGTGGACGAATCCAAGAAGGAGGGAGGAGAGGGGGTTCTTGGAAGGGAGGAGGAGCTTCTCGGGCTTGGAGCGTTGTACAGGTTGGAGGCAGATGGAATTAGGTTTTCTAACAGAGAGAGAGGTAGAACTGAAAAGGGCATTGGGTTTATGATTTTAAAAAAAAAAAATCAAGGAGAGAGCGGCGGTTTTGATAACCACCGCTACACGTTTGCGGCTATTTTCTCAAAACCGGCACTAAACTTATACATTTAGCGGCGGTTTTGATAAAACCCCTGCAAAACGTATACAATTAGAGGCGGTTGTTTTTAAAACCGCCGCGAAGTTCATGAATTTAGTGACGGTTTACAGAACCGCCGTGATAACTGCCGCAAATGCTACATTTGGTGGCGGTTTTAGAAAACCGCCGCTAAATGCTCGTCGCAAAATGCCTAATTTCGTGTAGTGACTTGAGCATCTGCTCCACTGAATCAGCAGAATAAGAACTCACCTGGTGCACACTTGCTGGCCGGCATGGTCATAATCAAATTTCGGTCATAGGGCGGTGTGCCCAACGAACAAACCAAACCATAGGCAATGAAATAAATTTCCAGCAAATCAATTTGATTTGATTAACCCACTAATCCCTAACCCAACACAACCGACTGAACCAAAACTTTAAAACCAGTCCAGCCCGTTCAAATGGCTCAAGCTCATCTTCAACCTCTAGACAGGCCATGCCGGAGGGGAGTAGCTCTCGGCGATCACCGGTAATGGGCTCCAGATTCTACTGTCTCGAGTTCCTCGTCGACAGAAGGTGTCATTCGCGTCTGCCTGGCCGAGATTAGGTATTTCTCACATCCTCCTCGCCGGGGCACGCCAGCTCGTCGTCAGCTCTTTGATTCAGTTCCCCGGAGACAGATAAAAACCCCCAAGGTTCCCTAATAATGCCTTTTGTTCTACTATGGATGCGTGGCAATGATCAAGAATAATGATAATTAAAGAAGAGTACTTACCAGAGATTGGCCTCCGACGAACTCTGCCTCCTCTTCTTCGCCCTTTCTCTGGAGATGGTCCTCGTCCCCATGAGTGTTGGCCATACCCCCTCCTTTCTCTCTCTTTTTGTCCCTCTTTTTCTCAACGAAAGTGAGGTTTTCACTGTCGTTCTCCGGTGGTCTCGATCGTTCACAATGAATCCCTATTTATAGGACTTCGCAGGGCCTCTAGATGACTTACGTTCTGATGGGATAAGGCCTAATTTAAAGTTTGAGTTTATCTCAAAGTTTAAATTCATGTTTTATCTATACTTTGAATCTTATTTACATCTTCCAGTGAATCCGATCAGCTTCGCTGCGGCGCGTAAAGTGGCGTCGCATTGGAGAAGAACAAATCAGGGCGCCTCATGATCAGCCTTCTATCTAGCGGTCGAGATCAATTGTTGTGATCTGATGGTAAAAATTTATTCTCTCGCCTCGGATCAGGCATCGCAAGGATGGACGTTGGCGATTGAATGGCGAAGAACGGTCCGATAGAACCATTTTGCCTCGAACTCAAACCGTTCCTTAAATAGACGGCTTGGATTGACCCGCACCATAGGTTCATACCTACACTTGTCGTAACTGGTCGAAATGGATGATCAAATCTCCATCAGATTACCTCGAACTTACTCACAATCCTTTGATTATCTAATCCTGGCCGTTGATCGCTTTCTATTACACTCACTGCACGAGCATCATGTGAAGAGTTGCGATTAAGTCCTTGTTTCATAAATATTTACATGCAGGTCCTTAGCCGTGAGAGAGATGTAATTTACGTGAGGTCCTTGACTCTTCAGATTTTACAAATAGGTCCTCGATCAAGAGAGAGACAATTATTCTTCCAATCCTTAGTTTTTCTCAGAATTACCATCAAGTCCTTTCTTACCCCCAATTAACCCTAATTAAGGCATTTTTTATTTTAATTTCTCTTTGTATAAACAACCATTAAATTTTCATCTACGATAAGTTTCTCGAATTGCAAATTAAACAAAGAGATCTATTAAGAAAAGTTTTATTCAAGTAAAAATTTAAATGTCTTCTAAACTTGGGAGACTCTCCCTTATTCACAAAGGAAGTAAAGAAAAACAATAATTAATTAAATCTTAAAATAAAACATAAATCCCTAAAAACCAAAGTTTGAAATACATAAAATATTGGGCTTCACAATCCTCCCCCCTTAAAGAAATTTCATCCTTCAGTCCTGATTTTCGACACCCATACTTGACTCTCCCCCAGTCTCAGGCAACGCTTGTACCTCTTCCGTGGTAAGGTGATAGACTCGTCCATGTGTCATTGGCCTCTGATTGGAAGAAGATGGTTGATTTGTCCAGTTTGCTTTCCCCTTCTTCTCCCCACCGGGTTGTCCCTGAGTCAGTGCACCAGATTGTCTTGTTGGTGCACCCTGTGTCCCTTGCTTGGCCTGGTGTTGGGGGCACTATGCCTTCCGATGTTCCATACTACCGCAGACGAAGCAGCCACTTGTAATTACCGGGCACTGAGCCTTCTTGTGTGGTCCTCCATACGTGAAACATTTTATCGGGTGTGTCACACTAACATAAGACCCTCTACCTCCTGATGCCGCTGATGATCCAGAAGGCTTGCCATATGGTTTATACTTGTGTCCAGATTTTGATTTCCCAAAGCTCTTCCCGAAGGACCGTCCTTGACTGTTTTGTTCCTTATCTTTCTTTTCCTTCTGAGGTGGCGTTTGTGAATTGCTTTGGGAAGAAGCATCTATGTATTTTGCCCAGGCTACCACGTCCGCATAACTAGTGCACATATGCCTGGCTACTATTTCCTTCAAAGATGGCCGTAGCCCGATCTCGAACTTGCAGACTTTGCTTTCTCTGTGAGAACCATGTCCGGTAAAAAGCGAGCAAGTTTGTCGAATTCAATCTCGTATTGTTCCACTGTCATCTCACCTTGAACGAGAGTGTTGAATTATTGTTCCATCAGAAGGAGCCTTCCTCGAGAAAAGTACTTCGCAAAGAAAGCTTTCTTGGACCCCTCCCAAGTCTCGAAGGGTACCCGTTTCCTAATTCGCATCTCTCCAAGATACCAATCCTCAGCGTTCCCTTGCATCAGGTAGGCTGTCATCCTGACTCTATCCGGGTCCTCGGCCTGGTACATGTCAAAAGTCTTCTCCAGTTTCTGGATCCACATTTCGGACTCTTCAAGAGTGGCAGTACCATCAAAAGGGCAGGGAGAAGGCCTTTTAATCTCTCCCATCAGGCCTCTATTAAGGGTTGGCGCAGCAGAGGGAGGCGGTGGTGGAGGTGGTGCATGTGGTTGTTGTCTCTCTTCCTGGATGTATCCCATCATTTCTCTCATTAACTTGATCATGATTATTGAGGGTGCCTCCCCTCTTAAGTCTAGGCCCATTTGCTTTCGTGGCCCCTTGATTACTGGCGGGCGGACTCACCTGCTCAACCTCCATATCAACTAGGGGTGGGGGACCCTCATTCTCCTGAGGTCGGGATACCTCTTCCACCGGAGACTGTGGTACCTCCACACGGCGTGGCCGTCCGAGAGGCCGTCCCGACACACCTCTTCCTCTCACCATGTTAGTTGCGAGATATCAACATAAAAATATATCACTCTCGAATACTAATCCAAACACATATTTTAACGAAATGGTAATATATTCCAACTATGATTTAAAACAATAGTCAAATTTTTAACACATCAACTTTGGGTGTCAACTGACTCCAACTAACTAACATAACTCCTAACCCTATTCCAAGATGGAAATAATACTAGCACAACACAGGTAGTGGTCCCCTCCTTCAAAACTGTATCACAAAGTTACGTTTTTTCCAAGGAGGAATATTCGGACAATTATTCTTGTGGTGATCCGTATTACTATAGTGATGAAATTTAGGAAGAGGATGTCCGCAATCCGCAATTAGGCCTTCATAGTGATGACACCACTCGGCCACACAAAGCTCATCTTTATCATGAGGGGGTCCTCCACAATAGTCGCACCTGATCTCGTCCTTATTCTTCCTTGCCGTGTAAATGTAGCGGCAACCAAAATGTTTACCGCGTTTCTGAGTCGGTGGTACCTCCTTGATACGTTCTTCCTGCGCATTCTTTCCTTCGGTACTCTCTTCTATCTCTTTTGAGCTCTCCACTTTCACCCCTAATTTCTCGAGGCTTTCCACAACTACTTCTCTCTCCTATGTTTTCCTCATCAGACATAATTGATACTATGCTTTCCATGTCAGCCATATTTGGTTCTCTGTCAAACAACAATACTATTAGAAAGTTCCGTGAGTGACTTAGTTTTCCTAACTTAATACTCAATCTTTCCTAGTTGTCAAAGTCACTAGGGCAACTAGGGTGTCCGTTATCTGCATTGCTCTGATACCAAATTAATTTTTCACGCCCCGACCCGAATCCCGGGACCTCAAGCACATTCACAGACTGGCCGTATCCAAGTGGAGACGGGCCCCGCTCGGATACAAGGCCTAAGTAAATCAGAAACAGATAACAAAATATCATAAATAAATCAAAATTTATTTATCAGAGTTACAACAGAAATAAAAAATTAAACTTATAGACCCTACATTAGCAAGGCCCTACAGGGGTCCTACAATTCAGAACTAGTTGAGATCTTCCAACCTCGGCAAGCTGTGTTCTGACGCTCCTGAAACCAACTAAGCTAATCCCCCAATCCTGAAAGAGAGGAAAAGAAAGTGGAGTGAACTTTTGAAAGAAAGCTCAGTAAGTTCCCCGCAGGGATCACAACGAAATCAAAATATCAAAATTTAACAGTCAACAAGTCAAACAACCCGGCCAAGCCCCGCACAAACAAAATTCTAGGAGACTAGGAAAGAAGAAACTCCTAGATTAAGAAATAACAAACTTCTCCGGTCTGCAGTGACGTTGGTCCTCACTGGCGAGGAAGGGCCCATAGAAGCCCCCTACGTTATCATAGCCATGGTTCGCGCCAAAGAATCTGACGCGGGCCCCATCCCCGTCATTATGGAAGCTGACAGTCTCCCTATCGATGAAAAAACCCCCGCCATCCTGGAAATTGGCATACCTCCGGAAGCAGTGGATATAACCCCCGCTTGTAAGATACTCATTGAGACCCACTTCCCGTCGGGGACTCGGTACCCCCTGACCACCCATCTAAAAATGTGATTGACGCAGAGGCGTCCGTCTACGGCGCGAAAAATGTAGAGTCGGTCAAGACTAATTTTATTCCAAAAAAAAGCGACCTACAGGGTTCAAGTGCCTGAACAAAGAAAAGAAGACAATCATCAGTTTTTACTTGAATTGCATGATGGACAAGTGAGAACAATCTTTATACTACATGATATGTTTAGTATTTAACAAAACTGCTTAGTATTTAACTTAACAGCTTAGTATTTGACGTAACAGCTTAGTATTTTACTTAACAGCTTAGTACTTCACTTAAATGCTTAGTATATCAGTTAACTGCTTAGTATTTCACATAACTGTTTAATTAATGTGCCTTATGATTTTTCTTCTAGCATAATTGTTTGAAAGAATGAATGGGATTTTAAAACCCGCGCCCAATTGTACCCACTAGTCGAGGGAAGAGGTCTTGTACCCGATGATGTCATGGACGTGTTCATCATGATCTTGTTGGACGAACTGAAGAAGACACCTTCCCCATACAAGAGGCGTGGATCCATCACCAAGCCTTTTGCACTGCTACTATCCAAGCAGCACCACACTACAAATGACTCCCTCGTACTTATGGCCGATGCAGTCAAATCTTTCCACAATGTGGAAGTTATTCTTATGCCCATCATTCTGAACAAGCATTTCCACCTCCTCATCTTGGATAAAGTGATGAGACAGTACATTCACTACTCATCTCTCAACAGTCGGACATATGACAGGGTTGTTGAAGAAATAGTAAGTCAGTCACTTTCATATTTCGTATTCTCCCCTTTACACCAGCTTAACTGTCTTTGCTATTTCTTCAACACTCTTTTCAAATCTGCACTTACTGTCAAGCTAGGGGACTGCTGTGAGACAAACAAGTATACACTCTCCCATGACTGCGACTGTCCTCAACAGAAAAAGGACAGTGTTGACTGCCCCGTGTTCGTCATACAGTTCATAGAACAAATGTTGAATGGTGAGAAGCTTCTTTTGAATCGCTCTGAGGTTCTACATCTACTGCTGGAGTATGTCGCGAGCATACTTACGGACAGATTCAATTGAACATCTCCGTTGGGGAAACTTAAGTGACCAGCGACTGAAGAAGCATCGTCAAAGAATCTCTAAGTCTTTACAATTGATAAGTGTTCATTTGACCGATATTTTATATCATATTATGCATGTTCATTATGAGTTTTAGAGGAGTTTCAGCCCACTGATACTTAAAAAAGGTTTATTTTTGCAAACAGGGCAAAATATGGAGACTCCGGAAAAAAGGAAGCATTTGGAGAAGAATTCGGGCCAAAACAGGACAAAAGGATGAAGACCCAGGTCCATACGGGGTCCCATATGGACCCGTATGAACCTGGGCAGAGAAGGCCTCGACTCCAACCTAGTATGAGACCCCGTATGCGTCCATACGGGGTCCCATATGGACTGACATAGCCCCGTATGATACAACCTGTGAAGCCATATGGACCCGTATGGTAGTCCGTATGGAAGTCCGTATAGCGTAAGTTTCCAGCGATGATTTGATCCGCCCAGGGGTAAAAACAGAAAATGACCCAAAACCCTAGTGTCAACTATAAAAGAAAAAGCTTAATCAGGTTTTGGGGATCTTGCCTCTTTGATTAGAAGACCTTGGAGAGAAAGAGAGAGCTAGAGGAGGAGCCTCATCATCATCTTCTTCCCCAACATGGAGGAGAGGTCACGAGAGGGGTTCCTTACCTCGAAGCTCTAGAAGGCAAGAAGGAAGGGCGAGCAAGCGAAGGATCCACCTATCTTCATCAATAGGGAGTCTTTATTTGAGATTTATGTTTTCATCTTCCTTTATTGTTGTAGATTGTTGCCCTCCATTGATGGAGGGCTAATTTCTTGATGCTTGGGTGTAGATGAACCTTTGGATGTTATTTTAATTAAATTAGTGTTTCTATGTTAAATGCTTGTATGATTTCATTAGGTTTATTGGATGATTTGTATTGAATAGTAGTCTCTCTACGTTGCGAGGGCCCGGAGAGACTATTGTTGTCCATGTGTGGGAAGACGCGAATGCCTCCCCACATGTAGACTTTCTCCAATAGAAGGGATTAGGAGTACACCGGGATCCCGGGTACTAAGGAAGGTGACTCTTTCACATTGTTTATTCCCCTAATCTTTCCAAATTAGGTCGAGACATCATCAATGAGGGCATTAGGTTAGTAACTCATCTCTGGTAGAGAGAGTGAAAGCACATTAAGGTATCTTTGGCCAATGGATCATCAAGCATTGACATAGTTTGCACTAACCAATCTCATCAAATCCAAAGGGGATTCGAACACCCAAGTATCCCTTTCTTGATTGAATTTCTCCAAGCATTAATCGATTGTGCAATTTCAATTTCTAAGTTCTAGGTTTAGAGTTAGTTGATAGTCGACCAATTTCCGATCGATTAAATAATAGACAAATAGACAGTACTAGTACTTCCCACTCCCTGAGGATCGATAACCCGACTTTAAGTCCACTCTATTACTTGATTTGACCCGTACACTTGCGGTCAGAATGCATCAACAATCATATTTTAAGTGTTTAAAATCAGGACTAATTGTTTACTATCTGGAGTAAGTCTTTACTATCATGTACTAAGTATTTACTATCAGGGCTAACTCTTTACTATTTTAAACCAAATTCTTACCATCTCTGGAGTAAGTCTTTACTATCATGTACTAAGTGTTTACTATCAGGACTAACCTTACTATCATATACTAAGTGGTTACTGTCTCATACGAAGTACTTACTATACTGTACTAAGTGCTTACTTATATTTACCATGTGTTTACTATCCTATACTAAGCAAATGCATTCATGTAAATATTTTGTAAACGTATATGTCACATTCTGTATTTGTCAAAACTGGTCACAATCACAGATATTTACATTCGACATCCAACTATGCATTATGCAATCTATGTGCTCAAAGAGCAAAATTTTTTTATCACAAGTAAACCTTATAGCCAGACGGAGCATATTAATCAGCTATTATAAAGTTGCAAGTCCTGCGATTGTGGCCAGTGTTTTGATAGCGGTTGCACCGCAACTCTCTCACGTCTAAAGCATGCCACTTAATTCTTGTCCGCCTCAGCCGCCCATGCTGTCTCTTCGTAATAGGTGGTCATAGCTGGAGGATGCAGGATGTATCTGTCGGCTTATCGGGGACGGGGACTGGATAAATATGGTATGCATATGCATTAGCGTACATTTGTACCGTGAAGTAGTCATCTATGAAGCGATGTACACTTGCCTCCGTAGTCGTGATTGCCACACAAGCATGCGTGCAAGGTATTCCATAGACTTCCCAACGTCTGCAAGAGCATGTCTTTGTCCTCAAATTGACCGCGTAGCTGCACTGGCCGATAACATTGAATTGCTCACCATTCAAACGGCCTACGCGGAGCAAGCGGCTTGGCTCGATAGTGTCCTCGAGCTTCCGATGCAGTACTGGGCAAAGATGTGTTCCCCAGCGCCGGGTATGCTCACGCCGGGCATACATCATATTCATGAGCTTGTACCAGCGAACAGTAAGCGATTGTAAAAGATAATCAAGCTTCCAAAAAAGAGTAAAGCTCTAAGCAATATAGTAAAGAGTTGAGTGGGATAATAAAGTTTTCCATTCAATAGTAATGACTTAAGCTTGATAGTAAAGCATTAGGTCTGATAGTAAAGAGTTATACGGGATACTAAAGTGTTCCACTAGATATTAAAGCTTTAAGCCCGATAGTAAAGAGTTATAGGTAATACTAAAGAATAACCCTAAATAGTAAAGCTATTTTAGTCACAGGTGAATATTACCTAATTGAGTCGACCATTTCGGTGACCGGGAGGTGGCGCGCCTCCTTGATTCACGCATTGAATGACTCAGCGATGTTCGTTACATCTCACGCCATCTTTGCCCCCTAAACAAATAATTCGACCAATGGGCCACATCAGACTTTTGGATTAGACAATGGTGCTCTTGTACCAATATGGCCAGGATGTCGTTTACTGCATCATCGAATTCTTTAGCAGTACATACGTATTTCCCTTCATGAAGTTCGCCTCTAAGTGTTGCAAACAATAGGCGTGAGACGATGAAGGGAACACCCTTACGCTGGCATTAACGAGACCTTTCGATCTGTTGGATACGAATGTAATGCACTTGTCGTAATCGTCATCTCGATATATTGCATCCCTGAGAGTCGTGAGTAACCAAGTCCAATTGTCGTCAGTTTCATTGTCTACTATGGCAAATGCGATGTGGAAGAATCCCTCATTGTTATCTTTGTCCGTCGCTCCTAACAGGATGCCACCGTATTTTCCGATCAAATGTGTTCCATCAACGAACAACAACGGCCTGCAACCCAACTTGAAGTCGACGACACAAGCCCAGAAACAAAAAACCGCCTCAGATAAAGCTTGCCACATCGCCAATTCACGGCGGCTCACCGGGATTTATCACCAACACTTTTTTTGCGTACCATAACAACAAATCGTAGCTCTGTACCTCACCCCTATGGAGAACGCTTCAGGCAACCTCTTTTCCCATCCATGCTTGCTTGTATGGAAGACACACTCCGTGCTCTCGCCAAATATCCCGTTGAATGTCGACAGCCCGATACAAGGGATGATCCTTAAGCTTCTGCATCACACGATCGCAAACCCATTTCTTGGATGCTTTCGGATGGGAACTCATCCCGATACCGCCACCACACATGTGTGGGCTACAATATCTTTATTCTAAAGGTGTGCAGATTTCCCTCTCGAGAAGCATCGACCCTCGAATCATGATGCCTTGCTTGGCACATCGGCCAGATCACCCCTTTCTCTGTCATTTTTAATGAAGGTAAAGTCAAATTTCCTTTTGATATCAAACTCACGGAGGGCATCCCTGAAGTGTTCCACGTTCTGAAATCGTTCGCCGACTCTGAGCACTGCAATCTCGGGAGTTTGAGAAAAACCCACAATGTTCAAGGACATGCTCTCGGCTAGAGGATCCCTGATGGTTGAAAATAGATTCTTTTAAGTGAGACAATACTAAACAAAACAACGTAATACTAAGCGGAGATGACTGATATTAAACACTTATTGTAGATAATAAAGAGATAAGAGTAATACTAAAGCCTTACGGTCGATAATAAAGAGATAAAAAAAATACTACAGACCTTTGGTCGATAGTAAAGAGATAAGAGCAATACTAAAGACTTAAAGAAAGTCATAAATGCTTACTTGCTTGTAATACACGATTTCGGAAAATAACAAGCACACACTAAAGGCTTACATTGCCAGAGAACAAAGATAGTAAATTACGTTGGAAACGAAGACCCGCACTCGTCGCCAACGGTCACTTCACCTGTGTCCACAATAAGGTCAACCATAATCTTCTTGAACGAGTGTAAAATGTTGCACATACGCTTTAAGTCCGTAGAATTGTCAATGGGACAAGTTGTTCTATGTTCGTCTGGTGCGATATAACTCACTCTCACGTCAAAAGGGTCAAGGTCCCACCGTTCACATAAATCATCCATTATTGACTCCCAACAAGTGAGCACTGTGAGCTCCAAGGCTAGACCTTCTCCCCCATATTGTGCGACGGTGAAAATGGTTTCTATCGAAATCCTGCAACAAGAACGCTATTGCAAAAACAACATAATTATACGATGCAAGCTATGAAAAAATAATGGGAAAGTGGATATACCTTTGTTGTTTGTCTTTGCAAGACTCTCCCACCCAACCTGTTGCCGCCCCAGACTCACTTACGTGGTAACTTCTCTACAAGACTTAAAACACCACACAATCGCTGTGCAAAAGAATAAAGGAAGGAGACGAAAGGAAGGAGACGAAAAGAAGGAGAAGAAAAGGAGGAGTTCCTTTTTTCGCAAGCTGGAAGTACACAACATGGATTGAAGGACAAAAGCCTGCTACTTGCTCTCTGTCTTTTCAGCAAAAAGGTAGATTTTGGGCAGGAATGACAGGGTATTTTTGGGTTTTAATCAAAAGGTAACGAGTAAAGGTCACGGCAGAGACTTAAAAGTAATTATTTTTAAAAAGAGAGGACTGAAAAGTTTAATTTTTAGTAGTAGTAGTAGTAGTAGTAGTAGTAGTAGTAGTAGTGGTAGTAGTAGTAAATTTACATATATGTACCTCCACAAAAGTCCATAACTACATACATATCCAACAATTTTAAGAAAATAACTATTTTACCCTGTCAAAACAACTATATTTCTAGCATGTTCCATAACCCATATATTTAAGGATGATGGGGATAAAATGGTTATTTTAAAAAAAAATATATTGTTGATAGTTAATCATAAGGATATATATATAAATATTGGTATTTTCTAGGGGTATATATATAAATATGATCTTAATGGGGGCATGTATTCGTTTATAGACTTTTATGGGGTTTATATAATTTTTTTAATAATAATTTTAGGAAATTTGTACAATATCCAAACATTCATTCCATAGAAAAAAAATCCATAGTATTTGTTTTCACTTCCTATAGAAAAATTACTATGTAATATATTATTTTGCATCCAAACCAAACGTACGGGGGAGTTTGGTTGGCGGATTGGATTGAGAATGGGAATGGGAATGGGAATGGGAATGGGATGATGGGGAATGGAAAATATGGATTGTAATGGTAGTTTATTGAGAATAAGAAAAATAAAAGAAGAAATATGTGTTGAAATGACTCTTGTGCCCTTATGCAAATAACTAATATTATATAAGAGGATAGTAGATTTGTTAAATGATAACTATTTTTAAATATTTAAGTATTATAATAAATTAATTATTATGAATAAATATTTAGTAAAACTATGATAAAGAATATTTGTTGCACATATAATTAAATTAAATTAATGAATAATTATATCCAATTATAAATATTTAATGATAACTAGATACTTAAATATTTAATGTTTAGTAAAACTAGATACTTAAATATTTAATGATTACTAGATACTTAATTATATCCAATTATATCCAATTAAATTAAATTAAAGAATAATTATATCCAATTATATCCAATTAAATTAAATTAAATTAAATGATAACTAGATACTTAAATAATTAATGTTTTATATCCAATTATTATATAACTATTAATACAAATATAATTAAATTAATGAATAAATTAAATTTGGATCAGATAAAGAAAAAAACAATTTATTCCATTTCTCTGATTTTTCAAAGAAAAAAAAACGAGCATGCTTCTTGCTCTCGTCCTCCTCCCCGATCTCCACCTTCACTCGCCGGAAATAGAGCACGTCGTCCTTCAACACCGCCCTCACCATCTTGTTCCCCGGATCCCACAAAAACCTTATGTTCGAGCTCAGATCCAGAAGTAGGCTTCGCCAAGACCGAGTGGGAGGCCGACGGCATGGCGGTGGACCATCTCGCGCCATGGCCGGTGAGTTGAGAGGGCGGAGTATCCCCTCTCCTTGGCCCGCGTGATGAAGTCCATAGGATGGCCGGAGTCCGGAGTTGACGAGGTCGGGATTGTCCCATAGGTCGTCATCGTTTATTTCCCCATAGGCACAGTGGGATAAAGCGTAGAGAGAAGGAAGAAGAGAGAGGATGCTAACGCGCAGGGGATCAGGGCATTTCGTTGGGTTGCCGCAGAGGGGATGCTAAAGCGTAGAGAGAAGGGAGCAGCGAAATTTGGGCGTTTGGTCGCTTTTTTCGATCTGGCGTTTGATTGTTATCAAGGGCAAACATGATATTCCCCATCTGGGAATGCTCATTCCGCCCAATTTGGACTGAATGCCACTCAAGCCTCTCAGGGAATCCCGTTCCTTATGAAAACACTGTTCATTCCCATTTCTGCAAACCAAACGGGGCATACTCTACTTAAGGAATGAAACTCATTCCTATTCCTTACAACCAAACGCACCGTAATTGTTGGAGATTGTGGATTAACATTTGGTAACACACAACATGAAAAAGGTGGTCCCCTGTGTTAGGTTTCAAAAATTTTTGTCAAAAACACATGAAACATATTTCACAAAATCTAATATATATATATATATATATAAACACATGAAACATATTTCACAAAATATGTTTCATGTGTTTTTGACAAAAATTTTTGAAAACTATGCGGTCGGCCTTATCACTGTGCAAGTGTGGTCGCCTCCATTTGACCCACTTACACAGTGTTTTTAGGAAATCCAACAGTATGGATGGAAAGATCATCGACAAATAAACAAGCATGTCAATTTTCATATAATTTGAAAACTTGTAGGTCTTCATCTTAACGGGTGAAATTCTGAACCGGTAGGATTTTTATAAATTTTCACCAATTAAGATGAAGACCCTACAAGTTCCCAAATTGTATGAAAATTGACATGCTAGCTTATTTTCGATGTTCTTTCCATCCATAAGGTTGGAAATCCTTAAAACATGCTCCAAGCGTCAAAATGAGAGACAACCTTACCGGAACACTGTTCCGGCAGGCCTTATTGTAGTATGACCGTATATATATTAAAAATGTTAGAATGCGGCCGGTCCACTCTAACACCCAAACACATGGGGTGGGGAGTTTGGGCTTTTATTTATTTATTTATTTAAAGCCCAAACGCAAAACCCACCACCGGTTGAGTGATAGAGTAGGTCGACCGCAAATGCGGCCGACCTCACTCTATCATTCTCATATATATATATATATATATATATATATATATATATATATATATATATATATCTGATTGGTTGTATCTGTCTAAAGATTTCATAATAGAGTCAATCAATGCTCGACTAAGTAAATTTGCTAAACTATTGTCTACTCCTTTAATATGCTCAAAATGTACATTATAACCATTACTAATAATTCTATCTATAAAATTTAGTCATCTTCGTTTACTACTCCGTTTATCATTCATTTTATTATAAAATCGTACAATTGCCTCACAATCAATTCTGATAGTAAATTCTTTTTTAGATAAAATATGAATTATAAATGCATTATATATATATATAATGCATTTATAATTCATATTTTAGGATTGTTGTGTGAGTAAGGTAGCCTCCCATTTGGCCACTTGCACAGTATTTTTAGGATTTCTAACCATATGGATGGAAAGAACATCAAAAAATAAGCTAGAATATCAATTTTCATACAATTTGGGAATTTGTAGGGTCTTCGGCTTAACGGGTGAAAATTTATAGAAATCTTATCGGTTCAAAATTTCAGCATTTAAGATGAAGACCCTACAAGTTCCCAAATTGTATTAAAATTGACATGCTAGCTTATTTTTCAATATTTTTTCCATCCATGCGGTTGGATTTTCACAAAATACTGTGCAAGTGGGCCAAAATGAGGCAACCGCACTTGCACAGTGATAAGGCCGGCCGCATAGTATCAGCCCCGTATATATATATATATATATATATATATATATATATATATATATATATATATATATATATATATTTATTTATTTATTTATTTATTTATATTCATTAAAACTAAGGTTCAAAAGAGATACAAGGAGGGTATGATCCTTCGTGGATCCAATAAAAGAAGGGTATGATGTCCCTTTTTTGTGATTACATCCCCTAAGCTGAGGTATCGTCGAAATCAGCTCTCGAGGGTGGTTAGGGAAATTCTTCCCTTGTGAACGCCCAACTTTGCTTAACTATGGATTCCACCGTGATCAGCTACGGCTTCTTGGACGCTTAAGCTGCATCAAACCAGGAGATGGTTAGAAAGTTGATATCACAAATATTTTTTGTGAAAATGCACTGTTTGTCATGAAAACATCGTCTGACTTTCCAACCACACACTCTAGGCAATATCTATAGTGAGAAGGCTCTACCCCTAATGTGATTCCCTAGGCAAATGTTTTGCAATTATGCTACGCCCCCATAGATCTTATATCATATGGAGGGTGGTGCTTAAGTGGAAAAGATGGGTAAAATGTTGTCATACTCTTATAGTATAGCTGCAGTATATGAGGATGTGTCTACCGTCTCTCCTGCTTTACCACACACATAACATGTGGTATGTGTTCTAAGCAGACCACTTTTTCTCGGATTGTCCAGCGTGAGGATCTTGTTGTCCACTGTTATATTCAAATAATTTGACATTGGTAGGACATGGTTGTTTCTAGAAACCCATTGTCAGTGTTGGTTTGGTACCGCCGTACGTCCATCAAAAATCGATATAATGATTTGACGGAGAAAGAACTGGAGGCTATGAGTTTCCAACTTCTTATATCATCCCCTTTTTAGGGTCCTGCTAATATTTTTCTGGTCAGTGCCTCAAGTTTTGCTACCCCTATCATGGATAGGGGACCTTCCACTATCAAAAGTTCATCTTGTAGTATGTTAGGGTGAAACATCAGTTTTGATCCCAATTTCACTCTAACGGTTGAATTTGTTTGAGTATCAAGACTTAGAACAGTGAGGAGATCCAAGAGAAATCAAGCAAGCAAAGAGAGAAAACACCAATTTAATATGGAAAACCCTCAAATCGGGGAAAACCCACAAGCTCTATTGATGAGAGCTAAATCTACTATTTATTCCTTAGTACAATAGAGAAGAAGAAGAGGTGGGAGTGAAGCTTTTGAGTTGGAGTATATAGAGAGAAGTTGAGTTTTCAATGTGGCAGGGCTTCGCCTTTGGGAAAAAGCTTACTAGAGATGGGAGTCTCGTCCTCTATTTATAGGCTAGAGGAAGCTTGTGACCTAAGTTTCCTTCAACTTGAGGCCCAAGTCTTCTTTGTCTTGCTACCCAAGTTTGCCAGCTCACGTCCAGCTATCTATTCTTCTAGAAACTTCTCAAAGTTCTCCCTTAGGTGTAACTGAGTAGTGTACTGCAGAGTTCTGAATAAGAGGAGGCTAAAGACGGATCAGAACGGGACTACTTTGTTGTTGTCTAAGTGGGCTTATTCTGCACGGAAGAGTAGTCTGCAGGTCTTCTTCGGCCATAAGAGAAGAGTGGTTGAAGAGTAATCTGCGACTCCTCGGTGGAAGAGTAGTCCGCAGCCCCTCAGCCATAAGAGAAGTTTGCACCTCCTCGGTGAAAGAGTAGTTTGCAGCTCTTCGGCCATAAGAGAAGAGTGGTGGAAGAGGAGTAGTCTGCAGCTCCTTGGCGGAAGGATAGTCTGCATCTCTTCGGTCATAAGAGACGAGTGGTGGAAGAAGAGTAGTCCACAACTCCTCGGTGGAAGAGTAGTCTGTAGCTTTTCTAAGTGGAAAGATACCCTAGATTCGAGTAGATAATAGTCTATGATCCTTCCATGTAGTTGTATGGATGATCGCCACGTATCTTCCCACTTTTACCTCTATTATAGTATATTTTGCCTGGCTCCCATATCGTGCTCATCGGGTTTTATATCATTCCTTGGAGTATAGAGAAGATTAAATAGGGTGCCATTGATCTAGTTGTCCATTAGAGCACTTACACCCCTCCCCCTTAATTGTCCGCGCAAGAATTTCCATAGCAATCCACTCATCCAAAAAAAAGTTATACCCCAAACCTTCAATTGTCTGGGCAATTACTATTTATAAATATTTTTTTATATTTTTAGTTGGTTAAATATTAGTTTTTATTTGTAATAAACATAATTAAAACAAATGACATTAATTAAAACAAAGCTTATATTAAATAAAATAAAAAATTATATTAATTAAAATTTAGGTCTAATACACAATTTAGTCCCTCAATCATACCAAACCAGCCATTTTAGTCCCTCAATTATAAATTGAGCCTTTTTAGTCCCTATACTTTCACGATTGAGAAATATCAGTCCCTACCACATACCTTTTTGGTCCCTGTATATACGCCTTTAGGGACTGGATTTTTACAATCGTGAAAATAGAGGGACTAAAAAGGCTCAATTTAATGGAGGGACTAAAAGGGCCTGTTCAGTATAATAGAGGACTAAATTGGGTATTAGACCTAAAATTTAAAGAAAGTATATTAATTAAACACGATAATCCAAACAAGTAGGAAGACATCTAATCAAACCAATTTGTGGATGTATGATCTTTATCCACATTCCTAGGAGTGCCTTCATTCACATTGCTAGGGGTGCTTTCATTCATGTTGCTAGGGTAGCTTCACTAAAAAGCATTTGTCTCCTCATAATGTTCATACGTTCTGCTTTCCAAAACTTTGTGTTTCCTGAGTAAATGCCGAGCAATCCATAGCCATAATCTCTCGATCTCTTTGATCTTGTTGTAGTTGACGGGTGTATTCTTTATCCCTTTGGAGTGTCTCAAATCTATGTTTTTCAAATGCATCTTTTTCCCTATTTCTTTCAAGGTTGAGTTTACCCATTGTGGCTAATTCCTCAAGATACTTAACTATATATATCCGAATTATATGAACCGGCGGCTTACTTTGACTTCTTTCTTCCTGCCAGTCTAGCCACTCCACCGGATTGTGATGCCCTACTACGTACGAATGGTGATATTATAGTAGCATTAGTTGGTGTTCCCTCATCACTAGGGGAACCAAATATTGTTTGCTCTTGAGATGTTGGCGCCCATTCAGTCGGTGTCACATGTTCTGGATGAAATTCTTGGATAATCATGAATCTTGGATAGATCTTAACAACTTCCCAACGTTAAAAATGCGCGAATTCCTTCTTTGTCGTAGCAGTGTACCAACGTTGTGCTTGAATTTGCTAATACAAATAAGTAAATTAAGTAAGTATATCAAATAAAAAAAATGAAGTTATAATTTAAAAAAATAAAGTATGTTAAAAAAAATTAAATTACCTCATCCCCAATATTGGTGCCACTTTGATAATTTTCAGCCGCCTTTTTCAAAGCATCCCTCCAATATCCTAACGATCTATTCAACATTTTCCATCTACTAGAAAGACTCATTTCCATGCGAGGAGAATTTGGTGCATTCGATATGAATCTTTCATGAATGAGGTTCCACATTTTTTCATTTTTCATCTCATTCCCCGTCACCGAATTATGAGAAACTTCACCCCAACATTGACACAACAATATATCTTCAGCGGTGGACCATAAACTACGCGAAGACACCTTCAAAAAAACTATATGTTTCTCGAATATAAAGAAAAATGAGAATATGAGTGTAAGATGAGTTTTTTGTTGATGTGAATGTGTGGGAAATTATGAAGTGGTGTGGGGTATTTATAGAAAAAATTTGTAAATTTTTTAAGAAAAATTATTATTATTTTGTTATTATTTTCTTTTAAAAAAATAGCAGTTGATATATCCACGTTGATATATTTGTTTATTTGATTTTTTAATATAAAATAATTGTTGGTGAATCCGTTATATTTTAAAATATTTTTTAAAAAAAAATCATCGGCCCTCACCAACTGCCCGGTTAAGCACCCAAGCAAAGGTTATCCGGGTGCTTAACCGGGCAGGTGGGGACCACCTGTTACCTGGGTGAAATCCCATGTGATGCCAAGATATTTTTTTTCCACTGGGCTGGAATCCCACATTGCCATGCCTTTGCCCGCAGTGGTGTAAGTAGAGGTGGTCACGGGCTGGGTTTTAACCAGGCCCAACCCGGAACCGGCCCGGCAATACTTGCCGTGTCAGTTGACCCACCGAGCCGGGCCGAAAAACCATTATCGACCCGCTACTGTAGCGGGCCGGTTATGGGTCCAATTACATAAAACCCGTGACCCGGCGGTTCTACCCGCCGGGTCAGCCGGGTTGAAAGGGCGGGCTGGTGACAAATTGGGGCCCAAAATCTGGGCCCCAATGGCAATATGGTCACCAATGGTGACCATATCCGTTGGTGACCAATTGGTCACCAAGGGTTGACTGACATAGCCGTTGGTGACTAATTAGTCACCAACTGCTATGTTAGCCTTTGGTTTGTTTTTTTTTTTAATTTTTTTTAATTTTGTTACTAATATCTATATATAGTCTTCCCTTTCTATGCCATAGCTCTCTTTCAATCTCACACCAAATACTCCATTCACTCTTAATTTCTCAAGTTTTCAATTCTCTCAACAATTTTCTTCATTAGTTCGGCTTACCAAAGAGAAATGGCATCATGTGGTGGAAGCTCGAGGGGAAAGGGCATTGTTGATTCGGCCTCCTTACCTACTCAAGAGATCAATGAATGGCAAGAATATAAAAGTGTAGCTGACGAACCGACACCGTCTACTGCTCCCTCAGAGACTGGAGGAACAAATCCCACTACAGAAACGATGCCAAAATCCGACATTTTTAAAGTTCATTTTACAAAAGTGTGATAATGATGGCATTATAACTCATGCTAAATGTAAGTATTGTTCTTCTGAATTTAAGCATAGCAAGGGAGGAGGGTATGGCACATTTGCTAGACATATAGAGAAGAAGCATCCAGACAAGATAGGAAATCTTCGGAACCAATCTCAAATTCGATTCACCGTAGAAAAAGTGTCACGCCCCGACCCGGATTCCGGGACCTCAGGCACGTCCACAGACCGGCCGTACCCAAGTGGAGACAGGCCCCACTCGAGTACAAGGCCTAAGTAAACAGTAACAGATAACAATATAAAAAAATCCATAATAAATCAAAATAAAATCAGAGTCGCAAAATATTCAAGTCTGGGTATACATGCCCTACATATGTCGGGACAAGATGTCCTACAAAGCCTCACTCATCAGCAAATAAAGAAATAGAAGAGGTTCTGAACCTCGTCAAGCCCGTCCCACGTACTATCCCTCAAAGCCACGCCTCTTGCACCTGAGGACCTGAAAAGGAAGGAAAGACAAAGGAGTGAGTTTTCGAAAAGAAAGCTCAGTAAGCATCCTACAAGGAACACAAGGAGTAAGATATGAACAGACATATCACAAATGAAGTCAACAAATAGTAGGACCACCGTCTCGTATCCTGGAATCCTAGGGGTCTACCACAAAGGCAAAGACAACGGTAAAACCCCTATCCTATCTGTGTCCCTCTAAAAGATCATCCCTCGGTCACTACCATCCCACAGCCTCAGCTGCCGACGACAAATCCGTCACCCACGGTAGCGCCACCTCTCTCTCATGTCGACATGGTCATTGATCGACCCCACTGACTGGAAGGGACAACCAGAGTATTATCCCTCTGGCCAGGAGTGTCGGAACGTCAAAGTGTCCCGTCCCCAACTCTCTCGTAAAATCCGGAGCTCACCTGCTCCACTGAATCCGGGCGGAAGACAAACAAAAGCTAGGGATGCCAACATCCCGAAATCAAACATACATGCACCATAATCCAATCAAATCATGAAGAGACATGCATGTATCTAACTCAAAAGCAAGTATGATATCAATAATCATAAACAAAATCAAATCCAAGAAAACCCGAAACCGGGTGGGAAACGAGGCAAAGGCACTTACCTAGAAACGCAATCCAATCACTGATCGCTCCTAGTCTGTCTTGTCGAAGTGTCGCGCTCCTTGGCAAAATCTGGTAAGCACGAATCCACACTCAATACACGCTCGAGTGTTTAAATAAAATTATCGCTTTATAATTCACATGCTACATACCAAATGGGTCCGACTCATTAAATAGATCCAACTCTTATAATTCCATTAATTAATCTTACTTCCTTAATTAACTAGGATAAACTCTTATCCTCAACCTTCCAAACTGGCCCAAAGGCCCAACCCACTTGGTCAAAATATAATCACTATCTTGCTAAAATAATAATTCTCAAGAACCTCAAAAATATTATTATTAACATCACCACAATAATACCTCCATAACTATGTATCAACATCACACCTATAGTAATATCAGCAACACCTCTTTATCATCAAAATAATTCATAGTATCCAAGTAATACTGAAACATTTAAAACATGAATTAAACTAAGATCATCTGAAGTTTAAACCATCTTCTTTCAAGACTACTCAGCCTCCTTCAATGTCTGTAGCCCTTTGAACCAACACTTATATCCAGATTTCCCAGTAATTTCCTAGAGTACCATCACAAGAAAAACTAAGCATGTTTAGATCTATAATTCATCTCAGGCTCATTGAAACAAAAGGTCAATCATCGAATGAATGGAAACCACAAACTATGACACTCATACATCCCTCTCTGCCCTTTACCTGCCTACATGTCATCCTTATCAAACCTTGAAACCACATGCATAGATTCACCATAAATCTCATTGATGTACAGTAACTTCAAAAGCACATACTTACTAGACTTTCCAAAACAATACAAGCTAGCAATATTGATGTCTAGCAACTTAATTCAACAGTAAATGCCCTCAAAATCTCCTCACAGCCTTCACTAACACTTGCACACATAAAATAACAAAATCAATAGTCAGCCACTCTCCCAAAAGTGTTACAGAACCCTTTCCTGATTATATGCTCATGCACACAAACCATTAAGACTCTCCTCTTTCTCTCAAACCAAACCGTATATATAACCCTCGGAGCCTCTCTAGACCAAGCCTTATAAGTATTCCATTTATTCCCTTCATCAAACACACTCATCATCTTGACATCGAATCCCTTCTAAACCCATGCCAGACGCTAGAAACCAAGCATAAAAAAAAGCAAAACAGAGGTCAAGGAGCTTACGTGATCGTGGATGGCCAGGGGATGGCTCCGACCAATCGTCCACCCTCCTCTTTGTCACGGCGAGGCAACGGAGTCTCCGTTCACCGGTCCGAGCGCTCTCGATTCCCAGATAATGTCAAAACAGTGGTGATTCACCTTCGTCCGTCTCGGCGGAGAAAGGACTACGCGCTCAAACAGTCGCGGTGGTGCAACGACACCAAGACTATCTTGATCACCGGAGGTACCAGGCTCCTCTGTTTCTCTCTGGCTTTCACCCTCTCTCTCTCTACGATGGCGACTAGGGTTTAGGGTTAAAAGTCCGGTCCCTTCTTATAGAAGCCAATGGAAGGATCACGGATGATCTCCCACCTTGTTGGCAGTGGTAAATCAACTGGATATGATCGCGCTAATAAGGAAAACAACCTCAAATCCCTTCTTATCCATACTAGGTTGTCCGGTGATTGTGGAGGTGATCGGTTGGAGAGACTCTCTCTCTATATCTCTCTCGCTACGTAAGGGATATATACTAGGCCGGGGTTTCTCTCTCTATACTATATATATATATATATATATATATATATATATGTGTGTGTGCGTGTGTGTGTGTGTGTGTGTGTGTGTGTGTGTGTGTAATATAACATAATATTTCTTTATTCATCCACGTGTTTTCATTGAAGAGGAAGCCAACTTCAGCCATGCATGCACGTCCCTATATCATGTTACATTCCCCTTTTTTTTATCAAATAAATAAATTCTTATCTCCACAACCTCTTATCATTATCACATCCCACAATCATGAAGCCTTTAAATTAAATTCACATTTATTATCATTATTTTATTCTCTTTTGAATTCAAACACTCTGATTTATATATATATATATATATATATATATATATATATATATATATATATATATATATATATATTTCCAATTCCATATTCTTTGCTAATATATATTTCAAACCTTGTGATTAGTCACTTTAATCAATCACTTTTAGCAAAATCCAATTAAATCCAATTTGGGAATTTTCATTTATTAACCCAATAACCATTAAAAAATTTAACCCCTAAAATCCTCGAGTTTTACACAAAGGTACGGGTTCCCACTCTTATATATTTATATTTTCTCAACTGAGATATAGGGATAAAATCGGGAAGACAATTTCTGTGGAGCACTTACCATTCAACTTTGTGGAGCGATACCAAGTGCAAGAGTGCATCAATGAGACATTGCAACCAGCATGCAAAAAGGTATCAAGGAGGACGATTCAAAGAACGATCTTCAAACAATACAAACATGGTAAAGAACAACTTTGTGAGTATTTTCGCGTTTGTACCTCTTCTGTTTCTTTATGTTCTGATATATGGACCGATGTATTCCATGAAAATTCTTTTATGGGTATTACGGCACATTGGATTGATGACTCGTGGAATATCCAAAAGAGAGTCATTGGTTTTCCGGCATTCAACGAGTCTCATACCGCCGATAATATTTATAGAATGATTCGTAGGATCATTGAAGAATATAGTTTGAGTTTTAAATTTTTTTTCAATTTCATTTGATAATGCCTCTGCTAATACGGCCTCGATTAGACCTTTAGAAGAATATTTGAGGCCTTCATGCGGGGGGAAATATTTCCATATTAGATGTGCTTGTCATGTATTGAACTTATGTGTGCAAACCGGACTAGAGTCACTAAAACAATTTGTAGGATCAATTAGGGATATAGTATCATATATAGGAAGGAATATGACATTGATGAAACAATGGGGTCGTTATTGTAGAGCAAATAACATGAGGCCCAAAATATTCCCGAAAGACGTTAAAACTAGATGGAACTCTACCTATAGGCTTCTTAATGCGACATTTCCTTATAAGACATTGCTGACTACTTTTGTTAATGAAGCTTTTCCTGGTTTTAGTTTATTTGAATATCAATGGAATATTGCTACTAGAGTTATGGATTTGCTTTCTGTATTTAATATATGTATAAAATTATTTTCGCAAGTTTATTTTCCGACCGCACATTTATTTTTGTATGGTGTTGTTGATGTTGCTGAACAAATATGGAAGTTTAGATTAGATGCTCAATTGGTTATGGGCCTTGTAGACATGAAGGCAAAGTGGTTGAGCTATTTTGGAAATATATCTCCTATTTCTTTAGTTGCATTTCTTTTAGATCCTAGGCAGAAATTAGAAGATTTAAATGCATATTTAGAAGCTTATTACAAGTTCTTAGGGTTTAATGGAGATCAGGATTCTCAAACATGGGCGATGAGTGAGTTAGAGACTCAATGGTATGGACTGGGGTCTGACATTTATATAGATGTTAGTGTAATTGTTAGTGAAATTAGGTCACAACTTTTTCAACTGTATGAGAGCTATTACTCTCATTATGGTCATATAGTTCCACAAGTTGCAACTGAGGCAGTAAGACAGTCTAGCAGTAGTGGGGGAGAATCATTTCGACAAAGGCAAGCAAAGAAGAAGCCTAGGGGTTCTCAATACACAGACGTCAACCTGTATTTGAATACCACCTTCCGGTTCTCTGAGGTTGAGAATGTAGATATGACTTTCGACATTCTTCATTGGTGGCAAGATAATGGAAATCCATATCCTATTCTTTCAGTACTTGTAAAGGATATTTTTGCGTGCCCTATGTCTACAGTAGCATGCGAGCAGGCTTTCAGTGCAAGTGGAAATATGTTGGATTCAACACATTCCCAGTTGTCGGCACCAAACATTGAAATTCAAGTTTGCGATTGATGATCGAAGCGTGCACAACAACCACTTGACAACAAGAAGCGTAGGATGGGAAGTCCATAAGCCGAAAGTGACTTCTTCTTCACCGGAGCAATAACATGATGACGAGCACAACAACGGCCCTCGAGCATCGAAAGAGTTTCGTAACCCCGAATAGGTAAGTGGGTGACAACTTTAGTCCAGTTTAAGGAAAGAGAACTACGTTAGCTTTGATTTCTCTTACACCCAAGAGGATACGTAGGCAACTTAATTCGATAGGTAAACGAATTAAGCGCAAGCCGTAATATAATGTCATAGTTTTTTTTAAAAAAAAAATTTCGCATTCTATCTCTATATATCATATAATCATAATATCATTGTATCACAGTTTTCAATTTTTTTTCCTTCATTTTTCTCATTTTATTTCCATATCTTAATATCATAGTTTGTAAAAAAAAAAAATTACATTTTAATTTTCTTTTTAAAAAAATGAAAACTATAATATTATGAACATAGTCCAACTATGATATTATGATTCATAATATCATAGTTTTCAATTTTTTTATTTTCCTCATTTTTATCTCTATATCATAATATCATAGTTTTATTAAAATTACACTTTATTCTTTTAAGAAAATTGAAAACTATGATATTATGATTTATGATTCATAATATCATATTATCATATATCATAGTTTTCATTTTTTTTATACATTTGCTCATTCTATTTCTATACATAAAATCATAGTTTTTTAAGTTTTTTTAATCATTTTTCATATTTTTTAATATATATTTTAATGACATTATACAATTTAGATTATATTTAAAAAAAATTAAAAACTGGCGGGTTGGGTCTGACCCACCGGTTCTACAGTATAGCCAGGGCCGATTACGGGTCACCTTTGGGTGACGCGTGACCCGTCGGGTCCAGCGGGTCAACCCTACCCGGCGGGCTACTAATGTAGCCCATGCCGGTTTCGGGTTGGTCTTTGGTCGGCCCGAAACCAACGGGTTGGGCCCACCGGGCTCGATTTACCGGCCCGTGCCCACCTCTAGGTGTAAGTGCTCTTATATAGGGAAGATTAAGTAGGGACAAAAGCCATTTGAGTATAAAAAAAATGGTATATAGTTTTAGCATTGCATGCAGTAGTAAAAAAGGAAAAAAAAATTGTGATATAAACAATTTGTACTATCTGAATAATTTTATAAAAATAAATTTCAGACCTGAACTTGATCCAACAGCAACCCGAGTCATCCCGGACTTGATCCGGTTGGATCAGCTTAAAACATTAGCCGAAACCTCTTTCCGGTCAACAGCAACCAAGACGATGCGAGTGCTGAGCGGTGCCGCCATTAGCTTCTCGTTTCCTCCGCTCCCCCGACATCGGCAGCCTCCGCTCTCCGAAATCCATAGTTTCCGCTCATCGGCGCGTCTCAGCATCCGAGCAAGAGCCCAGCTCCCACGATCCTCTCCTCTCCCATCAATGGCGATGGAACCCCAATCAGAGTCTATGAAGCTCCTCTTCGTCGAGATGGGCGTTGGCTGCGACCACAGCGCAATGGGTAATCCCCAAATCGCATTTCCATTCATATCTTGTGCTTCACTCTCGATCTTTTCTTTTACCCGAACGAAATCGATTTTTCTGCCAGGCAAGACATCACTGCTGCGGCTATGCGGGCTTGCAAGGACGCCATCTCCTCCAATTCCATCCCGGCTTTCCGTAGAGGTATTTTTCACCTCTTCTTGTATTCAATCATCCTTTGTTTGTCTTGGAGGTTGATTGGTTTGGGGAATTTGTGGTGCAGGGTCTATACCTGGTGTTAATTCCGATCAGATGAAGCTTCAGATCAAGCTTGCGATCCCCAGATCCGCGCAGCCGTTTTTGGATGTCGAGAGGGTCAAATCCGTCTTCCCTTAGTGAGTATCACGTCCTATTCTACTCATACTGTTATGTTCTTTGCGAATTAGTCTGTAATTTTGTCGTTTTAGTGGTTTGATCCATTGATAAATTTCCTTACGGGCATACCTATTTTTTTGGTTTTTGTTCAAGTGGAAAAATTATAAGTTTCGAGGTTGTGGATGGAGGGATGATATGCTCAAGTGGTGTTTGTCTTGAAGCCATGGGAGATAAAAATGATGACTGCTATATAGTCAATGCTGCGGTGTATGTTGGCTATTGATGTTTTCTTGTATGTTCTTCAAACTTTTCACTGTTTAATAACATTTTGGTATCTCTCAAGTTGGTTATGAAACAGTGTAATCTACATGTTAATTACAATTAGAATAGCAATCTTAATTTGTTCTTTTGAACTAACAGGATGCAGTTGTCTTCTTGGTAAATTAGATCATCCATCATCATCATCATCATCATCATCATCATATCATCATCATAATAACTATCAGTATTTTGGGACCTTGAGAGCATGCTCCACAGACTGGCCCAAGAAAGAACTCCAAGATCCCTATCTGAGTGTATTAATTAGACTTACTTTATGAATGGAAAGAAGCAGGATAAAGAAGTAAAAAATAATAAGTTAAGGAATTTTATCATTCACCTTATCAATATTGAACCTGCCAAAACTTTACCCAAGTGCTATACTCTCAGCCCTCTTTTCCATGAAAGTTTTCCTTTCCTCTTTGATTGAGTTGAATTGGTGGTTTTTGCATGATTAGATAATCCCATTGTACGACGTGAGAAGACAATTGCAGAAACTTTTAGTATCAAAATGTGGTTTCCTAATATCATGTTTTCCTCATCTGCTCTCTTTCAGTTATCTTTCTCAATTTGTCTAGTATAATTGAGGCTTAAGAATCATGTAGCTTAATTTAAAAAATTCAGATTAATCACATTGCATATATTGATCTTTTCTCTTGTATTCTCTACATAGACTTGGTTTTGCTTAAAATATTTTGATTTGTATCAGTCTTTATTCTACAGGGAATGGCCATTTTGTTGTCCTGAAGCAAATGCATTAACTGATGATTGGTTTGCAAATAGGAGTAATTTATTTACTACTCACTGACTGTTTGAAGGTGTAAAGAAAAAAATAATGTGAACTTTTGAAGTAAAAAAGATTTACTTGATTTTGAAGATGAAGCCTTCTTTGATGCCAAACAGAGGTTATTTCCCAATGTCCAAAGCATCAAAGTTTGATGTGGCTTATACATATTTCTTTTGAGTTACATCATTATTTACTTGTGCAAAAAGAACAAAATATCATGAACAATGACTTCAAATATGTAGAGAGCTGGTTCACTTTTGTTTGTTTAAATTAATTTTGTTTCCCTTGCTTCACTCAACTTAGAGCAGCATATAAGATCATGTTCCATGTATCAGGAAGACCAGCTACACACCAGTGGCTGCAGTCATTACCAGCATGCTCTCCACTGTATGCAGATGGGTGGGCATCTTTTCTAAGCTGTGAGAGCAAGGTTATATCCAACAAATAAACTGGTTTTGATATGTTGCTCAGCACACTCCTTACTATGGCTTGCTGTGGAAGAGAACCAGCTGGATAGGTTGATCCGCTAACTGGTTGTGTCTCTTTATAACAACTTTTCGAACTTGACCCACCCCAATCTTGTCCTCTGATTTGCACATATTAACATGCATAAAATAGATGCACTTTAGAATAGACTAAATCTAAAGATGGTGATCATATTGGCATGATTATATTGCTTTTGTATATTTGTATAGTGGAGTAGACTTTATATGGTTCTTTTGAGATACTATGACCTAGAATTATATTTTGCAGGAAGCAGCAATAGAGGTAGTCTTGTGTAGTTTTAGTTCATTCCAGAACACAATGACATGCAAGAGACAATTTATTTGTGTATTTTTAGGCAGCATGTCTTTATTATGTTATCATTTGTCCTGTTTGTCTGCAAAACTATTTGCTAGTTTTCATGTTTGCTTCTCCTATGCATGCATCAGTATGTTTAGTTATCCATTTTATAGATTTTTGTCAACTTACTGGTAGTGAGTCGGAGAGATCCCCTGGAAGAAAACTTTAGTGGTGGCTGAATTGATGTTGGTGTCTACCCATCGACCCCAGGTAGCCAGGCCTTTGGAGAATGCAATCAATCTATCCATATCCTTGTATATCTGGTCACCTTCTTGTACATAGTCCCACCTGCTCATGATTTCCAAGACGTTATGAGGAAAAGTGATGCACCTTTAACTAAACATATGGTTTAATGAGTCTCAGGAAAGCTCTCACACGGCTGGCTGCTTCCTTTGTGAGTCCACCAGTGCCATGAGTTGAAGATGAGCAGGTCAGCCCCTAGCCATGCACTCCCACCCTCTATTGAGTCGAGCTTCAAGACACGTCCTATCTTCTCACTCACAATGTCCACCAGATATGTTGTGCGGTAATACATTATTGTCACTCCATAATCCTGCAAGCATGCTCAGAGTTAGTCCCATGATCAACATTTTCATGCCTTTGGACTTAAGAAGATAAAGGCCTCTGTTGAAAACAAAGGCTTTTATTACTTATTTTTTTGTGCAGTTTTCCATTCCAATCATGTCATTCATGCAGGTAAGGGGTGAATGGAGATGATTGAGCTGGGGATGGATGCTCGAGAATCATCCGTGATGCATGCATACTTTTCCATGAATCAGGTCCCGTGAATCCGTGATACAAGATGCTTCACATGAACAACTTTGTTTCTTTTTGCTTCTTGTGCAGTGGCTAGGTATCACATGAGGACTTTATGATGTTTCTTAGCTATTGCCAATTGGCACTCCACTTGCTTGAAACTGCCATTATCTGTGCACGTGCGGTCCTTGTCCCATCCTTCATGTGTTGTCCTTTTGAAAAAGTTTTCATAAGCTTGGTTGGCCAAGTTTGATGCAAACCTTTTCCCGAATTCAGGTATCACTCCTAATCTAATTAGGACTTAGTTTGGTATTCTCTAGTGTCAAGAGATTTATTACAGCAAGATAATAATCTCTGTCCTTGAGCTTTTAAAGTGGCGTTATATCAAGTTGGTTGAGTTATCTATGGGATCTAGATCTGCTTGTTCATAATAAAAGTTTGCCTTAGACTCTATCCATGTACTTGTGAATAGATCTGCTGAAAGATTTGTTCCACAAGAAAAAGGAGATTGCCTTTTCAGTACATCCATTCTAATGCCTATCTTTTGTTGGATAATCTCTCTATAACTTGTGCATTATCTATCAGTGTTTTCAGGATTCTCCTCTTGATGAAAGCCATTTAAGAGTGAGTAGAAATAGAATACAATGTTGAAATCAATTACTTGTACAGTAATATTATTCACTGGGGCTGACTATCTTTACTTTTGCTGGGCAAACAGCGCTGCCAATCATCAGAAACAGTGGACGAAAGCTCCAACAAGTAACACATGAAAGGAAAGGTAACAAAAAGAAAAAGAAAAAAAGGGAAGATTTCCATCACCCCAGGAAAAGCAAACCCGTAATCATGTGTGGTTAAACTAGATAACGTTAGTAGATAATAAACACTGAAAAAGGCCTCCTTGGAGATGGGACCCAGGCCCAATTTAAAAGCATAAACATGCTCCACTGTCTGCCATGAATGCATATGTGCTTGTGCTTGTGGGAGGTGACATTCCAGATTCTGATTACCAATGTCTTATCACTAGTTAATTCCTACTAAGCATATTCTATCATCACTAGTCCTAATATTAATATTCATGCAAACATATGATTTATCAGAGAGAGAGAGACCTCGAATCTAAGGGTGGAAAGCGTGTCTTTCCTGAAGAAGTCTTGGCAGTGGGCACAGCAGCATGAAGCATGCAATTGAGTGACTCCCACTGATTCAAGCTTATGGAATCCCCCACAAACATAATCTTCTTTCCCCTCCACTTCAACAAGAAGTCCTGCCCATTGAACCTGCAAAACAATATAAATAAATAAATAAAACGAAAAAGTAAACTAGTGAATGAATGAACCAACCTGGGAAGGTCACAGCCACTGGGTTGCCACCTATACTTGAGATACAACTTATCAGGCCGGCCATACTTCTGGCAATCAAACTCAGGCTCGACGAAGGGACACGACGACGAGTCGTAGAGCGGGTATGACTCGTCGTAAACCCAGCTCCCTTGGAAGAAGTTGCAGCTCTGCTCACTAAGCTCCACCACCATTGCCATGCCTATGCCTATGCCTGCTCTTATGTGCAAGGACTCCTACTAAAGCACCATCAACACTGGAGCAAGCTAGTATAGATAATAAATATACACAAAGGAGTGAACTAAAACTGGAACTGAGACCCATTGGGAGAGAATGGAGAGGGAGAGAACTGAGAAGATGGTGTGGAGCTTTATAAGGAATGAAACGAAGTGAGTATATAGTTTTCATAGGTTTGGGTTGCCGACATGAGCTGGACGATGGGGGTGTGTCGTGTAGCATGTGTGTGAGAGAGAGAGAAAGAGAGGGGTTTTTGTGTACAGAGAGAGGTATTTAGTTACAATTGGACTTGGGTGGGTGTTATCATGTGAACTTGCTTTTGGATTTTTCTCCATCAAATATCCTTCTGCTTAATATGAATTTTTTTATGTTAGATGAGAACATGTATCACTCACCAACAGCATAAGGAGCCCATTAAGTTCTAGGATTACATTGTTATAAAAGTTTTCACTCTTCTCGGTAAGCATTTCTGATCAAGCACTCTCAGCAGAAACGTAACTTCAAACGCATCGAAGGCTTCCTCATGTGTAGTTGCCCCATCCTTGACTTCTCTCGTGTGGGTGTTTGTTATCTTTGTCAAAAAAAAAAAAAATGTACCACTTTAGCAAATGGAAGTTAATTATTAACTTCAATTTTTGGTGTGGTATGCATTGTGATACCTATTGATGATGCATCATTAAATCAAATTAGTAGATGATTTGAGAGTGCTTTAGAAGCAAACATGAGAATACTACAATTCTAGCATCGCTAATTTCATGAAAGCCTAAATCAACTAAACTAGAGTGTCTTTGAAGAAAATTTGAGATTGTTAATTATGATATTATTAAATAACCATTAAAGATGCCCCCCCTTGAAATTGAAAAGTGTGGAACAAGATCTCTTACAATCTAACTATAAACTGAATTCTCATCTTTAAGGAATGAGATTTGAACAACCATTCAAGAAATTAAGAAGCTTCAATGCATGCTCTTCGTTACAAAGAAGATGGACTTGATCATTTCCAATGTGATTGTATTGTGATGGAAATAGTTGGCAAGCACTTGGATTTAATTTCAAGTGGTTTGCCCAAGAGGCATGAGTGCATTGCAACAAGTGGAGTTGGTGATGAAAACAGAGGTCATCATATATATGTACCACCTTTATATATTTCATAAGGCATGTCCTAAAGTTTTCATTTCTTGATCTCTATCCACAAGCCTTATTCCCAATTATTACCATCTTGTTTTTTAAATCTATTTATAAAATACTCTGATCTCTCATAGCCAATAAGGTTTCAATTATCCATGGACAATGTAAGGATGATTGATTTTACAAAAGAGATGGACCATGTTTGACTTTGTGAATGACAGGAGAGAGAATATGATTGAAAGTTTATGTTGCATGTGCTGTGTCTGGACTCTGGAGTATGAAGTGCCACCTACTTTATCTATCTAAATTGCCGCAAATGCCTTCTATCCTAGCCAAAGAGGCTTCTTCAATATATAGGGCCATGCCCACTATGGCATGCAAAGTAGTGCTATGTTTGGTAGACTTCGCCAATTTGCATCACCAACCATTTCATGATAAGGTTCATTTAGCTGGGTTAACTTTAGAGCTATGTTCATATCATTTAACATTATGGATAGAGACATCACTCTATTTGTTTTAGAGTTTTGTGGTGCACTGCTTAGGGTTTGGGTCCACTCACTAATGATCTCAACGGTTAATTATTGTTAATGCAAGTGCACATTAGGTTGGCATTACTTGACACGGTGATGACATGGCACATGTTGATGTGGCAAGATTGACTAAGGCATGAGGTCCGAAGTGTCAAGTCAAAGCATGAAGAACATGGGAAGGTTTTGAAGATTTCATGCAAGTATCTCTACTTTTAGCCAAATGCTAATTGGAGAGGATCTGCTGGAGACATACTTGGCAAGAAGCTAGAGAAATAATTGAAGCCATGATTGGTGGTGATATGAAGTGCAAGATTGGATTGCAAGCTTGGTTGGGAAAGTGGTTGCATGCTCAATTTGATTGAGAGCTGATTGGAGATCCCATACAGGCCATATATGAAGAAGATTGATAGAAGCCTTGATTGGTAAAGCCTTGATTGAAGAGGTTATTAAAGACCATATTTAGATGGGGCTAAATATGGTATAGACTACTATGATAGAGCTGATGAAGAATTGATATGATTTGATTGAGATCAAATCAGGGAAGATGCTGAAGAATCAAATGGAGATCTGATTTGATCAAGATGCTTTGAAGATGTTTGCGCGCCTTGGTGAGGTGCGACTTTGATGGACTGCGGATGTGACGAAGAGGAGTCCAGCCAGTTGCCTTTGGTCGTGATCGAGAGGATCCGACATTGTTCGACTCAGAACTCAACCAAGAGGGTTGGAGGGTCTTGAGATCGTAGAGCAACGCGAAAAGCTACCTTTAGTCGGTCACGTTAGCCAAGCATGGCGTTACAGAAGCTTCGGTTGCAACAAGAATTGCAACGATTAAATTTGGAAGGTGTCCAATTTAGTAGCAGCTGTGATTTTGGAGATCCCAAAAGAAGCAGGTTCTACCTTGGTGACAGAGAGACGTTTATATAAGACCAGAGCTCTGAAGATTTAAGATGAGCCACTGAAGAGCCCCCTTGGGTGAGAGTGATAATGGCCATCAGTCAATCTTGAGTGAGGGTGCTTATATTGTTGAGTGAGATGAGTAACAAAAGGTTTGTACTCATGTTTCTACCTCTCTTTTAGTGGATCGTTATCTCCGAGCTTGGCCACCTAGACTTAGGCTTGGAAGTCAAACTGGGTTACCAAACTTATGTGTCTCCTCTCTTCTTGTTTGTTTTGTATTGATTGTGTGAGTGTGTATGTGAGAGCTTGTGTGATTCATTGAGAGGAAAATCAGAGTTACAACTAGCCACACAATAGCCCCGGTGGAACTAACAATTATATAGGCCAAGGCCAGAGCCACCAACATATATATGGCACAAGAAAAGCAATAAATGATTACATCATGTATGTCTTTGTATTGTGATTAGGGGCCATGTAACCTTTTGTTCTAAGCATGCCTACTCCTTGTGCTTGTCAAAGTCCGTTCCCGAGAGCTTTTGTTCCCGCTCCTCCCTTAGGCCTTGTTTGGATGATTGGTTGTTATGGTTGTGAATGTAATGTATCATTTGCATGGTATGATAAGCATGGCATTATGATCGTAATTATTGCTTTATCATGTTTGGAAAAATAGTATGGTATGGTACATGGTTAATTAGTACATTTTGGTGTTTGTTTTGATGGTATGGTATGGTTTCTTGAAATAATAAAATGACTGAATCTTATCAAATAGAAATTAATATGAAACCATGTTAAATTGAAAAAATTGATTATATACCCTTTAGAAGTTTCATAATTACATATTTACACCCGAAAAAAATCATAATTGTTTGTATACCCCTGAAAAACAAGTTAAATTATGGATAAGCCCATATTGTTAGGTTTTGATGATAGAAGTTAATTAGATGATCTTAACCATGGTTACAATTTCGGTTAAAGGTTAGAAAATTTCCAAAATACTCTTCTTTATATATTTTAGTTATTTTAAATTCCATATTTTTAAAGGGTGTATTTATAAATTTACAGTCAAACAAACTTTTCAGGGTATATATATAAAGGGTATAATGGTCATTTCGTATGTTTACCGTTTGTTAACTAACAGTTTTTCATTTGATTAGCCCTAGGGGTATATACGTATTTTTACATATTATTTAGAGGTATGTATGTAATTATGTTTTATTCATGGGTAAATACGTAATTTCAAAATTATTTAGGGGTACACCTACAAAAAGCCCTATTAAATTAAATGAAAAATTAAATTCAACTAAAGTATAAATAATTCTCATTGAAATCTTACAAAGTATACATCAAATTATTAACCATTAATTTAAAATTAATAAAATTATAATAAAATTATAATAAAAATTATATACAAAATTAACAAAAGCTAAGACTTTTTTTTTTTGTGGAGATTATAACTTTATTTGATTTTAGTAGTATAGAAGAGGGGATTGAAATAACTTGGTAGGGATATTTTTGGTAGAAAAAAATTAAAACCATGAGAAACCACCAAATCGGTGGTTTGAAAAATCCAACAAAAATGGAAATTTTTAAACCACGGAAAACCATCAAAAAACCATAGAAAACTATACTATCTGAATGGAAATGAAAACAAACAAGAAAATAAACCATACCATACATTACCAAACCATGGCAAACCATAAAACAAACAAGGCCTTAGTGAAAACGAGACTCCACTTCACGATGGTTTGCATCGCTTGTAGCGTGTAATGCATCAAACCAAGATAGTAAAAAAAAAAAGTTAGTATATCATATTAGTTTCATGAAAACATGGTATTTATTATGGAAATATCTCATATTTCTTCCTTTGTCCATGAAAATATATCTCATATGTACCATGTTTGCTCTATTGTGTAATAATTTTTCAAATAAATATCATTAAAAAACCTTAAAAAATATAAAAGATCTATTTATTTATGTAATAGAAAGTGGAAATCAAGGTGCCCCCATGGTTTTTTGATGAATTATTAGAAAGATGCATCATGTGCTCCTAGGGAGGATTTGGACCATTTGAATCTATTTTCATAATTTTGGGTGTTTTGAAGTTTTACTCATATTTTATCTCTTTAAATAACGTGGTATTTAATTTTATATATAATAACTATAGTTTAACCATTTTTATTAAAAAAGTGGTAACATGGGCCTAGTAATCAAACAAGTTAATTATCTTGCTTGTCTTTATTCTTATGCCATTCTGTTGTCTAATTAGTGTGGCAACATCAATGGAGGGAACCAGTGGCCATATATATTAGTAGAAAATTTTCTTATATAAACTTTACTTAAATAATTAGTTTATATGTGAAAATAAAACCAAAAAGTAGTCATAAAAACATTATAAAAAAAAAATCTCCATGATTGATAATTAGAACTAAGATGGTCCTCACTTGAAGTTGGTACAGGTGTCTGGATGCTACATGCATGATACCTAGCTAGAAGAAAACAAAGAAAGCAGTCTGGAATGAAGTGTTTGTTTGACAAAGAAAGCAACAAAGTGATCATTAATTAATATTCCAAGTTAGGGCTATGACATGCACTTTGGACATATATATTCAGTCACATTAATAAAAGTAATATCTAGGATCGATACATATATGCAACCTTTATTTTCTATTACTATATATCTATCAACTCATGTTGCAAGCATAACAACTTGACTAACAATTTGGGACTCATCTTGCCTGGTTCTGAACACGTGGCAAGACGAGATTGGTTTTGCCCAAAAAGAAGTTGACTTTTGGGTGGTGGTGCCACCCAAAAAAATAAAATAAAAAACCAAAACACCACCCTAGCCAATGGGTGACTGCCACATGGCAGTAAAACCAGGAAAACCAGACAAGGGCAAATCCAGGCAAGATAAATCCAACAATTTGGCATGTCTCACTAAGCATCACGGTTTTACCTAATTAAAAACAACTCACAAGGATGGAAGAGTGACGCTTAAATCAATTGAGTTTGAGCCACCGGAGTTTGGCTTGAACCGGATGTTTTAAACAAAAAAAATGAATTCAATCTGCAAACCAGTTTTGAAATTTAAAAACTTAAACCATTCTCTAGTTTGATGCAGCAAATATATCCAAGAGACCAAAGCTAATAGATGTGGGTCCATAGCTGAAAAAAAAACATTACCTTCACCTAATTAGAGGAGATGGAATCGCTGCCAGGAGATGACTCCAAGGACTTCGAGGACACAACCCCTTAACAGACAATGTTTAGGGTGGAACTATTCAAGATATTGGGTGATAGCATAAAGTTCAAGGATCAAGTACCAGCTGTGCTCCGAGACTCTATCTGATGTATCACATATATTGTGTAATTAATTTTTAATATCCCATTAATAATTGTGGTTTATTCTTTTTTTTAAAAGGAAAAAAAAAACTTCAACCATTCTAGAAATTTAGTCTATATTTAATTTTATATATATATATATATATATATATATATATATATATATATATATATATATATATATTATATTTCAACAAGCTTTCAAACTCCACTCAAAATAGATTTGTGGACTGGTCTATTATTTTTTTTTTTTTAAATTAGCCAACAAGGGATCGGACATTACTACTGCATGGAAAGCAAGTTCTCAAATACGCCGCCTACGAAGCAGAAGTTTTATGCTGCGTATCATACGTCTCACCCTATGTAGAGGAGCAGAATCGCTACTGGAATCAGCCGGCCCGGAATTTAACATATACTTCTAAACAAGTGGACCCTGCACTACCTGGGCGAGCTGAGGCCAACTCGGTAACACCCGTCTGACGCAGCATAGCTTGCACTCAGCTAAAAAGATCTTCAAGTGACTTGTCCATTAATTAAGCGCTTGAACTTAAACAGAGCTGCTTAATTATTTAACAACCCTATGTGTGAGTACAATATATATGTTAAGCAAGTAATAATGTTTCACCCCTTTTACTCTCAACAAGCTCTTGATAAATATTCAAAAGATTAATTAACTGAGGTGTACAAGATATTCATCCATGTACTAACCCTAGAAATGAATTTCAAGAATTTCAAACTAACTAACTTTCCCAAAAGAAATTCAATTAAAGTACCCCCTCATCCGCACAGTATCATTATATTGACACTTAACTTGTTCCGATTGGAACGTTATTCTCCATATTAGGTTTAGGTTGTTGTCTTAGGGCCATGGCATGGCACCTCAAATGGTCCACATTCTCGGTGTCACACTAAACCACTATCTATATCTACAGCATTACACAAAGCTAGAAGCAATGAACAATATCCCTCTACGTCCATTAAGACCGAGCACTCGTCGTGGTGGAGACGCGCGCGCGCATGCACTCAAACGGAGCTGCTTGTTTGGTGGTGCGTTCACTCATGGGGCCTCTCGGGCGACGTGGTTAGTCTCATGTCAAATCATGACGTTGATGACCAATACTTTGAGTTTGAAGTATAACACAAGAAAACATTTACGTAATTAAGTTGATGTAGATTTTTTTGGGCAATGCCATGCAATGCAAGCATATGTTCCTTTCAGTCCAGAGAAAAGGTTCTTTAATTATTTGTTTGCAAGTGTAAATGAATGAATGGGAGACGTTGATGTAGGGTACTTGTCCCACGAATTAAACTAAAGTTTTAGATGTATTAATTTTCATGTAAAATGGATTAATGACTTGTTTAAAAACTTTAGCAAACTCTGAAAAACTAATTTAGAAAAGAAAGATTAAATTTAAGTAATTAGATGTAAGAATATCTACACTATATTTGCCATAAGATGCTTGCACGTAGAATGAAAGAGACAACCATAGCATTGCATATATTCTTGATGGAGCTTATAATCAAATACTTATTTTTAGTAAATTCCATTCCAAGACGCAACAAAGAAAGGATCCATTAAATAGATTGAATGTTGTCTCGGGTCATTGGATTACCTAACTATCGAGGCTTTTAATTTTTTTTTTTTTTTTTTTTGATGAAGTAGATAAATCACAGATTTATTTAATTTAGATAAGGGTTTCGTTATAAATTGACTATTTGCACTTGTTATATATGTGATATGAAATTTCTTTTCTTTTCTTTTAACATAAGGTTATCTAGATGTGAACCCTACCCTTCTGGTCTCAGTTTGTATAAACAAACTTGAAACTTATCTAATATTACTATTACATAGCATGTTTGTGCTTTCTTTATAGAGCTTATCAAAATTCTTGCATTTAGTAAATTCTTTTCCAAGACGCAACAAAAAAGGATCACCAAGGACATCAAAGTTTCATCGGTGATCCTGGCTCCCAAAGCTGCTCATTAAAGTGTGAGTTTGCCTCTCCCAGAGAAGTTTACTCGGATCGAATCACCTCTTATAAGATGAAGATCGGACTGGTGACGCTCTACCACTCAACCCCGTGATCGAATCATTAATGCTATGCGCGATGCTTTTACTTAACTAACACAAAGCATCGTTCGCCCGCCTTCCTCGGGACTTCCCATGCACGTGAGGGCGCTTGTAGCAAAAAAAACAAAGAAAGGATCCATTAAATAGATTAATGTTGTCTCGGTTCACTGGATTACCTACAGAGGTTTTTAATTGTTTGTTTTGGATTCCATACATAAAGTGACTATTTGCACTAGTTATATATGTGATATGAAATTTCTTTTCTTTTCTTTTAACATAAGGTTATCTAGATGTGAACCCTACCCTTATGATCTCAGTTTGTATAAACAAGCTTGAATCTTATCTAAGATTGCTACTACCTACCATGTATGGTGTTTTAAGAAAGGGAGCTAGATTTAGTGTTCATGCCATGCAAATATATATCTGGATGTATATAGACTATCATTGTTTGTTGAATTGTTTATTATATAGTAGAGTTTTATTTAAATATGGGACCTACCTTTATTTTCTAACATATAATCCGTGTATATATAGATATATAATCGTCATCTTATCTATTATGATTAATTAAAGGTAATGTTACTTAACCAAGGTCCAGCACTAGCCCAAGGCCCAAATTCGAATGTTGTAGGGTTGGTTTAGATTCATACCCAAGTTCATTTTGTAGATAATTAGCATTTCTTTCAAGAAATATTGCTTGTGTTTTAACATTGTATATCTTTAATTATATATTCCCAATGGTTTATAATTTTGAAAACAAATCCCAAATAACTTAATTAATTCAATCCACCAAATGTTATTCTCTATAATATGTTTGGATGCAAAATACTATATTACACCCAAAAAAATTTCATAGAGTGTGAACACAAATCTGTTGTGGATATATAGTGGGGTTTACAAGTTGAAGAATAACAATGGCTTGGATGCAAAACAATCAAGATAGCTATGTCGCTTAAAGTTGTTATTTTGCTACTACTAAGAGTATGTTGAAGGGTTTGAATAACAAATAACCTTCCAGGATTCACTAAAATCAACCAAGAAGAAAAGATCAACAATTTCTTTGTTCTTGCCAAAGAATACTCAAAAACAAGTTTTAAAAATGGAGAAAGGAATTAGAGTGATTGTAGTATATGTTTGCCATTGATTTTTTATTGTATTTATAACCCAATATGTCCTAAAACACATCCCTTTGAAAAAGGCACACACTATTTCAAGTAAAAAGAGTACGATCTTTGGTGAAAAGGTACACCCAATTTCAAAGTGAAAGAATACAATCTTTGGCAAATTTAATTTCTCCATTATTTTTACTTAGTTTTTTCAAGCTATCCTGTCTTAATTTCATAGAGTGTGAACACAAATCCTAGCTATTTTTATCTATGGAATGAGTGTTTGAATGATCATAAGAATAATAATAATAAATTATAGTTGTTATTAGGGAAATTTTTATATATGTCTTACCAAAGTCCACCATTAAATATCTGCCCTTATAAAATACCAATATTTGTCAATAAAAATTATTAAAACGATCATTTTACCTTCATCTTCCTAGATTGTTTACATATATATAGTTAATAGGGGCATGATGATAATGGTTAATTTCACTCAAATTTGTAACTATAGTACAATAATGAGCATTTGTGAGAGAATATATGTAAATTTATTTTATAATAATAATAGAGTTTTTTATTTGCCACCTCGATCTTGAAAAATAACAAAATCACTTGTCACCCCCTTTAATTTATTTTTTAATAATATCTCATAACCCCTATTTTAATTTTATCTAACTTACCACCCCTAGACTAAACTTTATGTTTTAATTTGGGTTAGATGCAAAATATATGTAAAGTAACCCTTTTGACCTTTTTATATGTCATATTTATTTCAATTGGTTATTTATCACCTTCTCTCAAATGAAATTTAGCAACTCATAACTTATACTATGTACGTACACAATTTTAGTTTATGATATATTTTACATATTTTATTTTTAATGAGAATCTAATTATTTTGTTTTACTTTGAATATCTTACAAATAATTTTTTTTTGTTTTTAATGCATATCATTAAAAATTAAATAAAAATATAAGTTAATTTCATATTTTCTTTGTTTATAAATTAAATATAAATTTACTGGTATCATTTTCAATAAAACTAAAATTTACTTATAAACCCTTTAGAATATTCTTAATTATTTATTAGTCATGAGTAAATATCAAACATGAAAAGAAAAGGATATTATTGTTTTTTACTTGGTTTTTTAAGTGGCTTTTAAGAAATATTCAAAGGCCTCTAATTGGGAGAACTAACTCGGGGGGTGGCATTGGCAAGTAAATAACTCATAATAATGATAATAATAATAGAAAAAGATAGAGAGGTAAGAAACATGTCATTACCTAAAGCACCTGGTTATAAATGAACCAAAGATGCTTTGGAGGAAAACAAGGTCTTTTTACCGGAATTATCCAAAAGATTTACTTTCTAATTTTATCTTAGTTTGATGTAGCTCATGCATCCAAAAAAACTGAAGTTAGTGCTGATGGAATCCATCGTGAAGTGAAGTCTCGCCTTCAGCTATGACTCAAGGCTGGAGGGGGATGACATTGAAGACAATGAGACGCTAGGGAACATTAAATCAGGGTGAAGGGGAGCAGCAATGTACCCTACAAGATCGGGGCCACCTACTTTATGCATGTAATTTACCTTATCTAATTAATTAATAAATATAGCTTATCTATTTTATTTTATTTTTTAAAAAAAGAAAAGAAGAAACAGGCTTGTGAATTTCAAAGGAAAAAGATAAATATTGGTGACCTTTTTACACTTTCCTACGGAATCCAACAATTCCACAAGAATTTTTCGCTTTAAAAAAAATTCATCAAACATCTCTTACAAAATTTCACAGGAACATGAGAATTTCCATGAAATTCTTGTGTAAAAGGAGATTCAAAAGATTTTTTCACATATAATGTGAGATATGACAATATTTAGAAAGTTTAAATATGGTATGAAAAAAACTAGCAAAATATTTTCTTCAAACTTTGTGTTTGACGTTCTACTCTCAAAGTAGCCCACCATTAAATAATCTTTAGAGAGCAGAGGAAACTTTCATTTCTCTTCACCCATCTCATAAACATTTATGATATTCCACACACCTCCTACTCCTCCTAAAACACAAAATTAATCTTTATGGCCAGTTGTCCATAATATCAAAATAAAAGCATATAAAACACTAGTAACCATATTAAACCTATCTATTATTAATGAAGAATTCATGTCAATCAAGCATATTAACTTAAAAGAACCAAAGGCCCTAACACAATCACATCAACATCTATAACTTCAATCTTTCATAAAACAAACAATTTTTATAATGTTTTTATAATTTATATGTACATATATACATGTATTATAAGATAATTTTTAAATTATATATACATATCTAAAAATTGTTTAAAATATATAGATAAATCAATATAAATCTAAAAACATTATAAAAAAATATAATATTTAATTTTTATATACATTTACTATACATTAGTAGTGATAGGATGAGGCCGGCCGCACTGCCGCAAGTGCGGCCGACCTCATCCTATCACTACCCATATATATATATATATATATATATATATATATAATTAATGTTGTATCTATTCATTTATGCCTCTTGAAAAAAATATAAATAGGGCAAATGATGTTAGTAAACTTAATTCCAGGTAATGTGTGATATTATATTAAAAGGTGAGTTATCTATCATATTGTTCTTAATTTCCAACATTGGTATCAGAGCTAAGTTATAAGAAGAGTTGTAAGATTTTTAAGAACATGTTCTATTTCAAAAAAAAAAATTAATAGCATCTTTCAAAGTTCCTAGTTATCTAATTGGACACTTTAGATGAAGTCCTTGCTAGAAGTAATATGTAATTGGTATTAGCATTAACAAGAGAAGTGCCAATAAAATCTTATCTTAAAATAAACAATGGAGGTTTCTTTTCTCATTCTACCTCTCAAATTGCCGCCCCTTTATAAAAAGTTCAATATTTACCTACAATTCATTCTTGCTGGTTGCAAAGCATTAGACCAAGGGATCAAGAACTTAGGTTCTCAATTCCAGGTGAATTCAGCTTTGATGTAAATGAATGATTTTGAGCTACAATGAAATTAGTGTTACGGAGCTTAGCCTTGATTTCTCTAATTTTGACTTGCATGAGAAGTTTTTAGAAGGCAACAAGCCTTTTACTAATTTAGTGCCAAATGTTTTCATTATGTGTGAAAGTTTTGATACTTTGAGGGTCTCTATATGTCATTCTAATGTCTCTCTATTAGATGCATTTTGGTGTCTTAGTGTTGTCCCCATAGGGAGGATAAAGTGGAGGTGGAAATTCTCAACCAATTAATCAAGAAATATAACCATTTAGAAAATCTCTCATTACTTGAGTTCTTTAGATTCAATCAATAGCAATGATAAGAAAGGAGTGCTTAATAGATTAACAAATTGAGCATTGTACTCCACACGATATGTGGATGAACAAGCATCGAGCTTGAGGATACATTTGATGGTAAAAGGTCATCTTCTATTAAGAGTTGCCATGGATTCTTCAAAACTAGAAAATGACAAAGTGCAATTATACTACTCAGGTCATAGTTAATAGTGAAGATCCACTAGGCTTATCTGCATCAAACCAAATACTTAGACATTTGATACTGAAAAAAAATGTCCATTCACCAAAAGTTGTCTAGCACTGTGCACGTGTCAAGGAGTTATCCTACGTCAGAGAGCCTAATTTTTTGAATTAGTGCTCCAAAATAGAATGAAGACTATGAGTATTATATGAGCATCAACCTTTAGATGGTGTTGCTTTATAGGCTTCTCAAAGAACAACCATCCCGACGCTGGCATCTCAGCCGAGTGGTCAAATCGGTCGCGTGTCTCGTTCCCGGTGGGTCTGGATTCTACCTGTTGAGCCTCTTTCCCCGTGGCGAAGTCCCGCACTTGACGGCGGAATGCCGGTCTTGGATGGCCGAATATTCCCGTACAGTGTGACTCGATCCCGGTCCTGAAGTCGCCTGTGGTAATCTTAACTCAGGGCGGGCCGACCTAGTTCTTATGTCCCAAAAAAAAAAAAGAACAACCATCCCATGATTGAAGGGACATTTTAAGAATGTAAAAATGCAAGGACTTAAAGGGATGCTAATGAGTTAGCATTTCTGAATTTTATAGTTCTAAGGAATTCAAAGCTATGATGGAAAAAGAAAGTGACCATATGTTGAAAATATTGATTTCAAATCAAGAAGGGGAATATGTATCGTTTGTTTAGAAGCTATTACAAAAAGAAGTTACACATTAACTAACAAATGCATAGTTTTTACAATAAAACAATGTGGCAGAAAGAAATAATAGAATAACAAGGGGAATACAGAAAGAATGTTGAAGGGAAAAATATTACCAAAGTCATTTTGGACAAGAATAGTCTCAAGTGCAACTTATTTGCTTAATAGAAGCCCAACTAAGAGTTTGAAGAACATGACACGACAAAAAGTTAATGGGGAATTAAAACTATCTTATATAAACAATTTAAAGATATTTGGGTGTGTTTTACATTCTTGAATATTAACAAAGAAAAAAAGAAGTTGGGCGATAATTGAAAAAAATGCATGTTCAATAGGTATAATGATCAGTCAAAAGCCTACAAGCTTTACAACCCGTTGTTAAAAAATGTGATAATTTAGTTGTGTAATCTTCTTTAATGATATTTCTTAGAATTGGGATAATAATGAGTTATTGATCACTCTTTATTTTTGTTTTTATCATTGGTATCAGAGCTAAGTTTATAAAATAGTTGCAAGAATAGTTTTAAAAAAAGAAATATTATTTTAAAAATAACTTTCAGTCGCATATTTCAAATTCTCAAATTCTCTAAAGAGAATTATGACAATTTGATATTTCATATGAATGTCTTACTTGATTCCCTAGAAATATAGAAATTAGTTAGTATATTAATCCAGTACAAAAGATGAATATAGTCTTTCAATTAATTTGCTGAAGTTGTGAGAGAAGGTGAAGGATGATATAAAATTTTGTTCATTTTATACCAACCTATTGACTTTCAACAAAGTTGCACAGACAAGTTCTAGTAAGCAAATGTGAGATATTCTCACCATATTTTCAAAGGAGATAAGCAAGTTTACTTATAATTGCTTCTAGGAGAACTTAAAAGTATTCAAAAGAAGATGTCAAAATATATAGAGGACTATGTTTCTTATATATTGGTTAATGTCATGAAGTGTTTTTTTTTTTTTTTTTTTGACATGAAGAGCCCTTGGCCAAATGGCCAGCAGCTAGTACTAAGTCAAAGGGCGTCCACAGTCCTCGCTATGAGACAGTATCGGCCGGGTGGAATTTATGCACAGTTGGCAATAAATTCTCACTCACAGCCACGGTTCATAATCTCATAAAAGTGCCCTTATTCGTTATTCGAACTCGAGTTAACAACGAGGCAAAGCTCTTAACGGGGACCGGAGTATCAATAAAACCCAAGGGTCATTGGTGTTAATGTCAGCAAGTTGAAGAGGAATGATGAAGTGTCATCAGGTGAGGAGAAATATTTATAAGCTAATGCTATAGATGAGGAAAAGTTAATAAGACTTTTTTTATTAAAATGTCAAATCAATTGACTTAAAAAGTTTCAGGACTTTGCTAAGAGAAGTAAATAAAAGATAAATCTTCTTATATTAAAAATAAATACAAAATGATTTCAGAAAAATTGAGATGTCAATCAATAAACATTTAGTAAAAAAAAATCAAAATAACATTCATCCTTTTACCTATATATATATATATATATATATATATATATATATATATATATATATATATATATATATATATATATCGAGGAAGACAAACTCAACGCTAAAAAGAGAGTATGTTTTGGAAGAAAGATGATTAAAGAGATATTAAGATTTTTTCAATAAAAAATGAATGAATCATATTTATTAAAAATAAACAAAAACTTGGTATGTTAAAAAATTTAAAACAAAGTAACTGAAATTAAAGAACTGTTTAGTTTCTATATTTCAAATCAGTTAAATTACATGTAATTGAAATTACTGTATTTTAAATTTAAATAAAATTACCTCTCCTTCATAAATGGAAATAACGTATTTAATTTCTCATTATTTGTCTTAATGTAACTTGAGCAATACAATCACCATGTAAAATAAATGGTAAGGCTACCCCCATTATCCATTTTTTTATATTTATATTTTTAATTAAATCAAAAGATTTATTTTGTGAAAATGATATTAATTTTAAAAAAAATATTTTTATATAATATTAGTAACATTTTTAACGCAAAATTTAAATATTTTATAAAATATTTTATTGAAAATTAACAAAATTTGTTAACGTTAAATAATTAATAATCAATAATTGTTCATAATATTAAGAAAAAATTATATAAATATTTAATAATATTTATATAATATTAATAAAATGTTATTGGATGGAAATCATATTAATTAAGAAATTGTTTTATCAAATATTATTGAAATTTATTAACATTGAATAATATTAATATAATATTAATAAAATTTTATTTGATGGAAATCATATTAATTAATCAAGAGAATTGGCCATAAAAGATTAGGAGGAGGTTAATGTAAAATTGTATACAATGAATTGAAATACAGTAAAATGAAGGGTTTACGTAAAATGTTTTAAATTAAATCAGACACAAAATTTTCTAACTTACGTTAAAGTAAACCAAACATCCCAAAAACATGTTATATATTTAACTGGAATTAAAAATAGGCAACCATAAAAGTATTCTAAGAAAAGTGGAGGATCAACTAAGATACCTTTTTTAATGAAATCTAAGCTCAAAAACAGGATCAAAGCATCACCAAATCCCAATATGTCCCTTCACATCAAAATCATTAGGCATTGGACACTGAACCCTTATAGCCATGTGATGGTACTAACCTAAACCATGAATTAGATCCATTCAAATACCGAGATACTTTCCTTTTTAGGATTTATTTGAATTGGCTTTTAAAAAAATGATTTTTTAAATTTAATAGAAAGATTTCAGGAAAAAAAATGCTTCTATTATTTTTATGTTTGGATACGTTAATCCAGAAGTTGTTTTATAATAATAATAATAAATAGAAATAAATAATTATAATAATAATATATGGTGTTTTGATAATTGACACTTTTCAAAATAGTTTTGAAAATGTTCGAAAGGGGTACATGTTTTGGTAATTGACATTTTCTAAAATAGCTTCTATAAAACAATTTTTTTCAGACGCTACAAATCACTCAGCTTTTTTTGTATAATTTTTGCTTTTCTGAAAAAGTTCATCCAAACAGATTATTTTGTCCCAAAAATGCTTAATTAAAAAAAAAACATCCAAATAAGGCCTTAATCTACCTCAATGCTCAAAGTTCAAAGTGTAACGCCACGCCCCCAAAATCCCCGGGCCTGCGGGCACGCTACAGACCGGCCATACTCGAACCGGGCCAAGGCCCTGATCGGATACGAAGCCTCGATGATCAACCATACAAAATCACATGCACAAAGCGGGAAATACCTATAATGTAATTAACATGTCTAAAGCATGAAAATACAACGGAAAATATATATGTAAATCCCTAGGTTACAACCCTAGTGTCATATCATACAGGCTCCTACTAGGGAACCTAAAAATGATTCTCACACTATAATGCTGACAAGAGGTTCCCACCTCAGCTCTCAAATCCGCGGCCATTCCTGCAACTCCCTCATGTACCGCGACCTAATCCTCGGGATCTGAAAAAGAGTGTCAACAAGTGTATGAGTTTTCGGAAAGAAAGCCCAGTAAATGATCTCACAATGAATAGATAAATCATGTTATCAATTCATGAAGTGCTGAAACAATAGCAAATCAAATAAGCATGACTAGACACGACCGCAATCATGTCGGACCTATGAGTATATCTACAATCACCCATGAGTCGTCATCCCCCGTGCAGTCACCAACTTTCGCCGATGTCGACCTACTCAGTCGATCGGACTCGCAAGTCCGGTAGCGCTACTATCATACATGTATCGCATTACTGGCCACGGTATCGTCCCAATCGACGGCTATCGTGACAAGCAGAGTTCCATCCCCCTGCCAAGGAAAGCACAAACGGGGTGTCCACCGGCCCCGAATACTAGCAAGGAGCTACACTCCACTGCAACGGGCGGAATCATCCACAAGAGCAACACAGGTCAAGTGGAAAATGGTATCTATCCAACCAAGCATACATACACAATGGATTCACACAATAATAATCCAATCATCAACATGTATGTATAAATCCACAGAGATCGGGAAATCAATCAATCAGGAGATCAATGGAATATCAATTAACAAAGCACTGGTAAGATCCAAAAGAACACCGTAGAGTGGATCTGGTGCAAAGATCACTTTACATCTATCGCAATCCAAGCTCCTCCGCCAACATTTACATCTCCTCGACGCGTGTCTCCTTGCTCTACGCCGAGATTTGGTACACACATAAGCCGTACTTAACACGCATACGTGTATGCAAGTAAAACACTATGACTAATATGTGAGCTCAAACAAACGGACCCGGCTTCTCTCAACTCTACTGAATCCGACTCACCCCACGAGTTTGTACCCAACTCACCAAACCGGTCTGCCTCACTTGGTCTCGGTCAACCTGAATCAAGTCTCTATAATTGTTAGTCTCTACTAACGCATTCATTAATCCAAATTAATTAATGAATAATATTCTTCATGTTTCATTACTGCAAGCCACAACCAATACAAGTAAATCCAACAACATGAAAAACATGATCTCTATAACTATCTACAGCTATCCTTTTGAAAAGGAATAAATACTAATGCCTCTTATCTTCATCACATTTACCCTTAATATTTCTGAACCCTTGACTCTATTAGACTAATAAACATTCATGCTTTGAATCCATTTAAAACATGCAACACTCTCACAACATCACAGCAGCACACCCCATTTCTCATCTCTAAAAACATCACTATATTACTTTCCATTTCCTAATGTGCAGGTGCTCACATTATTCCCTTTTCTCATGAAACACATCATCCACAACTTCAACTCAAACTACTAATGCATCTATGGCTAATATGGCACTCATAGGTCCCTTGACTAATTACTTTCTCCAAGTTATTAGCAACTCCATCAAAACAGTCAGGACCTAGCCAAGGCCTGGGAATGCTTCTCAAAAGCTCATTAAGGTTTATATCACATGTGACTCCTCATTCTAACACTTGAAAGGTTCATCCATTACAAGGATCAAAACCCATCACTCATGCAAAGTATCATTGCTAACCAAAACCCTTTAAACACATCATACACTTTGATCTAAATTCTAGAACAATTCAGTGAGGGGCTGATAGGCAAACCTGAGAAAATCGGTACAAGAATGCTTGAGTTGAGGGTTGTTCGGTGTTGGTTGAACAGTCAGCGGCTTAACTGTTCGACGAGGCTCCGTCCTGCTCTTTCCCCGGCCTCTCTTCTCTTTTCGTGACCTGCCTTCAAGCTGTTTCGACGAGCACGCGATGACGGGAAGTAGTCCAACATTTCACAGTACCCGGACTCCCCGTCAATAACTCTGGTGCGTGTGACGTCCGACCGTGAAGGTGGTGTTCCTCTCCTTCCTTTCTACTCTTCTTCAATTCGTCTAGTTGTGAGGATTGGCCAGTATAAGAGGAGAAAGGGTCACGCTCTTCATCACCTCGGCATAGTGATCACGAGAGCATCGAGGCTACAGCTTCTGAGTTGATGGCGCGCAGCTTGCCCGGCGTTGATCGCGTGTCAACAAGCAACAGTGCAGCGCCTACTCCTTTCTCGATTCAGCCCCGCATGCCATCTCCTCCGTTGTTTCAGTTTGGAGAGTTTATGGCCGTTGATTTCTTCAATGAGTTATGTTGGCATAATGCTCAAAGGCCCCTCTAATCATCTCTTATTCATTCCCTATCTCACCTTAATACTACATGGCATTTTGCAACCAGGCCATCAATCTTCACCCAAACAACATGGAAGTCCCTGGCTGCTTGACTCATCCATAAGAGAGTTAGAGAGAATTGTAATCTTGCATCTAAGCCCCCACTATCTACTAATATCCAAATTCAATCCTTCTCTTTTAACTTATGTGTGTGAGTGAAATTTGCACTTAAATCCTTCGTCCACTATTAAGTTGCTTCCGGGTCCTTGCCCCTTAATACATAAGAGAGAGCCATCTTTCCATTAAACCCCCATATAATAACTCATATTAATCCAAGTAAGGTTTACTTTCACCAAGCATCATTAGAGAATATATTAAGGCTAATAGGAAATTGAAAAGTAGCGGTCACTACACAAAGCATGCAATCCACCCTACAGGGTTCAATTCTTTTTTTTTATAATAAATATATAAACCACCTTATTTATTGATAAAGATATGGAAGTTCATTACAAATAATCTCGACTAAGATTTGAAAATAAATGAACATATAATTTAAACAGTGCCTCATCTTGGTCAAGTTTTTTGATGCTACAGGGTTCAATTCTCATTACCTTGCAAGAAGACCAGGTTCTCACTCTTTCCTACAATCCATATGGAGTCATTGAAAGCAAGCCTGATGAACATGAAATGGTTGATTTCCACTTTGGTAATTAAGCTTGATCAGCGGCTTCATGCTACTTTTATATATTGGGCCTTAATGAAGGCAAGAGATCAGATATTCTCTTCCTTCAGTACTCTAGTTTCACTATTGAGCAATCCAACATTAATAGCTTATCATTTGTTTCAAGAAGCAATGTTAATCCGGTATATATCAAACATGGCCATGTCTCCAAAATCCAGTGGAGGAGAATTCTCAGTCCTTAACGTAGAGTTATCTCTACAGAATCCTTGTAGTAATAGTAGTAATCCTCCAGTACATGCAGCACTACCTTATTCTGCATTGGGTGGTGATGAAGGTGGAGGTGAAAAAACATGGTTAGATATCCTCTCTACCATTTACGTCAATGTCCATTTCTCTGTGATCAAGTATGATTTGCCAGAAAACTCACTGATGAACGCCTACCCTGTGATGCATGAACTATATAGCTACAACAAAACACTTAACCCTTCAAAGGGCCAGAACCAGGATCCAAAGAGGCCTACCACTCCTCAAGTCGGGGACCCTTACGTCCCCAGAAATAGAGATTCTAAACATGTTAATATGGGCACTAACAGGTCCAACTACAAGGCAAGATGCCACTGATACCAGAGAGTGGAGACTAACAACCAATAGTGTGTTCATAGTCAAATCAATTTTACCAGGTTCGAAATTGTGAGGGTCCTAGAGAAGTGATCTTAAATAACGCTCGAAGCAACCACGCCCTACCAAGGCAAAACTTTTCGAGATGTATCGGAAAGAGAGAATAAGATTCTCACTTTATATAACCTACACAAAAGGAAGTTGAGAGGTGACCATACTACATGCTACCTATGTGAAACAGCGGACGAAACAGTACAACATTTACTCATATCTTGCCCATATGTGAGACAAATACTTTGAAACTCTATTTGGGGCCCGAATGGGGAGGGAAGAACTCAAGGCTTTATAGGGTACAAAAAACACCCCCTCGAGGGTGGACAATGCCCTACAAGAGGGGTGGAACATCGTCGTCATGGCAATCACTTGGAGTATCTGGCGGGAGTGAAATAAAGGGTGCTTCCAAGATAAACAACGTGTTTACGTAAGAATCATTCGTGATATCTCTTTCCTCATCATCTCTTAGTTTGATGCAGCTCTACTGGCAAAGAGAACAAAGCTGGAGATAGCCGTGAACCTAGTCAAGCATAACCTGGAATTCACATCAAGTACTCCAGGCGGACACAGTGATGATGGGAATGCCCTTGGGGAGGAACCTGACCAAGCTTGAGGGAGGAATGCGAATGGAACGAATTGCTTGATGTCAGAAGGAGAGGGCTCAAATTTGTATCTTTTTACTTTCCTATCTCAATCAAACAATGTATCGAAACTTTCTATCTTAATTAAATAAAACTGTGGTTTATCCACTTACTCAAAAAAAGTATGATTTAATTTGCTAGAAGAATGGTAGGCCAGACTCCGGTTATGAGCATTGGAGATGTAAACCAAGTAGTGGCTGTGAGATTCCCAGGTGTGTTACTACTAGCTTCTTTCTCTCAAATATAATTGTTGGATCTTAGATGTTGTCTAAGAATGCTGGCATTAATTAAGGTTCACTGGGAGTGACATGCTGGAAAGGCTGAGAAGGAAAAGGGTGGTGTTCGTAGGCGACTCACTGAACAGAAACCAGTGGAAGTAACCCTCTTGCCTTCTCTAGCTAGCTACTCTTATGTTTCACCATCTCAGTCTCTCGTCGATGCTAATGATTCAGAGTACAAGATCGATCTTTAAAGCTTTGGTAAATCTATATCTATAGATACATTATATGGTTTTCTAATCATGAATTCATTCCATATAAAGAAATTAAGAGCCTTACTTCTAACTTGTTAGGACTATGGCTGCTTGGTGGAGTTCTTCGAGTCGTCCATTTTTGGTTAAGCTAGTAGAGATGGTATGTGGGAAGTGTTGGGAAATGAAGTGGGCTGGGCCTCCATAACTTTCTCTCATTCCAATCCATTGATCTTATTAACCATGACAAACACATTGAATCTTGACCCTTAGATTTAATCCAACAGATAGAATTATTACCTTTGGACTAAGATTCCCCGATATTTCCACTCAGTCCTAAATATATGAAAACGTAACAGTCACTGAGCTATGCCTTCTTCTTTTCCACTTCATCTCTGATTTCAGTTCTTGGCGATACCTGAGTTGCCCCTGCCAGAACATGCTATGGGAGGAGGTCGTTGACGTCTTGGATTAGGTGTACCCTACTTATCAGAGTTTTTGTCAGATTCCTTGCACGAAGGAGACAAAATCAGCTTTTAGGGTAGTGCTTTGCATGCCCTACCAAGCTTGACAATTCTGAACCTTGAATGCTCTCATTTTGTTTTAATTGTTGTGTTAACTTACTGTTGTATGCACTGATTTGGGATTAAGCATCAGAGTTAATTAGGGGGTGTTTGGTTTGTTTTTGGTTTTTTGTTTTCTAAAGAGGAAAAAACATAAATAAGAAAAGGATTTTTGTTGTCTTTTAAGAAACTGGAAAATGGAAAAACTGTTTGGTTTGGTTTATTATAAAATATTTGCAGAAATAGAAAATGGAAAAGCTGTTTGGTTTGTTATAAAATTGTTGAATATGTTTTCTG